>BGPR01000164.1:420002-454153 GCA_013235015.1 Araneus ventricosus | reverse complement strand
AATTCTAGTTGACAGTGCATGAATATTTTCTCCCTTTTTAGAAATAATTTTCTTTTTGGGAGAAAACTTACGTCTTGAGGGATAATCAAAAAATTAAAATGTCATCGTCATCATAAGACAGGCCATGCTGTCCGAAATGGATACAACTAGATTTGTTGCGCCATATGGAGTTTTTTACTATAGTCCTACCATAGTCAGTAGCGATTTAAATTTGCAGATCGGAAGAACTCTTTAATCAAACCTTATATGAAGTGCTTATATCCGGTTAAGTCGTTAAGCTTATTTGATCCGCATACTCTATAAATCGAATTATTTTAATTCTAGATTTAGCCAATAGTCATATCTTTTGATGCTTTTGTTTTACCACAATAGTGAAGACAGTTGGCGCGCATTTGTCGAAATTTATCAATTTCATAACAAATCTCACGACAAAATCAAGACTGTTATTTCGAATATCGTAATGCCATTTCGGAAAATAATCATTTTCTCCACTTTTCCTGAAAACCGAAGTTAATAGTAACAATGATTCCTCAGAGTACGATATTGAAGTTTTAAAAGCGAGTGGGGAAAGTTATAGATTGGATGCCAGATGAAAATGTAGTAACAGACGTAGAAAAAAGAGAGAGAGAGAGAGAGAAATTAGTGTAATGCGAAATTATTTGATATTCTACTTCCCGCACGTATTTCCGATCAAAAATTATACAAATCTCTGAGCCAGTTAACTTTGAACTTAAAGTAGTTGAAATATTACTAACAATATTTTTTTCGTAAAACACAGAAATATCCCATGACTAGAGAAACTGAAACATCTAAACGGTTCTTTCAACGCCAAAGTGGCTGCTTAATGTGAACAAATTCTTCACAAGGGTCTATCCATTAAACAGATGGAATATTATCTCCGTCATATTGTAGATCTGCCTAGATCTACAAAGTCCTAGATTCTAGATCAGTCCCAAATTTTGAAATCAATCAATCAGCGAAAAGTAATCCAAAATTCATGCTCGAATCTTTTCACTATAAGATTTAGTTAAAAACAAAACGTTCCATATTGCGGAAATATTCAAGAAAATCGTGGCAGCACACTTCCATTGATCAGTAAATACCATAATCTAGCAAATAAAAATAAATTTCAGATAGATTGTGGGCTTCGGCCATGTTACCTTTAGTTACTGTCCTCGGCTACTAACAACTGATTATCCATTTTTAGACAAAATTACCAACCAAATTTAAATTAAAATTATTATTAAAGCTTTAGCAGTGCACAACATACTAAATAACTACGTACGAAACAAAAACTTCTTCCATTAATAATACAGAAAAAGGTTTGTAAACGTACAAAATTCTGAAAAATTTGATTTCTTGACTCTTAATTAGTAGTTGCCATGTAGCTAAGTTAAGCAGCTTACCAATACTAAAAACTAATTTGAATATTTCCAGCTTTATGGAATGCTTAATCAGAACAAAATCCTCTTTCAAACTTCAAAGTCTCATTAAACGCATTTTTTAACTAACCAAATAAAACTACAAAAAATTCATATTCAAGATTAGGTATAGAGTAAACACAATATGCACAAATTTTATTACACATGGGGTTGTGCTTCTTAGATTATATTATATATTTACCTTATACTAATTAAGAAATGAATAATCAGTGGTTGATAAGATTCTTTAATCTGAAAGAATTTTGCTTCCTGAATTTTTTTCGCGTCACAATCTGGCTCTTAATCTTTAATTAAAGTTAATCAGACTATCTTTACACAATAATCAGTTTTAAATTATTTTAATCTTTAAAATTTTTAATTAGAAAACCCAGAAGCCAGACATAAAAAAAACAAGTTCAAACAGAAGAATTTAAAAGATAATTATTTTCCGAAGCGTCTAACCATTTTTAGTTAGTCTAAGAAACAGCAGTAACTCTAAAAGATCATTTGAGTTTCGATAAAATGTTTCTAACTATATCAGACTTGGCTCCTTTTTGATTTTTCTGAGTTGTATCATTAGTAAATTCTAAAGCATTCATTTAATTACTGTTGTGGAATTTTTACGAATTAAGCAATTTAGTGGGGGAACTTTTGCGACAGGAGTAATTGACTGCGGGAATTTTTCTCCGAGGGAAAGCTTCCGTAACTTAATGCAATTCAAACCCCTCGCTAAATAATATTGTAATTTTTTTCAATCAAATAACATATATTATTCAGAGAATAAAGGGTTATTATATTCGGTGAAAATTTCAAAATAAGAAAAGCACGGAGTTATTTCAGTAATGCAAAAACGGAATGTTATAATAATATTGAAATTTCTTGAAAATTGTCAAAACGGGACAGAACAGTTATTAAAAATAACAAGATGTACAATATACAGGGCAGAACAGAAAGCAAAGGATTTTTTCCCTTGAAATTAAACACTACATCGTAAATGAATAAGAACTACTTTAGTTTAGTTTAGTTTAATGAAATTAATTTCCCTTTTTGCAACTACAGTAGTCGCCGCTTATAGTGATCACGGATATAACCATCAATCGGTTTGTACAAATCAAACTAGCTAGGAACGGATCTCCCGTATCTAAACACATAGAAAATTCATCGGTTTTGGTGATCCAACATTTCGCTTGTAGTGATAGGTTTCGATGAGATGACACCACACTGATACTGACTGCTACTGTACTGATCAAACTAGATAGGAACGGATCTCCCGTATCTAAACACATAGAAAATTCATCGGTTTTGGTGATCCAACATTTCGCTTGTAGTGATAGGTTTCGATGAGATGACACCACACTGGTCAAACTAGATAGGAACGGATCTCCCGTATCTAAACACATAGAAAATCCATCGGTTTTAGTGATCAACATTTCGATTGTAGTGATAGGTTTCGATGAGATGACGTCACAGATCATGAGGACAACGAAGAGGGGGCAGAAGAGAAACCACCGCCAGCCCAAGACACTTTTCAAGCCCCTCGTACTTTAAGAAGAACAGTCCAATATAGTGCTGAATCTTTTGATGATCATTATTCATCTGAACAATTTATGCAGTAAATTCTTGGGAAAAAAAGTTACTCGAAAACTTTTTAAAGAAAGCTTTAAAAATTAAATGTGCATGGATTTTTTTTTTCAATTCTGCACATGTAATGATTTTCTTTTTCTATTTAAAACGAATGAGTACATACAACAACGTAGTGTGATCTGCTTTTTCGGCTATGCTTGCTTACCTATTAATTTGAATTACTTTTAAGACATTTTGGATATACTGATTATTCGGATGTAGTAATCACTTTGGCTTTGACCCAAAGTGACCACTATAAGCGGCGTCCACTGTATATAAAATCTATTTTGGTATGGATCTCATTATTTTGAACGGTAGCCTAAGTGCGACACTTGAGGCGATATCTATCCAAAGAATGTCCGTCTATCTTTCAGTTCCCGTTGTAATGTATTTTAGCATAGTATAAAGAATTGTGGAGCTTCTTTATCAAAAATAATATGTTTATTGGGCGTCTTTATGACAGACATGTAAAACAAACACATACACTTACATCACAAACGTTACATCACTGACTGACTTCCAATCCCATGTTCAATAATAATTATTATTCTCCGTTGCTAGGCAACGTTAGCAAAAGACAAATTTATCGTTACCACTCTATTTTTATAACCTTTAGAAAAGAATTAATGCCAAATGATTTTTTAATTAATTTCTTTTACAACCAAACGATATTTTTAATTAATTTCTTTTACAACCAAACGATATTTTTAAAATAATTTCTTTTATGACCAAACGATTTTTTAAATCTGTTTTAACTTCTTTTCTTTTAATATTTTAAAAATTCTACAAATATAAATATATTTTATTTGTTACAAATTCACCGTGCATGCAAATATGATAACTCAAAAATGGTACTAGTTAGATGAATAAAATTAGGCGTATAGTTTTATCACCAGAATTTTAAATAAATCACAAAATTTGAATCACCTTTGTCAAAGTGCTGACTGTATGTTATATCTTCATTTCTTATCGAAAATTACCTTCCTCTTATGAATAACATGCCTAAATTGTATAGTTATACGGAGGAAAAAAAATGTGACTAGTTAATTGAATATGTGTATCGTTTCAAGTTCGTATATATCGTTTTTCGTATGTATATCTTATAAGCGGCATAATTCATCTTTAATCAATGAAGATGCCATCTGCATCCTAGCTCCTCCTTTAATCTAGATTTTTGTCTCGTAATTATCGTGTTTGTTAAAAGCGTCCGTATCTGTGTGTATCTTGTTTTTCTCTTTTTTATTCGTTTGTATACTCAGTGTTAACAAAGAAACTTTTAAGTTGCTTTGTTATTGCTATTAATGTTCAGTCTTACGAATTGTACACCTAACTAATATTGAAACCTTTTTCTTCTCATTCTTGCACGGAAGTATCATTGTGTAAGCTAACAAATAATGTCATAAAAAAGATTTGTTTTGAACTTCTTCAGCGCAAATAATCCCCCCCCACCCGATTTTTTTTGTTTTATATCAGAGCAAAAGATAGCTAAGAAGCGTCTTCCGATGTCTCTTCCACTTCATGTCCGCTACACTTTTAAAATAACCGAAAGGTTATAGTTGCAGGTACACGAAGTGGTGTCTTGTCTTGTCGATCTGTCTATTTCTGTATATCTAAACGCGAAAAACTCAAAAACGTCAAAAGTTCCTCTATTAAGGATAAAAAAGAAATTAGAACATAACAAATCATATCAAGTCAGATTTCCTATCTTGAGAAGGGTCTTGGCGAAGAGACCATTCTTATACACCCGATTGTTAACAATTCATGAACAATTTCTTAAAAAAACACAGAGACAATTATAATAAAGATCATTCTTCAAGCTTTATCAATAGAGAACAAACTGAGCAATTATATTCAGAACTTCCTCCATTAATAATAAAGAAAAACCTTAGAAACCTGCAGAATTCTGAAAAGATTTGTCTTCTTGAGTCTTAATTAGTAGCTGCCATGTAACAAAGATAAGCTGCTTAACAATACTAAAAAGTAATCTGAATATTTCCTGTTTTATGGAATGCTTAATTAGAACAAAATCCTCTTTCAAACTTCCGAGTCTCATTAAACGGAATTTTTAGCCGACAGAATAAAACTTTTTAAAAATTCATTTTTGAGGTAAAATTTACCTTATAAACTAAACATGAACGAAATAAAAATTACTAACAATAATATTACTACACATTTGGTGGGCTTCTAAGATTTTAATATATATTTTCCTTTTATTAATTAGGTTATAGGACTAGGCAGCAATGATAGTTTAAACTCCCTAAATCTGAAAGAATTTTGGGTCCTGAATTTTTCGCATCGCTTTCCGGCCCTCAATCTTTAATTAAAGTTAATTAGACTATCTTTTGCCCAACAATTACTTTTAAGTGATTTTAATCTTTAAAATTTTAATTCGAAACCCATCAGAGAAAGACAACAAAAATAACAACTTTGGACAAAAGAGTTAGGAAGATAATTAAGTTTGGGAGCGACTAACCATTTTTAGTTAGTTTAGGAAAAGAGAAGTAACTTAAAAAGAGTATTTCAATTTCGATAAAATGTTTCTAACTATATCAGAGACGGATCCTTTTTGAGTTTGTGAGGCTGTACCATTAACGAATTCTAAAGCACGTAATTACAGTTGTGGAATTTTTGAGACTGCTGTAATTTAGTATGGGAATTTTTCTCCGAGGGAAAGCTTCCATACAGTAATGCAATTCTAATCCCTCGCCTAATTAATAATGCAATTTTTTAAGATCAAATATGAAATGTTATTTAAAGACTAAAGTGAACTTCAAAATAAGGAAAACACAGCAAATTGTCTAACATAATAGGAGAATGTTATGATCAGTGGCGGCTCGTGAGCTTAGAAACGAGGAAGGCTGCAAAAAAAAGTTTATCAAGAGAATACAATTTTAAAAACTGTTTTATCTCCAAGTAGACCAAATTTATTAATTCCAAATCCAGATATTAAATTTCCTTCTTTTCCAACAAATTAAATAACCAGCATATGACATTTTCTATTAGTTTTACTAATAAAAATTAAAGTGAATGTTCATGTGACGATTCCTCTGACGAAAAATAATTACTAATATAATAGCCAAGATCTGTCTCTCGGTAACGCTCTGAAGTCATCAACAATAAAACTCGCGCCGTAGAACTGCGAGACGTCAAACAGCATTATTTCATTGTTAGAGAACTTGAATTTCAGTAATTTTAAATTTAAAAGAGTAATTGTCGTAATAATTTTAGCTCTAAAATAGTGAAATAAAATTTGCTATCGATTGATATAAAGTTTATCTCGCAATGATCAATAGTTCCCGAGAAATTTTAAATTAATCATATATTAATCATATATTTCAAATTAATTTCCGCTTTTTAATAGAAAGTAGTAAAATACGTCAGTGGTATATCATGAGCGTGATATAGATTGTTTATGTTTATTTTATTTGTTTTCAATCAATGTTAAACATTTCTCTCTCATATATATCTATTTAAACAAGTCAAATGTGGCGGGAAATCTCTCGAATGAAGAGGCAATTTGCATCCGCCATACCATAACGGGTGATTTTCTAGTAATAATAATAATCAGAGCTCCACATATGCACTTCACTCCTTGCCCAGTTCACTAGATAACACTCTTTCAAAAATGAATATCAAATAACTCATATACAGAAAATTTATTTTTAAGCTAAAACATATTAAATACATTTTTTACTGAAATACTCTAAAAATTGGAATGTTTTAGAATAGTATCCTTTGCTTGAATCTATCGTCGCAACACAAACCGAAACTCATAAGCAGCCAATGAGATTGCAACATTGTGTGAGAGTGAGGATAGAAAGGAAAATATATTAAAAAGAGCATCTTTCGTTCGTTCAGTTGGCTCCGTGCCAGCCAGAGCTGTTCAGTCTTGCGGCCAATAGTCCGTCTAAGTTAAAGGCAGAAAGGGTTGTTTTTTCCCTCCGGATTTTCTACGCAGTGAACGAATTCCGGGGGGGAGGAGTGCTTTGTAGCTCAGACTTGGGTCTATTTTCGTTTAGATTCATTTTATGCCTTTTTTTATTACTTTTTTTGCGTTTTCGTAAGTCATTGAACTCCGAGAGTGGAAAAGTAAGCAAATAAGATTAAAAACGAAAAATACAAGTTTAAAAATAATTTACAGGGAGTGCTGCACCTCTGTGGCCCTAACGGACGAGCCGCCACAGGTTATGATGCTACTTAAATTTCTTGAAATTAAATAAAGGATTATTACACTTGCTCAAAATATAGATAACATTAACACTTAATGAAAAATAACATTCTGTTAATGTGATTGCGTTACATAGGGTGTCCACTTTAATCATGTCCCAGTATCTAATTCTAAACCGTTACAGATATACACACACTTCCAATTGAAAAAATGCTTTAAATGACGTAAAGAATTATATTTTATGACGTTTGAGTCAATAAATGTACTGCTAAAAAAATTACGAAATTTTAATTTTTATACAGTCCCCTGGTGATATTATTCATATTTGAAATAATATTCTTGACACACTAAAATTTTAAACAAAAAAATACCACTTTAATCCACTATTCGCTTTAATAAATGTCCACTTTAATCATGTCCCAGTACCTTCTCTAACTATTTTGAGACGGACCTCGTAATTCGTAGTCAAAACAAACCGATATTTTGGTCAGATTACCCCTGTCGAAACTTATACACCGCACCAACAGGAAGAATTTTGACTCTTAAGGAAATTAATATGTTCCAAGCTGCTATACGCACCAGATTTTTGGTGGAATTCGATATAAAATCTGGGTCATAGGATATCCAACTGAACTGAAGATTCTTAGAAATCTCGAGTCGAATTTTCAGACGATTACATTATTTTCTCTTCATATAAAAGGAAATAATATATATATAATCCATTGTTCAAAAAGATCTCCACGATGTGTAAATCATCGCTGAAATTTCTTGGGAAAATGCATGGAAGTATACAAATTCCAAGCACATCGATAAAATATAAGAAAATCCCAATATTTCTTCATATCGTAAGACTACTCAATCGAATAAAAAAAATTTTCAAATCCTTAAAAATTCTCCATCTCTTAAACCTTATTTTCTTCAACCAAATCCAAAAATCGTTCCATTTCTACGAGGAGTGCTGGATGAGAAGTGTGTGCCTGCAGGCACACAGGCCACCACCACCCTCTGGCACAGCTGATTAAATGTTCCTCATAACTCCTCTAAGAGCGCGTCTGAACTAACTACGGATCCTAGAGCACGCAAAGTACCGTGCCTCGTACGAAGACGAAATTGGATTCCTGAAATTCCCTCACGAGTAAAATTCCGCGAATTTCACCAAGCTGTGAGAACTTTTTTTATCGTCTGAGACTTCCTCGTCAGCAGTTAGCTTTTACCCTACCGTTAGAGTTGAAGCAGTTAATTTTCCGATTGTTCCGAGCTACCCATTTTCGTGTGTGCGATCATGTAAATTCTTTAATCGCCCACCCAAACGGAAATGGCGTAATTTCCTATGAAAAGAGTAGTTTGCTTTTAGTTCTTAACTTATTCGACAAACTTAATTCATTCTGGCCAGATGAATAGTTAAGATTCTTAAACTGGTTTTGGAAGACTTTTTCAGAGGTTTTTTGCTAATTATTAGAAGCCATTGAATTTTACTGTAAAGAGATTTAAGATAAAATTTTCACATTTAATCACTGATTATCCTATGTACGAAGTTTTATTTAGTTATATTAACGTACGAAGTTTAGTTCTGTTATATTCCTTTCTGAAACAAAAGGAGGGTTATTTTGGGAGTGACCTCGTAATTTCGAACCGTGGTCAGATGACGAGATCGACACTTGAGCCGGCACCTCCTCTCAAAATTTCCGCACTACATCAGCAAGATAATATTTGACCCCTAACTTCTCATTTAATGCCCACCAAGTCCACATTATATGACTGAGCCTTTGTAGAATCGGGTTTCAAACCTTGACCACCCTGGTCTTGAATCCGAAACCGTACTACCAGGCCTCTATGCACGAAGAATAACCTAGACAGAGAAAGTATCGAACTCGCCAAATTATTCGGTCAAACTTATGGACAATTTAACACTTTACTTGCATGTGGGTGCAGTAATATTTAACTGTTAAGAGTTTGCGTCCCCTAGCGGAAATAACTTACCTACCCTCTAATTAATCACTTGACAGATTATATTTTCATGCATCACTCCATGAGTAATGGTTGCATTTATCACAACTGAGAGATCGTAAAAATGGTAACTCCATGGGCGATTGGGAGAGAAAACAGATATCTTCTTTCGAAGACTTGAAAAGGATGCAAAGCACTTTAATTTTTTTCTAAAATCTTCGTTTCAACCTGTTCCCTTACGACAGGTAGAGATGCTGAGCTAATATACATTTTACCTGCGTACGAACTGATATAGATAGTCCAGTCAAAGGAGGACAAAAATCGCTGATTAGAAAAAAAAAATGGTGTAGTTTTGAAATTTTGCAAGTTGTTGGGGGTAGTGTCCTAAACCACATACTGAAAGTCCCCGCCGGTGGGGGCGCAGGGGGTTTAAAGGGTTTTTTAAAAAAGTTTAAAAATTTCAAAACTACTCCATTTTTTTCTATTTTTCATTCGTTGACTGGACTAAGAGTTCTCCTAGTGGCGCTATTCTGTTGGGTGTCTAATCACCATATAGACAGTATTATTTCCATAGGGATGCTGTTTTGCTGAATTTCCTGTCATCTTGTAGATAGCATTACTTATAAGATCTATTATATCATGAGAATTATCATAAATAAGCTAATTGCTAATAAGGAAGGACAAAAATAAGTAACCCACAGGCGGATAAAATGTACCAAACATTTTGTCTTCTAGTTATCTAAAAGTGGGAAAAGCACTTTCCTGTTTTATCGTGGAAATACCCTTTCCCTATTTCTGTAGAGGGACGGTGGACATAAGCTTGTTTGCAAATTAGGAATCAATACGAATTTCTATATTGTTATGAGTTTATAAATTGTATATACGTATACATTGAAATATAATTATATCAAAGATCTTTAATATCTCTTAAACTAAATTTTAAAAAAATAATTAAACATTCCGAGCCTTTTAATTTTTGATTTTTCATTTAATTCTTTCCATTATTATCATATATTAATACCTTTTGAACAAAACTGGGTATTTTTGAAGGTAATTTTCAGGAAATACTTTTTTGTATGTGTACTGAATTTTCATTAAAATTTTGCATTTTTCTGCACTAGAATTGACTTTTAACTATCTAAATTAAGAAGAAATCTAAAATTGATACTTAGATTTATTTTAATACATAGCAGAAATCTTTATAAGAAATTTTATAAAATTTCCTCAGAAAATTTTTATGACATGTAAATCAGAAAAAAATTCATTTGGATAAAAAGTCGTTTGAAACCTACTTATTCCTCTGAACCATTAATCAGTTATTTTATTTAACAATACATATTTTAATCTTATTTTATTAAATACTTTTATTTAATTTAACTTGTTTCATGTTGTAAAGATGGCATATTATAATCGATTTTTCACTTAATTCATGAGGTATTAGAGCTTTGAAATTTTGTGCACTTGCGTGTTCCGGATAACATTACATTATTTTAAGATTTTCAGAAGGCCCTTATCAATTATTCGATTCATTTGAAACTTCCCCAAGCTAACGGCTTACAAGTGACAAATTTACCGATTTATAATAACGGCACACAAGTGGCACATTTACCGATTTATAAAAACGGCATACAAGTGACATATTTACCAATTTGTAATAAATTATAAATTAAAGACTAAAAAGTAGAAGATAAGTTAAACAAAAAACTTCTACTATTCAGAACAAATATAAAAATTTATTTTTATTAAATTTATTCACATATAAAAGGCAATGTGTGTGTGTATGCGTGCGTGTGTGTGTGCGATGTTCAGACGATCTATCGCACTTACAGCCATAAAATTTGGCATACAGGTAGTCGTAATGGTGACTGATTTAATCTAGAAAATTTATTTTTAATGTTTTGGGTAGTTTTTTTATCTAATTTCTGAATAAAATTAGTTTTGATAATCATAAGAAGAAAAATAGATACACCATCGGAAAGAACAAACATTTTTTTTCTAATGAAATTTGTTTCGAACGTCTAACGTAATTTACTGAATTTTGAGAAATTTTTAAAAATAGTCAGTTATCCCTAAAAATTTTATTTTGAATTTCAATTTCCTGCATCCGACGTTCTAATTTTGTTATCAATTTGAAATTTGTTGAAGTTATAAATATAACAATTATCCGTGATAACGGTTAAAATACCTTTCTTCCTTCATTTTTTTATAATTTTTTTTTCTTAAAGGGTTAAAAAAAATTTCGAATGAAGTACCATTCAAGAACGGCCAAATTCTCCCTGGCTACATCTGCGCCATCTTTCAGGAAAAAAAATTATAGTGAGAGCAGGGAAGTGTGTGAATAATGACCCCAGCCATGATTTATACCCTGATTACTTTTTAGTATGTTTCGCTGGGAATAGTGTGAAATCATTTCGTTGGATGCAGTGGTTTAGACGTAAATGAAGCAATAATGGAACGTTCTGACCTGTGTGCTATTGTTGGGGGAGGGGGTATAGTTAGGGAATCACTACACAGCAAAATGTTTCTTTTTTACATTTGAAAATGTGTAATTATACGTTTTCCATTCTTTTGAATTGTTTGATTTATACTTTTTGAATCAAAAATTGAAAATTGTTTTCATTTCTTAATTTCATTCATGAATTGTAGACGATTGAATACGTATTGAGTTTTGATACTTTTTGGTATGATTTTTATTTTTTGATTTATACGTTTTTCATACTTTTCAATTGTTTAATTTATACTTTTTGATTTCGTGAGTTGCCCACGATCGAATACGTCTTGTTTTCTTTTTCTCTCTTTGTTTAATTTTTAATCACCATATTAAAAATTAAAGATTTTTGCTTATTAGTTTTATTTTGATTTTTACTTTCGTCATCGTGTTTACCATCGAATACGTATTGTTTTTTTACTTATTTATTTTGATTTTATTTACATTTATTTGTTTTATACTTTTTATAACTAATTATAGAAATCAACAAAATTTTTATTTTAAATTTAAAGATCGTTTTTTTTTATTTTTATTATGTTTTAAATTCTGACCTGGTGGGTATTATTGGAGCGGACTTCATAATATTTTTTTTACATTTAAAATGTGTAATTATTTCATCTAGGCATCTATACTTATAAAAGGAAATGTGTGCGATGTCCAGACGAATCTATTTCACTTAAAATTCAATATCCCATAAAGAGATCTCGGATTGTGTTTGACAGCAATATAATAATAAACTTTAAAGTTAAGACCATCGAATAAAAACAAAATCAAAATTAGCTGAAGAACAATATTTTCTTTTTTCAGGAAACTCGCATTTACCTCATCGAAATAAATAAAAAAAGTGACGTCAGTTGAATGGCATCTTCGCATGTCATCGAGACCTGGCGTGACAAACTCCAGTGACACTTCGACAAGAAAACTTCGCCACGTCAAGCTAACGGCATACAAGTGACAGATTTATCGAGCGAACAGACTCAAACTCTACCTGGAAAAGTGGCGTCCACCGGATCGATCGCTGTGCGGATCACTTTCCAATATCCAACAGCCTCTGGAAATAAATGGAATAAACATTTCATCGATTGCCCGCACGCAGAACTGATGGATCCCAAAGAGTTGGGGAGGAAAATTTTAAATTTTCCAATGAATCATCCACCACCGTTCGTTTATTTGCACGATCTATTCTGCTGCGGGATTATCGGCTTAGCAGGAAATGGATTGATTTGCTACTAAAATATTTGGGGGGGAGTGAGTTGGTTTCGCCATTAATGAAGGTACGCGGTCGGAGTTTGCATGCAGCAAAAGAGACAACGTCGTTGTCTCTCTGGTCTACGTAATGTTTGATGAAGTGTTTGAGAAGTAGAGTCGTTGTCAATTTCATGGAAAGTGATTTACTAGGCAATTTTTTCTTTCTCTTCGCAAACTTTTTATACGAGGGACTATTATTGTCGTCAAAAATTCGACTTCCAGATTTTTAATTTCTCTTTCCATATTTCGTATACAAGAAACCATTGTTAATCGCAAAAAATTCGGCATCTAGATTTTTAATTTCCCTTTTTATATTTCGTATACGAGAAACTATTGTAATCGTAAAAAAATTCAAACTCCAGATTTTGATAAGTCTTTAGACAAAAAAGACGTAATGTTTGCTGAAGTGTTTGAATAGTAGAGACGTTGTCAGTTTCATGGAATGCGATTTACTAGGCAATTTTTACTTACTTTCTGTATACTTGGTATACGAAAAACTGTTGTAATTGTAAAAAATTTGAACTCCAGATATTAACGCGTTTTTAGAGAAAAAGAAAAAATAATGTCTGATGAAGTGTTTGAGTATCAATTTTATAATTTACTAAGCAATTTTTATTTTCTCTTTGCTTATTTTGTATAAGAGAGCAATGGTAAAAAATGCGATCTCAAGAATTTGATGAGTGTGTAGACAAAAAAAGAAATATATTTTTGGTCTGAAAGAAAAATGATACCTAGACAAAGTAAACGTGTATGCATTAACATACACGTGTGGCGAAAAATTGCATGCATATAAATGTTTTTGGAAACTGTAATGAGGTTTTAACAACTTAATTTAGTTTATTTTTGTATAAATGCCTGCCTTTCCGTTCTACAGGCCGGTTTTATCATGAAACATATAATTTAGCCTTCTTGTATAATCAAAAAATCATTTTTCGAATTATGTTTGTCGGTCTGTGGACACGATAACTAAAAAAAAAGGCACAAGCTGAACGAATGAAATTTATATGTGATTTTCACACCAAAATTCTACATCTGTGTCAAATTTGGATAGAGTCTGTCAAAGGAAAGTCTGTCTATTTGACTGTCCATCCTTGTGCATGTGAACTCGTTAATTAAAATTGCAACAAGAAGATGGATGAAATTTTGAATATATTTCATCATCAGAACAGTAGTCGTGTGTTAGATGTTGCACCAAATCCATCTTCAGGTTGACTGTCGGTCGGTATGCCTACTCATGTACGCACTAGCTCAAAGACACAAGAAGCTAGATACATGAATTTTATTATGTAATCTTTACTCCAAATTAATGGGTGAATGTCAGGTGTTGGATCAAACTGTTCCAAAATGCATGATCTACTCTCTACACTATACGACTATGTTAAACAAAAACCCCACCTTATTTTGGAAGTATGCAAAGAAGTCGAAGGGAAGACACTTTCGCTTGTTGCATTAATCATCAACAGGAAATCATCAACACTGCAATCATCAAAAATTTCAGTCTCGAGATTATAAAGTATTTTGAAGTTTTAAATATCATCGAGTCCCGAAAAACGTTTTTGGAATTATGTCTGTGTTTTACTCTATCTGTCTGTCCGTGTGTTTGTGAACAAGATAACGGTGAAACGCAACGAAGTAGATGGACTGGATTTGGGAAGTGGCCATTGTACAAATTTAAACTAACTTTTAAAATTACCTAGTTTGAAACTTATTTTATAGTTAAGAGCTTTTATCTTTCTTTCCTGTTCAGTTTTTAAAGCATATAGGTTTTACACTTAATACCGGTCAAACTGAGCTGCTTTATAAAAACTTATTTAAAATATTCTGTATAATAAATATATTCACTAGCAAGGTTTTCAATAAAACGTCTTTAATTTATGCAAAGATATATTTTATAAGATCATTTTAAAATCTTCAAAAATATACTTTTTTAATACATGAAAAAATAAATCTATTACATTTTTATGCCGAACATTATTTTTAAAAGGCGTATATACGGGTCAGCATAGGCATTTTTCTCGTCAAGATTTAAATCATACGCAAATGTATTTGGTATCATCATTTTTAGAATTTAACCATCTTAATGAAATAATGTAGTCGCTCTTGTCGCATTAAAACCCTTCAGGACCAGCGAAAGGAGAAAGAAGCGCTTCCCCAGGCCCGCACGCTCAGGAAGGATACGTGCGCACGGGACGGGGCGATTTTTCCGTTAAGCTTAATTTAATTTAAAAATTCATATAAAATCATTACTGCAAGTAAATACATTGAAATTTACAATTTATTATCATTGATAGTATATCCGAAATTTAATGTAATAAAATTTTCATGATATTTAAAAAAACAATTGAACTAAAATAAAATTTACCACAAAAATACAAAATACTACCTAGCGAACTCCATACTGCAAACGATAATTTCTACTCCGACCCCTAACCAATAAACATCCTTTCATCATGCCATCAAAATATTTAAAAATTCCCCCGCAAAATAAATCATAGCTCCTTATTTGCGCAATACTCTCCTAAGAACCGAACACGCGCAGTTGTTTACATAATCAAATGGACCTGATACAAAAAGAAAACCCCGGAACCGAAAGTACATACTGAAGGCCAACACTCTGATGCAACATTATTCGAAAAAGTAACGTATTTACCGCCATCTATTGCCGTTTAAAAATTCAAATAAAACGTTCAAGTTGCGATCACATATATGTGATGATGGGCTGTAGAGCACGGAAAGAGTGATCACATATATGCGATGATGGTCCTGAACGGGTTAACTGTAACTGTCTGTATCTGTCGAGCTGTGAACACTCAGAAAAGGCCAAGCAACCGACAGAGAAGATTTGTTAATGAACCATTCTCCTTTTTATGCTTTGTTTAATTCTGAAATTATATGTATAAACTTGTCCCTCTGCAACTTAAATATAAATAAATTGTACACTGATTGGATTGTTTACTGTACCATAACCACGCCCAAATACTGTTTTAATTCCAAAAGTCTATAGCTATTTAAAATATTAAACAAAAATATGAAAATATGTTGATTAATTTCGACGAACTTTATTTGACTGATTCATTATATCATCATTTTGATTTCAGTTTCATTTAGTTCTGTCTTTTGACTTGGAACTAAGATAACCTTTGATTAAATAATAAACCACCATGGTGATTTTAGATACATCTGTGAATTACAGTAGTATTTATCAAATTTATTTCTTTCTCCTTATAACATTTTTTATATAGAGGCGAAGGTCTCAGTGAATCCAATAAAAAAGTTTTAAATTAAGTTTTTGTTTGTAGTCTTGCAGTCTTCGAATGATTGCAAAACATAAAAAGCACCACAAAAATATTTTTAAAAATGTCAAATGAATATCCTGCGATATATTCGAACTCAAAAATAAAATTCGACTTCGATTAAAAAAAAAAGTTAGTAACGCAAAATATAACAACAAACAAAACTGTCTAAGAAATAAAATAGCCATCGAAAAAAAAAGATTTTTTAATATAGTTGTTGTACCAACACTTTGCAAAATAATTATTAATAATTCTATTCCTTCTGTTTGAACTGTGTTTGATATAACCCAATTATATTTAAGAATTTAATAGTCTTTTGTCCTGCGTAATAGAATCATTATCCGTTTTAGAAAGAAAGTAAGCTTCTCTTAACTATATCAAAACTATATAATCATCTCTAAGATAATAGGTTTTTTGCGCGCGATAGACGTCTATACATATACAGAAATTCATACAAATAGATTCCAAAGAATAACTTTGAAATGAAGCATTTTAATACTTTCGGAATTTCAAAATTTTGTTGCGTTTTAATAATTGCAAATCATGAAAAGATAGCAGTTTTTGCATTTCTCATTTCTAGATGTAACACGACCTAAGTAGTAATATGATGCCTAATTTTCGCTAGTTTTAGTTGAATCATTCATTATATCATCGTTTTGTTTTCATACCGATTTATCGTGGCATTTCGACTAGGAAGTGAGATAGCCTTTGATTAAATAATAAACTACCATGCTTATTTTAGATACATCAATGTATAACACCGAAATCGTGGTTATTAATTTCATTTCTTTCTCCGTGTAATTTTTACATAGGGGTGAAATTCTCCAGTGCACCATAAGAAAAAGTTTTTAATAAAATATTTCTTTGTTGTTGTGAAGTCTTTGAATATTTGCAAAAGATAACATTACAAAACCCCCAAAAATGTCAAATGAACTCCTACTGAAGCATGAATACACTTCAAAGAATTCAAAATGAAACCCAAGCTCTATAAAAACGTTATCTTCCAAAAAATATAATAGAACGCAAAACTGCCTAAGAAATACAACAGTCATCCAAAAAAAATGTTGTACCAACACTTTCCAAAAAAAATTATTAATAATTCTATTCTTTCTGTTTGAACTGTGTTTGACATAACCCAATTATATTTAAGAATTTAATAGTCTTTTGTCCTGCATAAAAGAGTCGTTATCTGTTTTAGAAAGAAAGTAGAAGTAAGCTTCTCTTAACTATATCAAAACTATATAATCATCTCTCTAAGATAATAGGTTTTTCGCATGCGATAGACGTCTATACATATACAGAAATCCATAAAAATAGATTCCAAAGAATTATCTTGGAACGAAAATTTTGTTTTATCTACATCATTAAAGGGAGAGAACATGTATTTGCTTTTCCTAAACTCTAAAGATAAGTTTCAAATAATGAGTAAAATCTCAAATGTCGAAAAACATAAAACGGAACTTCAATTATATAAAAGAGGTCGTATTTTAGTTAACAACTACTTCTATGCGTCTTTTTCGTTGGATTTTCGGGAATATAAATATAGTGTAGTCAAAATTCCAAGATAATAGTTTCGAAAGAGATGTTTAAGTGCTTGCTCGCATAAGTTAGTAAGTTTGTTTGCAGAAAGTGTTCTCTTGTTAGAATGTTTTTGGACTCGAATAAACTTCTTATCAGTTTATTTAAAAGCTACATTGATGTTGCCAAATTCCATAAAATTAACACTATATTCCGTGCAATAAATATGGCTGACAATTTCTAATTTATTCCAGAGAAGTTCATAACAACTACGTTTATAAACTTTCTATAATAATATCATTATAATTAAAATCTGTTTCTGTAGCTGCTGCGGCTCGGAGGAAGAAAACAACTGCTTCACATGTTAATTTTGTAACTAATATTCTTAAATTGTCATATAAAATAAAAATGATTGCAACTTTACCACTGAAAATCGAGTTTTCCTAATTCCCCATAGCGTTAACATGTGTACCCGGTTTTACCCACTAGTGGGGTAAAACTGGGTACAACGGGTAGTTTGACTTCTTGATAAAAAAAAATAATGAAACTGTGACTTTTCTGGAAGGATATATTGTACTCCGATAAATAATGAATATTTTAATAAAATTTGACAAGCTCTGTGTCGAATATTTTAGCTCCAGCATTCCTTCGAACCTTAGCTACCCGGTTTTACCCTACTTTCACCTACGTATTTTGTACTTCCAAACATGAAACCTGTTTAGACCGACCAATTTTCCTTGGAACGACGGGTGGCAGCTTTAAGCAGGGTATTCACGAGAAGGCTAGCTATGTCATTTGTCCTAATACTTTTTTTTTCATCCATTTCAGTTGAAAAATTAGGCAAAGTATTCACGGATGATCCAAAGTTTGTTCTGAGACAAGGTTCAAGTCGCAGAATTCCTGCCACCCAAACTCCTCTTCCCCCACTCCGGGGATTTCGAGTTTCATTTCTAGCCTCGAAGCGATGTGCCAATGTAGGAAGATCCTTTGTTTGGCCGCTACTCTCGCATCGATGTCTCAAATTGGAATCGGCGGATTGAGTTTTGGATTTTAAGTTCTTTTGAATTCCACCATTTCGAATCATTTGCTCCAAATTTGACAGGTTTTCGACCTTGGCGATTTTTTCCTTCCCGTGTTCCAAAAATTCCATTTTGGAAGAGCGGTGAATGAGCTTCTTTAGAGGGGTTTCACTGTATAAGAAAAATTGCACATTTATGCCTTCCGTCACATTTCTTTAAAAAGAATATTCTTTTTTATCCAGGGATTTTTGATTACATCAGTTTGATAGAAATTTCTAAAATGGAATTATATTTACTGCAAATTTAAATACTTCCCGGCAAAGCCTACAGACTGAAAATAACTGTCAGCATTACTCCGAAATCCGTTCCCAAGAAACTGAAAGGCAAGATTCAATATCATTTCAATATTTCGCACTTTGATATATTACCCGTCAAAATTCTTAGCACTTTTCAGAATCTATATTAACTATTTCTCTTGATACAATTTTATCAAACATATCATATAAAATATACCTTATAGAATACATCAAAACGTATCGTACTGAAACATAACACTGGTAGAAAACATTTCCATTATTTTCCGAAAATCCTTGAAAAGAATATATTATTCTGCATTAAACTACAAATATAAGTTTATTCTCATGGTATATGATGTATTTATATCGCAAATATTGGCATATCCTGTATAAAATTCAGAATTCCTTTCAAATATAATATTTTTCTCTGTTAGAAATTCACTTTCCTGGCTAAAAATTTCAATCTAAATTCTATTTTCACGACTCAATAACTCTGAAAATGCTTTTTAGTACTAAACATATTTTTCATAAGAAAATGCTGCATTGAAAATTTCCGGCTCTTAACTGCTGTATTTACGGGAATAAATAACGCGTAGTCTATATTTTCTAAAAGATTTAGACATCGAATTTCTTGGTTTCTATTTGCGCTTTGTGATTTCGCAAAAGATTTCGATTTTGAAATTCTAGTTTGAGAATGCAGTTTACTCAAAAAATATTTCCAGGTTTTAATGGAATATATATATATAACAACTTTTTGATACTGTTTCAGTTGGAGAAGTCTGCTTTTAACATTTATTTATATTTCCTTAAATAAATTAATTTGTATTTGACAATGAACCATTTGAGGACAATTAATTCTTATTATGAGGTCTGCTATACGAGTTCTACTAATCAATTGTTGTAATTAAGGAGAAATTTATTAATCCAGTTGCTTTTTCGCTAACTAATCGATATTGCTGAATAAAAAACCTTTTCGCTAATTTGAAGACCATTTCTGTTCAGTTTTATACTACAGATGTGACTCTGCCTTTTGACTGACTATGACATTTTCGAGTAAATAAAATATATGTGTGTTTGTTTACATGATGAAAAATATACTGCCCTTCAGAAGATACAATATTGACCATATGCCAGCAATAGATAGATTCCATAAATGAAGATGTCTGGTTGCTTTGAAACAAAATAGACATCAAAATAACTTTTCATATCCTTATAAGCATTTAATAGCTCTCCAAGAAGACCTCTTTCTATAGATGGAAACAAAGGATAATTTCGAGGAGCAACATGTGGTAAAAACGATGGATTACGGAACACTTCCAGCGAATTACTTTGAGAGTTTTCTTGACTAGTGTTGAAGAGCGTTGTCATGTTTGGTTATAACCCTGTAATATCTTTTGGCATATTCTGCACGTGTTTTTGTCTTTTGCTTCAATTTGTACATATTTTGAATCTCCAGTTTCGTCACTGGAGTCAATTCATGTAACGTCACAATCACATGACAAACGTAACTGCGAACGACATATAAACATGAACTCAATGTTACAAGTATAGAACAAAGCGCTTGCACCAGTCATCTTGGGCTGTACTCTGCAGCCGTTCCCAGTGTGTTTGCATTTTTCGCAAATTTCGCAGATCTAAGCTAATGAAGGGTTTGGAATTGGAGGCAAGCAATACGCCTCTCGAGAGCGTCCCACACATGCTCAGTGAGATTAAGGTCAGGAGAGCGTGCTGACAATTCCATTTAGACTATAGATTCTCCTTCAAGAAATTGGTGCACCAGATGAGCAGTGTTAGGGCGAGCTTTTATTTGTAATATATCTTATTTGTAATATATTTTATTGTAATATATAGCGTTGTCTACAACCATGTTGCCAACGGTGTGGAAGCCGTAGAATATCTGAAGCAGTACCAGTGTTGGTGATCGCTTGGATGGAACGGTTAATCGCTTTAAAAATCTCTGGTACAGTTTGGTAGCGAATACCATGACGTGGTTTTTTCATCTTTTAAATCAAGTCGTTTCTTCGGTTAAGTGATGCGGCATCCGTCGCGGTGCAGTTTTTCTCGTACCCAGAGGTTTCATCAGACTGCCAATGTTGGTAAAATGGTGACTTCATGTAACTTTTCTACGCATGTCCTCAGCTGTGACGTCAGATGATTTCTCATCTTCCCTCGATGCGCATGTTTAAAAAGAATCTAAATAATATGTACATATATTAGTTTCAGTTTAATTGTTGTTTAGTTTAGTAGGTGGCGCACAATAAAAAGAATATAGAAAGAACTTCTCAAGTTGGATTATTTTGGACTTGGTTAAATTTGATTTCACGCCTCTCTTCTGATCCCTGGACTAAGGTAAGAGAATTTCGAATTTTTCTCTTGCATGTTTTAGAGTATTTGAAGATGTAACCTGTTTCGAAGAATAATCTGTTGCTGTTCGTAAAACACGCCGTTTAAATATACATCACGTTACCTGCGCATAGAGTTGGATGTGCCAGCCTATATGCTAGGGTTGAGGGGGATTAGAACTAAATTCTGGTCTAGGCTAATCACTATGATTCCATTTTACGTCTTGCATACAACTAAGTTGGTACTATTAACTTTTCAACTCTTGTCAAATCTTCGCTAAAATAAATATATGCGTCATCTATTCGCCGTTGAATAATCAACCATTGCGAAAGGAAACCGACATCACGCACAACATTGATTTCTCCCTTAAACCACTTTAATATGTGACAGTCTGAGTTGTTTGAAGCCTTTTCTTACAACCTCAAAACACAGAGTGATTATAATTAAAGTTCTATTTTCAGAAAGCTGTAAAATAAGAACCGCTGGTCAGAATGGCCTGAGTAAACTCGAAGAAGGGGGGTATTATGGAACAAGAAAAAAATAGTACAAAATAATTTTAGCAGTAGCACTTTACACGTCAGAATATGCAAAATAAGAAACGATGGAGCATTTTTTGGACAGTTCAATCTCACTTCCATATCCACGGATATGTCAAAACTCAGAATTGCAGAATATGGGCAACGGAAAATCCGTTGGGACATCAACCAGTACCTCTTCATTCTGAAAAAGTAACTGTGTGCAGCGGGTTTACCGGCATCGTTTATCGTAAGGCCATTCTTTTTCGAAGAGATAGGTCCTGCGGGTCCTGTTACCTGTACCGACAATGGTGTACGCTATGAATCTCTTTTGCGCAACCATGTCATTCCAGCATTTTAATAGCGTGCATGTGTGGGTAGCGCAATTTTCTTGGAAGACGGCACTCCTCCACACATTGCGAAAGCGAATCCTTAAGCGACTTCTCAGCATGCATTTAGGATATGATAGAATTATCAGCCGTCATTTTCCAACAAACTGGCCGCTAAGATCACCTGATCTGAATCCTTGTGATTTCCAGCTGTGGGGGTATCTGAAATATGTTGTGTTCAGTGCAAACTTAGGTGAACTGAAGACACGCATTGCGCAACATATTCACAACATCGGCACAAATGCAGTCCGATCTGTTGTGGAACATGCTATTTCTTGGTTTGAACTTGTGGCAGAAAACGTTGGACAACATATTGAACATTTCTTGAGCCTGCCGTGGTGAATTGACTTTCAATTAAGAGTACCACCACTGCCGAATGACTTGGAAGTCATTGTTTTATTCATTGATTTTTTCAGTAAAAAAAGCAGTTACAGTCATACACATTGATCAGTACAGTTGGATAAAACTGAAACCCACGCAATGGCCGTCGCACTGGGTTTCCAGTGTCACTGATTAGTTCAACTGAACGCAGTCCAATGGCGGCACAGCCTCCGACACCTGCGTGTCGTGATAGAAATAGATAGCTTGGGGTAGATGGAAGCTCGCTTGTTTGATGGAAGTAGTGATGGAGAGTAGAAACTTCCTTGATAAGAGTAGAGTCTGGTCTGGCAAAGGGTGGAAGGAGCAACTGCTTGTGTAGTCGGAGGCTGATGTTTCTCTTGGCCAATCAGTGAGTTTCTGAAGGGAGTGGGAGTGAACTTGACAAAATGCCCAGAAAAGAGAATTGCAGTACCAAGACTGTTCAAGCTAAAATTAATTGATAAAAGCGAAAATAAAATAAATAAATAATGAGTGAAATTAAAAATATAGTTATTGCCGAACCCTTGCACGTTTTATGACGTTTAAAGAGCCATCTATTGTTAAATTTTGAACTATTTTTTCCTTCAACCAAACTTCCCCTCCCCCTTCTTCGAGGATATTCAAGTCAAATATCAAATCATTTTGACCGGGAGGGGGTCTTTTTTTGTACAGCTTTTTGAAAGTTGGAAGCTAATTATAATCACCCTGTAAGTTAAACCTTTTCCAACGCACCTCTAAACCTTATTCTAAGCTCCTTCTACTTAAAATGCTCTTTAGCGAAATTTCCGAGGTTTCATAAGGTCCCGTTTTACTCTCAGGTTCAGTAAAAGTGCATCGGCACTAGCACCTAAACGAATATATAAGTCAAGACAAGAAGAAGCATCGACCAATCGATACAAACCCCCGAATGCGATGAAGTACTTCAAAATTAATGACACAGATTCAGAAAAATCGGCAAACTGTATCATCTTAATATATGCATGATCTTTATTTATTAACAAGATGGATGTGACTTTCGATAACTACCTCTCCTGGTCTATAAGCATCACAACATTAAAAAATAGCGTAGTAATAAATAATGCTGTCTCTTGCCCCCAGGTGGAATACGTCGGAGGTTACAATAAAAATAATTAGTACTCTAACTAGTAGCAGAAGCTCATTAACAGCAGGAAAAGTATCCGAGTCTAGGAAATGGATTAGTCTATGAATAGTTAGGATTTGTTTATTTGTCCGCAACTCAAGCATTAATCAGGCCGTGTTCTTAGCAAAGAATCCTGTGATTAGCTTATTACGGAGAGAGAGGATACTGTTAATTAGGAGAATTTGGATTTAAAAAAAATTGAAGATATTTATTAAGTTCTAAAAAAATGTTTTGAGTTAGCTAATCAATAAAGGTGTGGTTTCCAACAATATTTAGAACCAGAGCTTTCACTAGCGAATTGCTTTCGAATGAATAAAAAAAAAAACTGTGTTCCCATATTCGCTTATAATAAATTCTCAAGACTTCAAGGTTGAAATACAAAAAATAAATTATTCGAACAACAAACTAGATGATCACCAACTTCTAAAGGAAAGGTCTTTGTTTACAAGTTTAATTAACTCGATATGCATGGATTTCAAATCATTTAATAAGGAAGAAATGGCCCGCCTTTTGAACCTTTTTATTTAATTAACTTGTTTCATATTTCTAAAGGTGGAATATTGTAATCTATTTTCCCTCATTTGCTGATGTACCAGAGGTTTGAAGTTGTCAACGCATGTGTGTAACAGATGACAATACACTATTTTAATAATTTACAACTTAATTACCAGCTAATCGATTAATTTAATTAAATTTTGATTCGTTCGAGTAGCGCCACCTAGCAATAAATTTGAAAAAAAAATGATTTCAAGATTTCATAACATTATATATATATAAGTATATACAAGTAAAAAACTAAAAATTAGAAAATAATTGAAATAAAAACATTTCTGATTTTGAAAGGTAATAAAAATATATTTTAAAGAACTATTTTTATTACACTTAGTTTGAATTTTCACAAAACAAAAATTGCATTACAAACATCCATCTATATATCTATCTCATCAGTTTTTCTTCATCTAAACTCAATAGTTGCATAATTTTTTTATGATAAGGTATAATACGTTTTGAACAATTTCCATTTAAAGATAATCATTAAATTACTTCAAATTTACAATCCAATCATAGAAACTTTAACCATCCTCCAAAGACTTTACGAGGCAGCCGTCAAATCCCATCCCATCTGACTTCCAACACGATAATACCACATGAACAAACACATCAGATCTGATACCTCTACCATTTTTAGTTGAATTAAACTTTTGGGAAACTTCTCATGCATTCATAAAGCAAAATTCCGAAAATATTAATCAATTCCAATTAGCATCAAATAAAAAAAATTACGAGCCTTCTCTAACCACGATGAATGAGTTAAGAAAATAAATTATTTTAAATTTATAATTCAGTCAAAAAAGTCTCTAACCGTCACCAGTGATTACCCTGCCAACAATTCGAACTCGTTCACCAAGCAAAATTCTGTAACACATCATTCTTTCCTAATTTCGAACCCAATTAAAAAATTTACAAGACTTCTTCAACGACCGTAGCAATCATGAACTATGTGAACAATTCTCAACCATTCAGCTAGTAAATTTCTGAAAACAATGATTTCAAATTTGTAATCCTATATAGAAATCACAACCTTTCTACAACGATTTTACGAGGCACTCGTCAAATCCTATCCCATCTGACTTCCAACAAGACAGATTAAGCTTAAGATTCCTTCAAGATCTGATTTTTCTGCCATTTTCAATTGAATTAAACTTTTCGGAAACTTCTCACATATTCAATAAATAAAATTATGAAAATATTAATCAATTACAACTAGATTCAAATAAAAAATTTGCAAGCCTTCTCTAATCACGATGACGAAACTAAAAAGATCAATTACGTCAAATTTACAAAGAAGTCACAAGTCATCTCTACCAACTATTCGCACCCGTTCACCAAACAAAATTCTGTAACAAATCATTCTTTTCTAATTTACAACCCAATCAAAAAATTCACAAGAATTCTCCAACAACAATGGCAACTATGAACTATGTGAACAATTCGCAACCATTCAGCAAGCAAAATTTCTGAAAGCATTAATCATTTTAATTCAGATCTGATTTTTCTGCCATTTTCAATTCAATTAAACTTTTTTGAAACTTCTCAATATTTCAGTAAGTAATATTCCGAAAATATTCATCAATTACAACTCGATTCAAATAAAAAAATTTACAAGCCTTCTCTAACAACGATGACTAAGCTAAAAAGATCAATTACGTCAAATTTATAATTCAGTCAAAGAAGTGCCAAACCGACTCCAATAACTATCCTACCAATGATCAAGCAAAATTCTGTAGCCAATCATTCCTTTCTACTTTACATCCCAACCAAAAACTTCATCAACGACAATGGCAAGTATAAATTATGTGAACAATTCGCAACCATTCAGCAAGCAAAATTTCTGAAAACATTAATCACTTTAAATTTACAATCCAATCACAGAAACTACAACCCTTCTCCAGCGATTTTACGAGCAAATCGTCAAATCTCAGCCCACCTGACTTTCAACATGATACAACCACGATATGCTTGCAGGCACACCAAAATGCGATGACCTTACAGCCTTATCTATAGGTCTTAAACACGTGATTTTGCGTGCGGATTTAATCCAAGACAAAAGCCGACGCTTCGTAATAACCATAAAAAGTGATTTACTCGCAATTGTCCACAGCCCATTGCAACTCAATTAAGACTTTTTAACTGAGAGCAAAAAGGTGTGGAACTCGAGACGCCGGAGGTTGCTGTGTCCGCCGTGAATCGAAACTGCCGGCTGACACGTTAGCCAGGAAGCAATCATGCTAATAATTAAATCGTAGCAATTTTGCCTCGTAAAAAAATTGCTGGTAAAATGAAATGTTATGATTGTGGTTCGGCTTGCTTCGTTTTACTTAGGTTTTTTGTTTAGAGGAGTTGCCTTGGCTGATTTTTAAAGCTCTTTCTCGTGACTTTTGGCTGTAAAAAGCAAATATTAAGATGCATATCTATATTAATGTGTTGCTTTTTCTGCAGTTTCGTTGATTTAATGTGCTTGTGTTGCTCGTTGTGAGATATAATGTGATGTTTAAGATTTATGGTTGGAAAAAATTGCCCCGTTTTGGATTGTAGCATAATGAAACATTTCAACTTCTTCGCATGCTAGAAATCAAATAAACTAATTTAAATAATTATCATGAAGTTTTCATGCTTCTAAACAAGCACTTTTCTGGTTAAGAACGTGCAATAAAATGGTCGGGATATGCACGAATTAAATATTAATCTAAACTAGGCTCAGCTCATTTAAATACAATATTATTTCTAGTTAGGATTTGTAAAACATTAAAGCTGGGTCGTTGTAAATGTATCCAAAAATTAATGATTTTATTGATGACTGCAGATTGATAAATTATCTTCATCGCAAATACGCATGGGTAAACCGTAGAGATTGATTTCCTTCTGAGCATTTGTGGGGCTCATCCCTAACCGAGAGAGGTAGAGATTTCTGATATCTTTAAAAAGAATCCAGCGAATTTTTAATAAACCAAGCTATAATAGCCTCGCCCGCAAAATTACAATGAATGCAGTAGTCGTAGAGTTCTCAATGTCTCTGCTTTTTACTTTCTCGTATACGAAGTATACAAAGAGAAGTATTGTAATCATCAAAAAATTCGAACTCGAAATTTTGACGAATCTCCAAGTTTTAGACCTCCCTGAGTCCGAAAAACACAATTTTGGAATTATGTCTGTCTGTCTGTCTGTGAACACGATAACTCGAAAACTATTAGAGCTACGGGGATGAAATTTGGTATGTGATATTGACACATAATTTGTAGATTTCTATCAAAACAAAATCCGTCTACGGGAAGTCTGTATGTCCGTCTGTCCGCGTTCATGTGAACACTATAATTCAAAAACTTGAATAGCTAGATAGACTTGGTACACAGTTTTATCATCAGGAATGTAGGTCCATATCAAATTTTGGGCAAAATCCGTCAAAGGGTTGACTGTTTGTCGGTCTGTATAATCGCATACTTCTAAACATTATAACTCGTAAACCCTACGGCTTTGATAAATATGTAAGTATGAGGCTTGCTAACATTAATTGTAGATCCGTGCCCAATTTTTGTTTCAATCGGTCGAAAAAAAAAGGTGTTCAAATAGCCTATTTGTATTTTCTCATCACACAATGACGCGAGGCCGTTATTGCGTAATTGCACGATTCACTTGCGCTAATCGTTTTACGCTTCTACCCACGCCTTTCGCCTCCACGCTTCCTATTCCCAAGCTTTTTTTTCTCCACTGCGTTAGGGACGCGTGTTGGTTTTAATGCCTTTCAGTTTATTTTTTTTCTCCACATGTGTTAGGAGTATACGAGAAAGTTTAGGGGAGACCATTCCCGCTGGTTTCTATGTGCCTCTGAAACTCATTAACGTTTGTTAATCTTTAAATAACGCGTAGATAGAATCTTAAAATGTCACCTGTTACAGCGGCTGTACCAGCCATCAGGGAAAGATTATACAATAGATATTAGTGTAATATAGAATGAAATATCGGAAGGAAGTGGCTGCATAAAATCGAACAAATTCCTCTTGCTGTTCAGAAGTAAAATTTCCTCATAGTAAGATAATATTTTTTCATTCCTTGTTTTATAGCTTCATTCGAATATATTGTCTCCAAAATCTGTTACTCTTTTTCAATCGAGTCAAAATCTTCTGTCAAGATTGTCACTTGCCTTTCTGGGGGATCTAGATCTTGGTGTCGGCTTCTATACTGGGGATTTGCTCACGCATCTCCGTAAGTTCATTGATTGTCAGCTCTTTGCTGTGCGAGTCCAACAGCTCATTGATATCATTGCTATCGAATTCCAAATCTATCCGTCTGGCATTATCGATAAATTCTGTTACCAAACAAGTGATCAGTTCTGGCGTTGTTTTTGACTCATTTTTGAAAAAAAATATTCAAATTTTCTGAATATTTCTGTTTATTTGTTTCTATTTCTGCATTTTGTATTTCTATAGTATTCTAAAATTACAAATATTCGAAGAAGGAGAAAATAAGGACCCACGTAAATCGGGATATTACGGCAATTAAGAACAAACACTACTACTCTAGCCTGAATATGTAAAAATTGAACGAAATATTTACTTTTTACAAAAAAATAGCATCTTTAATTGAAAAAATGAAAAAGAAGGCATGGATTATGTACAAGCGCATTAGGCATAGTCTAGGCTCGATAATAACCAACCCTAGGAGCCGTTAATTTTTAATTTTTTTTCATTAAAAATATCAGAAAAATGTATGAGGGCATTTCAGCTGTTTAATTAGAACAAAACTAAATGGTTTCATTTTGTATTCCACTCTATAACGCAATATCTTTAATGATTATTCTACATGCAACCCAATACTACCATTATGATGAAAAAAAGTTTTCCTACCTAGTAATTTTGGGGAAGAATTTTCAAAATAATCCTTTAATGGTAATTTTTTGATATCAGAAAACCCTCTTTATGAACAAGTATTAAATTCACAATTTTTAACTAGCATTTAAATTTAAATTATTTGTTACTGGCAACACCTTGTATAAAGGAATAGATAATGTTAACCCTTCAATCTCATGAGGAATTTTTCACTTTTCTGTATAAAATCGGAATTATTAATGAGCAGTTGCTATATTAGCCTCGGCCACAAAAGTAAAATGAATACTTGCGAAACTATTTTCACGTCAGTTGAGGCAAGAGTCGAAACGAAACGCTAATATATACGAAATAATATTTTTAATTTAATGTTAAATCAAATGTTACTAAAACACTGGAATAAAATTTATTTACTTCTTCCATGTATCAGATATCCCATAACCATAAACCATTTCCTAATAAATATAACTAAACAAACCCTCTCTACGAGCTCAGAATCTTTTCAAAATAATTTAATCTTTACCATGATTATTAACTGCCAGTCCACGTGGCACGGAGGTTACAACCTTTAAAATCCCAAACCTATAATTCCACCCAAGAAGACTAACGACAAAAAAAATCATCTTTTCATTCTCAACACCGCAACACTCCCTCATTTCAGAATTTATGAATCCATTTCAACTTTCGGATCTAAACGGACTTTCTCTTAGCTCAGAACAGTTTTAAAATAATTTAATCTTTACCATGATTATTAGCTGCCAGTCCATGTGGCACAGCAAATAAAACCTTTAAAATCCTAAATCTATAATTACACCCAAGACGAACGACACAAACAGCATCTTTTCACTCCGAAAGCAGAAACACCTCCTCGCTTCTGAATTTATGAATCCATTTCAACTTTCAGATCCAACTGGACTTTCTGAAAGATCAGATGAGTGGACGAGTCCCGGCGTCTTTTAATCAAAATGGAACCGCCCTGAATCCTCCAAAACTAACTGGAAATAAATATCAATATATCTGGACCTCCTGAAATTAAAGCCTGGAATAAATAGCAAGTGCGCATGCGCCGATAAATCAACCCCACCTGCAAATCACAAATAATGACGATAACTATGTCTTTCACGCTTATCAACAGCCATTATGCCGACGGAGTATAATTTGGCCGTCCCCGTATAATTATTTCTCTTGGAGTGACGGTGTATATTTACTCGTCCTACGGAGAGCGTCAGATGAGACGTGCAATAATTGCAGGGTGTCAGATAAGGCGAATGCCCCGATTTGCAATTGTATTCTTGCCTAGAAAATCCAGTTTCGCAAGGAATCGATTCTTGGGTGAAACGGAACGAATTGCAAAAACTTGATCTTCCTGTCGAGGAAGATTTCTATTGTCTGTTGCAGATAGAATATTGTGTCGCAGTCCTCTGCAAACTAAGGTGTCGTCAACTAAAACTGAAAATGAAAAAAAAAATTATAACCTTAATAATAAAATATTTTAATAAGCTTGAAATAAAATTCTAAGGCACAGGCTGCCAATCTGTGGTAGGTGGGTACGCAAAGAAGCATTTGGGCGTACGCGAAATCAAAGTTGTTAATGGCGGAAACACGAAAACATAAAGGATTTAAAAAGTTAGAGAATTTTGTTTATCCAAGTGAATACTTGCTATTTAATAACTAGACCGCTTGAATAGTTGATTATTACGGAGTGTAATTTTTAGCTATCCTTATAAGTTAAAACTGAATAATTACACTACTGGTTTGGAGTTGAACTAATACTAGTGTAAAAATGGAACAAAATATAAAATCAAAATAAGTTCTGCAAATGTTATTAATTCGACTTTGTTAATTTCACTTTTGTTTAAGCTAATCTTAACATTATTAATATAAACGTCTTTGCATAGACGGATGGATATGACAGCAGAGAGTACACGAAAACAAAAGGAATCATCAAGGGGTACACGAGGGGAAAAAGGTTGGAACCCCTGTTCTAAGGGATTACTTGGAAATCCAGTTTATACAGGAATAAATATTCGGATGAAATTTACGAATTGTATAACAGTATAAATCTCTCAAAGAAGATTTCTATTTTTAGTTGCAGACTAGCTACGTGACCAGGCGTTGCACGGGCTATGTCGAATAATGCGTCATTCCTTGACGGAGAGAAAAAGTGAGGTCATGTGACACATGCCCAACATTCTCTCCTAAATAAATAAGGAGAAAAGAGCGGTTCAATCATTCCGTCCGCGTAAAGGCTTCAAAATATACTTTTAAAAAATCGCAAAAATAATCTTTATTTTGTAAAATTACGATTCCGGAATTATTTTTTGTCTGACTTTAGTACGAAAGGAATGAGATAACCCAGCGTTGATCGGAATCCGTATTTTTTCATATGCCCGCCTCAAGTTTATATACACATGAAGCAAGATGCACTGAGTACATGAAATCTAAAAGTGAAACCTCATAGAAAACAATACTTTTAGTAAAAACCCTATATGAGCGATATAATTTTCCCTGTTTCTTTATATCAATTACCAAAACCCACACAAAACTCTATCCACATTGACTTGTTGCATTGCTCAGGTTTCCATATTGCAACAATACATTTTTTTTATTTCTGTCAGCGTCACTTTTTTATTGTTGTTGTAACAATGTTCTTTAAAGTAAACGACTTCAACAATAAAATAAATTTTGAATTGCGCTGTAACAATGAAAAGTATTGTTATAAAGTATCCACAACAATGAAAAACATTGTTGTCAATTAGTTTTTAATTAATATCTTTTTTCACTAATTAAAATTTCGGAATATAAATGGCCGAAACGGCTTCCCTGGATTATTCCCCATCTTTTGGTACTTTCCGCGCGCTTCTCCGTTCGGCGGTTCGTGAGAAGATAGAAGGACATACATACATACATACATACATACATACATACATACGTTTGTTTACCTTCGAATTTTAATAGGATAGATAGAAAGTTCTGTTACAGGGATTGATGACCTGCGGCTGGAGAGCAACATGTGGTTCTGGAATAAAGCTAAAAATGAAAATAAAATTCTAGCTTTAATAAAATATTTTAATGAGCTTCAATTATAATATTAGATGTTCAATAATTGCTTGCAAATCCAGTTTTGCCAGGAATTGATTCTTGGATAAAATGGAACGGATTGTAAAAATATTATCTTTCTGTGAAGCAGGATTTCTATTGCCTGCTGTAGATTGAATGTTTTGTTACAGTACTCTGCAAACTGCTGCCACTCGCGAAGTAAAATTGAAAATAAAAATAAAATTCTAGTAAACTTGAAGTCCAGAAGATAATTAATAATTGCTTGAAAAGTTCAGTTCCACCAGGTATTTATTTTTTAAAAATAAAATTCAGAGAATTTTAGTAGCGTTGAATTATTGGTTGTCTCCGTAATAGTTGCGTTCTTATTTAAATATTTGGTAAGATATATTATTTAAAATAATTTGATACACCATATAAAGAAAGAAAAATGGCTATTGAAGAATTCTGAATATTATGAATTATCTTGTTCATAGATACACATAATTTTTTTAACTGGTTTTTTTTCGGAATCGGAGAGGTCTATCAAGCCTTCAGCTTTCATAGAAATTACTCAACAGTACTGATAAACTACAATCTACATCTGGATCATAATGAACTAAATATCTTTAACGAAGGTCTTCCACTAAAGCAGGGGTATAGTGGAGGCGGAACGCACCGGAACGTCGTTCCGGTACTACTTTTTTTAAAGAGAAATAAATAAGAAAAAATTGTGAAAAAGTCCTTAAAACAGCACGATTTTTGTCACTTAGGTTAGAGTCTCTTCACTGCTTTTTTTGCGACTACACCACCGCACTGAAGATACCAAATATCTTGAAATAGACATTTCTGCTGCTGCTGTTTATTGACACATCTGAAAATATCATTTGAAGGTTAAAGAAAAGTATTTCAGATGAATGATTCATTCCAGGAAAGAGATATAGATACATCTAAACACCAAGATATCTCGAAATGAAATCACGGTATCCCTCCCAACTGACGAAAACTTTAAACAGAGCTATCTCATCTACTTATCACTTGACAAAACCTTGAAAAGTTATGGCAAGATAAGCTTTTTTCCTTTCCTTAAAATAAAATAAAAGAGATATCAATAACAACAAATAATAAAGCAAGCAGCACGGTCTTTGTAATCTAGAACTGAAAAAAAGAAAGAAACATTATTTATCCTAGAAATTTTCATTCGCAAAGTGGATTAGATAAAAGAGATACCGCCTGTGTATATCTTATCTCTTCTTAGGTTTTTTTTATATGTGGGGAAATTGACTTACTCAGATGAAAAGAAAAAGGGAAAAATATCTTTTTAAGGATAATCAGATTGAGAAATTCGTAACAAAAAATAAAAAGTGTTCTTATTATTTTCTTGAGTTGAACTTTGAAATCTCATTCTTAGTGTTTTTTTTTTTTTATTTTGGAAATCCAATTTATTGGATAAAGCTATAAAGCAAAACCTTATCTCCTCCTTTTGGCTCGAAGAATAAAATGAATTAAATTACTGCATGCAACGAAGAATGATCGAGGTTATTCTCAAGAATACTATCAATTCTTAAGAAATTTAAAAATGCTTTTCCCCATGTACTTGACAGTAACAGCAATTCATAGGAAAAAATATTATCTCATTAGGATATCTTTAACAGTAGTAACGGAATTAGTAAAAGATATAACATAATAGTAACAGATATAGACATCACATAGTCATTTGTTTTGATGTTCAATAAAGCATCATAATTTACTTTAATTATTTACAGTTCTATGAATTAGTAGAAATATTTTTGTCAGAAAGAATTAATTTATGGTTCAGATTTCCCCAATTCATATCAAATCAAACCAGAGATAATTTTCCCCCTCGCCTTACTTGCATATCTACACAATACGGCGAGTGTTGTGCTTAACTTCGTAGTATAGAAAAGAGAGTCGAGTAAGCATTTTGGACACCTTCCCGTTGAC
>BGPR01000164.1:395567-419992 GCA_013235015.1 Araneus ventricosus | reverse complement strand
CATCGTAGTATAGAAAAGAGAGCCGAGTAAGCATTCTGGGCACCTTTCCGTTGACCGATTTGGACCCAAATTTGATACGGATCGACCATTTTGATGGCCTAAATTTCTTTTATCTTCCTTGCATTTTTTACTTTCTCGTATACGAAGTATACAAAGAGAAAGTATTGTAATCGTCAGAAAATTCGAACTCGAGATTTTGACAAATCTCCACGTTTTAGACCTCCCTGAGTCCGAAAAACAAAATTTTGGAATCATGTCTGTCTGTCTGTGAACACGATAACTCGAAAACTATTAGAGCTACGGGGATGAAATTCGGTAAGTGGTTTTTAAACATCATTTGTAGGTTTCTATCAAATTTTGGACAAAATCCGTCAACGGAAAGTCTGTCTGTCTCTATGCCCGCGGTCATGTGAACGCTATAACTCAAAAAGCTAGATCCATCTAGCTAGATGGATAAAATTCGGTACACAGTTTTATCGTCATGAATGTAGGTCCGTATAAAATTTTGGGCCAAATCCGTCGAAAAGGGGCGTTCAAATTGCATATTCAATTTCTTTTAATCCGATTCTTATGCGCAAAGTACTGGTAGCAATCTGTTATTGTTGTAAATTTTATTTACAACAATAAATAATGTTTTCAAACATAAATTGTAACAATTTTTTTATTGTTGTAAATAAAATTCAAACCGATCTCATTATTTCAGCAAATCTTTTATTAACGCGCTTTTGCAATTGTTACGGTTGTGGTAGTATAAATTGTTTTCTTGGGAATTCAATTCCAAAGCAGAATTTTCGCTTTAGTATTCATTGCATTGCCTATTTTATCGCACCTGCTTCAAAATAATATTTTTTTGAAACGTGGCAACAGATATTTGATTTCAGGTTTGTTTGTTTGTTTGTTTCACTTTCTCGTATACGAAGTATACAAGGAGATACTTTCTCTTTGTATACTCCGTAAACTCGTCGGTGGCCAGCTCTTGAGTGTGCTCTTCCACTAACTCATCGATATCATTGTTATCCACCTCCAGTCCCATGACCTTGGCAAAACACATAATCTCATTTGACTTCAGGCTCCACAGATGCTGTCTCAAATCCCTCAAAAACACATTCGACAACGCTCTCTGGCCAAAGTTTCTTCCAAGAAGGAGTGAAGTTGATCTTGGTAACCTCTTCCCCACCTATTTTCGATCATCTTTAGGCAAGCAACGATTTGGAAGTGATATTTCAAAAATTCTCTAAGAGTAAAATTGGTCTTTAAATGGTTCTCATGGTTTAATTTGTCTGAACACAAGTTTGGAAAAATGTGTGATCACAAGCGACACTAAGATGCTAACGGAATGAACGCTAAAAACGGACTGATGTAGCAGAAGCACTACACGGGACTTTCCCTTTCCTCGTCACTTGTTATGCGATTCAGGGATTCATTTTTTACAGTTTATTTTGCCCGTTATTGGAATTACTCGTTATGAGAGGTGCTCATTAAGCGAGGTTCCACTGTATATTGTAAAATCATAAACGGGTACTTAGGTAATGTGCGCTCTGAGGAGACACAGTTGACAAAGCGGCCAAGGCTTTTATGCATTTGAAACGAGATTTTGGAATGCGAAAATACAGAAATTTGCCGATTCCGTTATTATATGGAGGCTCGTGATGCTATTAGCGCAACCAGATCGATGTCAAACAGTTAAAGTTATGACTTTGAGTTTACTTTTAGTTAGATTAACATCCCGTTTTGAAGCAACACGAGGACTATTTTAGGACGGACCTCGTAATTCTGAACCACGGTCACATGACGAGGACGAACATCTGAGCTGGCACCTCCTTCTCCAAGCTTCTACACCACATCATCTAGAAGACGTTTGACCCACGATGTCAGATTCAATACATTGTGTGCGAGGTGCGAATTAGATGCAAGCTCAAATAAAAAAGACAAACCGTAATTGCGCTTGCTATAGACAATGTTTATATCATAAAAGAATAAGTGGACGTCTTCTGCAGTCATATATTAACATGTCCAACTTCTAAATTATTACGCAAGTCAAACTCTTGAATTAAAATTTTGATGTTGGGTAATTCGAGAAAAACGTATTTTTACGTTTCCCGCTTCCAAAGTGTTAACTTGCATCAGACCTACACTCACGCCTGATCTTCAGTGGAATCGAGATTCGAACCTGGAGCCATACGATTCCGAAGGCCTTACCACCGCGGCCCATTAGGTTTTGAGAGACGTGGGAGAAGCTAAAAGTCCGCGCGATTTAAAGTAAAAGCATTTTTATCTTTAAATTTAAGTGGTGAAACAAAGAATTAATTTTAAAAGCGAAGGAAAAATTGAATATTACAAGTATATGAAGACGCTTACGCACCAAGCATTCAACAGTACTCTACGATAGATAAGAAAAGCACCAAACCATCGAGACAAGCCCCAGCGACGCAGAAGGCACTATGGATTTTTGTTGAAAAAGAAACAACTCACAAACGTCGCCATTATCTTCCGCTTGAAGAGTACGGAACCGTTAAAATCTTTCCAGAAAACCATTTATAACGGCCAAGAGACACACCATCGCATTTTTTCCCCCTCATCCTCTTTCTGGAAACTTCAAAATGCAAATGGAAAACCTGGATGGACAAAGAGCTTATGCAGCTTCCCCTCCTTCACAAAATCCAAGAATGCGTGAAGCTGCTCGATTAAGAAAAAGGTATTGAGGGGAAGTTGGAAAAGGAATGAGCCATTTTTTTTTTTTTCCACCTTCCCATTTCGATATGATAGCTTTCGGAACGCCCCTCACTCCCACCTACTTCATTCTTGAGTATCATCCAAACCGTTAAGCAATAATCCAATAATCTCCCATTCCTCACTTGAATATTATTTCATTCCAAGAAGATTATACCAATTAACCATCCGATTAACGAATTTATCACTTCTTGGTGGAGAAAAAATTAAATGTTTCGTTATTTTTGAAACATTAGTTTAATTTTCTTTGCAGAAAAATGTTTATAGGGTGATTTTTTTTCACTTGCGACTTTTATAGGTTGTCTTTGTGCTGAATAGCTAGATATTAGCTTTGATGGCTCTTATTTTTTGTGTAGGTTTCTTAATGGCAAACAGTTTATGATTGAAGATGCTTGTAATGTGTGCAATTAAAATGCTAAAGTCCACCAACTTTTTTTCTTCCTACTGAATGATTTGTGAAAAGCAATTATCTCTTTCAAGAACTCGTAATTTCGGCATAAAATTATAGGAAGACTTAAATTGAACATTCCTCTTGCATCCAGGTTGATGCAGTGAATTTTCGCCTGGATAATGAATATTATCATTGTCGTAATGAATACTGTTATAATGAATAATATTATTAGATATTATTGTAATGAATAGTGTTTTGATGATAATATCATTATATACTATTTTAATGAATATTGTGATAATGAATAATATTAACATTGATAGTTATAATGAATACTGTTATAATAAATATTATTATTGTTGTAATAAATAATGTTATAATGAATAATATTACATTGGTTGTTATAATGAATATTGTTATAAAGGATAATATTAACGCTGATTGTTATAATGAATATTATTATTATTGTAATGAATACTGCTATAATGAATAATTTAAAATTGAGCTTTCCTCTTATCATCAAAGTTGATGCAATGAATTTTGATTGTGGCATTCCTGTTTTGTCATTTTTCAACATTGTGAAATTATGACCATTAGGCGAATTTCTAAATATTATCATTTTTACACTTAAGCGACCAGATTCTCATCAATTGAATCCAGAACGTTCTAGAATATGAACGCACATCTCGGAACGCTACTTGAAGAGCAAGAAATAATTCCCCTAAATAATATACAAATATATAAAATAAATATATAACCGAGAAGAACTAGTTAATAATTAGCAAATTTTCAAAAAAGAGAGAAAAAGGAGCAAAAATAATACATTTTGCTATCGCTTTTACTATATTTTCTTCAGTTGGATTCATCCACATTAATCACATTAGGATATTTCTGGCGAAGTTAAATTTTTAAAGGTTTAATATAGGTAAGCTTTCTTAATATGAACTATTTACAGATAAGTAAATATCGGGACGTTCCAGATTCTTTGTCGCGGATTTCATTCAAATCCGGGACCCTGATTGCTGCGCTCTAGGCCGTAGCTTAGGTTGGCCCCATGGGAAATCTGGCCCTGGTCAGCTTATTCCATATGTTTCGTGTAAAGACTCACAGAATTTTTTAAACTTATGAATTAAATAGCGATAAATATGTCATATACTTTACCCTAAGATTTACCATAAATTTCTTCCTACAATCTTAAATTTTTAATTAAAAGCTAGCAGAAATCTCAAATATCCTTTCAAGACGGTAATTATAATGAAAATGCTGAAGCTGCTTACCCCTCTTCAAATAATCGGTAGTAGAGATACCTAATCATCTAAGCTTGGTAATCAAATCATTATAGTTAACGATGATGCACAGAGCCGGAGGCGACTCATTTGCATTATATTTTGCGAATAGCACATGATGGATGCTATCTATTAAGGAACACATAGAGAGTTCGAATTTCTCAGAACGCAGGGAGCAGAGATTGAATGAATAGATATCTTACGGCATTAATTCATTTATTTCTCGTGTGACGGTGACGTCATATGAATTGACTCGATTAACAGGTCGGCTCTGAAAATTGCGTTTCTTCCTACCGACGGCAGCCCTGAAAGCCCTTTGCTTTATCGGGCGGCATTGAAAATCTAATGCGTAATATGAAAACTTATGTGGTACCGTCCGATGGGATATCTAAGTGTGAGCCACCGATGGCACACGCCGCCCAATGGGATATCCAGGAGTGAGCCACCGGTGGTACATGCCAGCTTGAACATGTTAATTTATTTTTTATCTCAATTACTTTTTAGTAGTATAAATATCTAGCGATTGGTTAATAAACGTATACTTATAAGTTAATCTCTAACCATCAAGTAATATAAATTTCAACGCTTAGTGATTTATAAAATTTTCTGTAACTGTGTAAAAATGAATGCCAAGATTACCATCCTATTTTACTTGTGATGACTTAATTCTTAATATTCAGTTAATTGCAAAGAATAAATTTTATTTAAATCTTAAATGAACTCTACACTTTGATACTGCTGGAAAAATTCCCAGTAAGTTTTACTAATTAAATTTTGGAAAAGAAATGAAAGTACCATGATTTATACTAGTCTATGAGATTATACAGGAATTTTAATTGGATATTCTCTTTTCTTGTAGCAACTTTAGGCATTAGTAAAATGTAAAAAACTCATAAGAAAAGAAAGAATATACATCTTTGATTTTAAAAAAGTAATTTTATTCAGTGGCGAAACAATTGTTTTAATCATAAGAAAACTTAATTAAATTATATCGTCCAATTCAGAAACAATTGTTTTATGTTACTACTCTTAGAGATTAAAGCATTGTTTAAATATCCTAAAGAATTATGCAATAAACCCCTTAACCTGCATACTTGAACCAAAAAGAATTTGTAACATTATTTCAATTATAACATTTATTACAAAAGATATTTCTTGTAAACCCCATGCTATTGTGGGAATTCTATTAAAGTCGTTCCTTTTATGAAAATACTTTTTTAAATGTAGCTTTATATTATGATCTTTTTCTCAACAGAGACGTAGAAACAGTATTGATTAAAAAGTTATTTCTGGTACATATTTCTGCTATGGCTTAAGGATAATTTGTTACAAGCTTAAAAATTGTAACTTAGTCCATGTTATTAATTCTGAAAATTCTTTCATTAAAAATGCGCTGGCAATACACGACTAGAATAAGAGTTCATACATTCAAACAAAGATGCTAAAGAATAAAATATATGATTAAATGCAAAAAGATATAAAATGGCTTTTGATTTTGCTAGTCTAGATTGTGATAAATATCTAAGACTGGGTTTAATACAAAATATTAAAAGTTTTCAGACGAGTCAAAATAAAAATAAATAATAATGTTTTCATGGAGAAGAACTTTTTGTGTCTGAATGTTCAGTATCTAGACAAAATAATACAAAGCTATAATAACACGTTACGGAAAATAATTCTACGAGCATTAAAGGGCTTTGAAACTTAGATGCAATTTATTGAGAAATTTATTTTTTGAGTTAACGCCTGTTTTTACAGTCCACAGAACTTCGGATAATAATCGAATGCATAATCTATGCTTATAAAAGGCAATGTTTGCGTGCGTGATTGCGATGTCCAGACGAATCTATCGCACTTACAGCCATGGAGTTTAGCACACAGGTAGTCGTAATGGTGACTCAATGCACGTCGAAGCTAGAATTTTAAAATTTAAGTTAGAAAATTTTTTATTTAATGTTTTGTGTTGTTTTGGGTCATTTTTGGCACGTTTACGGCTGTAGTATCTTCTCTAATGATCGTTGAAAAACAATGAATGCACCACTGGATAGAACAAACAATTTTTGTTCTAATGAAATTGTTTTGAATTTCCAACATAATTTACTGAATTTTGAGAATTTTTTAAATAATAGTCACTTTTCTTTTATATTTTTAACTTTCAATTCTTATTTTCTTGTATCCGACAATCTAATAACGCTATCATTTTCAATTTTTTTAGGTATAAACCGGAATATTTATCCTTGTTTTGAACAAAAATGGTTAAAATATCTTTTTTTACTCCGATTTTCGATGAATTTTTTTAGTGATCAATTCCAAACATTTTCTCTCGCATATCCGAATCGACGAAGCTTTCGTCCGACCAAGGTTACTCTGAGTTCCCAGAATGCATTTCAAATATCCGATTGTATGGCGGTATCAAGCGGCGACAGTCACATCATACTCCTCGATTATTTTTTTATTGCTTCAGCTAATCTTAATTACTTCATTTTACTGATCCAAGAATAATTTGATTTATTTGTTTTATACGTTTGAGAAGGGACAGTTTGCCCCAGGCGGTAAAATCAGACAGGCAGGAAAAAAAACTTTATAATTAAGGAGAGCAGCGGCACTGGCCTAACAATTGCGTGCATTAAAAAAAATATCTAATGTAGTTAGTTAATTCTCATTTTTCGTCTTCTGTAAGTAAACTGCCTACAGTGAAGTGACTGTCTACAGTTCTATGTGAAAGAAAAAGTCATGGTGACGCGCGACTTCGCAATCTGTATGCAGAGATCGAGTGCTTCGAACCTCTAATTACGTTACTAATACATAAAATGCCTTTTTCCTGAAATTTATTATTTTTATTTTGAGGTATATGTTTTTTATGTAATTTGTAAGGGAAGGACGTCATGTTAAAAGTCGCAAGTTGCACAAGGATACTGAGAAAAAAAATTTTATCGAAAGACAATTATTTCCTTAGTGTTTATATTCGGATTTTTTTCCTGTTGTTAATAATTTGTATGTAATTCTATCTCAACTGATAACTTTCTGTGTGCCTCTTTCTATGTAGTAACCAATGTCTTGAATATGGCAGTCTCTCAAAGGGAAAAATGATGTAAAATGTTAGTTGAGCAATATTGTATCTGCATCTCTCAGCATTCATAAGTTGTAAAAGCAATTCCCCTCTCATTTCTAAAAAAGTTTAAACATTTCCTCTTCGCATTTCCTACTCATAAATATTTTTTACAGAAACCGCTAAAGACTTTTCCACTCACATCCACCATTAACTGATCAGGAGCTATCTACACTCTGAAACATGGATTTGACTTGGACAAAGGCCAGGACCACCGAAAGCCGAGCCGGGCCGGGCCGGGCCTCGGACCCAAGTACTGTTATGCGGGTCCCCTTAGCGAATTATGATGGAGGTGACTAATCAGCGGACAAAAGTGTTTCTCCCTTTTGCCCGGTTCCTTCACGTATTGTTACGAAATTCCGACACCTAGTCCTTTACTGTAATTCCGATGCATGCAATGAGAATGCGTGAGTTTCATATTCGGATAAAATTAATGTAATAATATAGTTCAACTCATGCCAAGCGTCATTTGTCATGGATTAAAATAACATATTTTTCAAAATAAAGAAAAAAACTTTAAAAAAAACGCTTTTACCAAAATTTAAAAAAAGAAAATAATAATTTTTTCGCAAAAATCTGGAGGTCAGAACAAAAATCGTAAAAGCGGTGAGGCACTGAAAACAATAGGAGAAAGATATAAAACCACAATGATTATCATAAAAAACGAAATGCTATTTATTAAACATTCATCATATAAAATATATTATAAATGTAGGATATTACCCGTAAAGAATAATTTAATTACTGTATAAAGAAAAATGTAAGAGCTAGATTAATTAATTTGTTTGGCGATAGATGGAATCACAGTTCTGCTCTGTACAAACTACCAGCAGCGCCCTCTTTTTTCCTAACAAAACCAGACTGCGTGCTGAGAGCAGGCAGCACACCGCAGGCAGCCAAAATGTAAATACCTCTCTCAATCCCTCTGCTGACAGATCAGTCTTGGCGCAGTTAAGCCGCCGATCTTCCCACTAGGGTAACTATGTCCCGTCTCACTTTCCTTATGGCTCTCTAATCTTCAATACCGTAATATTCTTAACCCGTAACATCTATCCCTCTTTAATCTAGTTCATAAAGTAAATATAACTTCATGTAAATTCTCAACACTCTTATAAACTTTTGTGTATATATCTTCCCCCCCCCTGTAAATTCTCCCTATAGTACTTTAATAAATGTTTTTGTATTCAACTTGAAGCCTACTCATTTATTCTATGTAATATTTTGTTCTAAATTTAATGTAGTAAAAACCCTTAAATCCCCTAGACATAAACCCGAACTACTTACCCTTTATAGGTAACCCTTCCGTGGGCATTTTGTTCGTTAAACGGAATCCCACATAAATGTGATTACAATTATAATTTACTTACAGCTTTTCTACCTGCGCCTCACACTTTTCCGATTTTTGTTTTACCTCCAGATTTTTGAGAAAAAATTATTATTTTCTTTTTAAATGCATTGGTAAAACTTTTTTTTTAAAGTTTTTTATATTTATTATTTATTTTTATTAAATATTTAAATTACTGTGTAAAGTATTTTAATTCTCAAAAATACTATAAATGGCGTCACTGAAACCTACCGAGTGCAAAAGTAATTTTGCGAATTTTTTAAAAAAATTGATAATTCAGAGCTCTAAAATTATTAAAATATTGCATTGCCATCAAGACCCAATAAATATACAAAATTTTAGAACTCTACTGCATTAAGAAGCGAGTGAAAAATCGATCACAAAATTCCAACCTTACATACATACAAACATGAAACATTTCGAACTAAGTAAAAGCGTTTAATAAAAATACATAATTTTCTTTATCCCAGTCTCACGGGCCCTTCCCCCTAGCCCGCGCCTCCGGGATAATGCTCCTAGCGCGGGGCCTGCCGATGCCAAGCATTCAAATGAAGCGGTGCTTTAGTAAGAAATTTGTTTTTACAGGCCCAGTCTAGTTGTATGTGCCGATTTCCGCTTCTCTCCCGAAAACTTTCAGATGAAGAGCGATTCTGTTTTCTTTGTCGCTACGGACGAACCCCCTAATCGTGTGAATGGGAGCAAGGGGATAGGGTAAAAAAAGGCTGCAGAATAGGTATCTTATATATTCTCACTTCCCTACAGTTTTTCGGGCTTTCCAGCCGAACGAGGGCTCGATCGGCTGCGTGCTTCAAATAAGGAAGTAATTCGTGCTTCATCTCGCCAGTTGGTTAAGTTGAGTTCATGCTCTTTATGTAATATTCTTCTCCCTCACACCGATCACGTGACTTTTCGGAACTTGTGTGAAGCGTGCGCATTTGCGCGCAGAGAAGGCAAAAAAATAACAACTTTTTACGATCTACTCGTATTACACATTTGCGAGAACCAATAATTAATATTATGTACTTGTATTTGCAAAGATTTTATAGATAATATTGTGCTAATTATGGATAAAATTGCGCTTATTATGGGTACTAAAAATTTGACTGTTTCAGTAGGTTTCAGAGCCACCGCAGGCCAACGGACAGGACGCAGCAATACTGGTAGTATCAAAAGAAACTACAAGGAATAATTTTGGCGCTGTTTTCAAAGAAAAATTAGCAAATTTGCAAAATCGAATTCCATGCTGTGATTACGAAAATAAAATGAAGGGCTGCGAGAATTCTCATCAGTCGTAGATGAGCCCCTTTTAGATAGTGCTTACATCACGTGGCCAATTAACTTTCAGTCTTGCAATTTTTCTCTTAAAGAAATGTCATAAAGGAATTGTAGAACTGCCTGCATTGCATGTTTAAAAAAGGTTATATTAATTATAAAAATGAAACAATATAATAATTTTTGGAACTATTTTCGATGAGATAAGCTTCTGTAATGAAATATACCATTAGATTAAAAGAGAATTCATATTCTATAAGATGTCACGTGAAGTATAAAAGGTTGAAATTAATGCACTGTACCATTTTTCTAAGAGATATGTGGATCAGAATGGCATAATAAATTATCATAAACCTCTATTAAGGTTTCGTGAGAGTCAACTCACATTGGTGAAAAACAGATGAAAAAAACTAATACCAGTTACTGTTTCTTTTCAGTCCAAGTTAAAATTAAAAAAACAGTCGAAAGATAATAAAACATATTCGCGCTGTGATTATATTGCACAAAGTGCAAAAAGTAATATCTGGAAAGTATAAATGTTTATAGTTTCGTATATAAAATATAACCGTTTATAGTTAAGAATAAGATTTTTTTTCAATCACAACCCAGACTTTTCTCTTATTGATTTCATCAATAAGAAAAAAGGCTTTAAAATATATTTTATCGCAAATATTATATCCTTGCAATATTATCTAGTATCTATCTATATCTGATGCAATATTTCTCAACAATGCTCAGTTCATGTTTATTTTAAAAATAATACCTGTCAAGAAAGTTCCAACTTTTATTAAAGAAATTTGAAAAGCTTACTTCTCGCATCTTCATAATGTAATAAAGGAAATTTTCTTACCTGCAATAAAAATAACAGCCATAAATATAAAATCAACACTGCACATAAAAGTAATATATACAATAAAGAAAATCGAAATGAAATTTTCAGTTATAACCATAAAACCAATATTTCTTAGCACATTCTGTTACGTAACAATGACCAGAGCTCATAAGATTTAGTAGATTTCACACAGTCATATTTTGTTCGCAAACAGTCATAAATAAAATTTCAAATTGTTTCGATCACTTCAAGTTTATTATCGCGGCTTTGAAAAGAAATATAAAATCCTTTCAAAGACAGAAATATTCTACAAAAGTGGAATAAAATTGATTTCTCTATCAAAAAGCAATTTTTCAACGAAAGTTAGAAAACGTTATCTGGTCGAAATCTGAAGATCAAAGTGACAATGTGAAAAAAATAACAAAATGATAATCGGAAGAATAAAAAGTTTTTGAATAGTTTCTGGTTCATTCTATAAAAGAATACCTTTTCACACACAATCTTACTTTCTATGAGCTTCCAAACTCTAAATCTTTCCTTTCTACGAAAAAAAAAGGTTTTTTTCAAGCCATCAACTTCTTTTTGTCTATTTTTAAATGCGAGAGAGCCAAAGAGTGATTTTCCATGAACCAATCAATACTCATGATTTAAAATTCTACTATATGATCAGTGAGCTGTAGAGTAAAAAAAATCTCAGCGGCCAGTAGAACCAAGAAAAATCACTAAAAAAAATCTCACGATATAATAACAATAAGAAGAAAAAACATCTCAACTCGAACAGCTCAACTCTTCTCCTCTGAACCTTTCAAAGAATGATTGATGCGAAGTCGTTATCATTCCAGCTATTTTTATTCAGGCTATCAATTTTTTTCCACGCATATATTCTTCCCTTCATTTGACCATGCTCAAAAAATCTCCGCCTTTATCGTAGCATTTAAAAGGCATACATTTTAATTCGCTTCTTCTTCTTCTGAAGTATTGGCAACAGAAAAAGAATCGTGTGCCTACTTTTAGAACAGAGCCAGAGCAGGCGTATCGATAAACGATAATGATGAATTAGTAGGTCGCGATCGATACATCGGTTCTAATATATCGATATTAAGAAACGTTACGAGAGATATTATTATGCTCTGGTGCAGATCTACGAATGAAAACATTTATCGATGATCGCAATATAATTGTATGAACGTCAGTCACTATTGAATTTTCGATATTTGCGGGGAGTTTTCGTAATGATTTGAGAGACGGAATGAGTAATGGACCTAAAACATTGACGAACAACCAACTAGAGCCTGGTGATAATACCATCTTATTGGGAACAATTCCTGTAGATAATATTTCACAGAACGCTTCTTCGAACAAAGTAATAATTCATGGAGGCTATTGGCAAACTTCCCCTTCACAGCTATTATTATTTAAGAAAGTAATACTTGTAGAATACAAAAACAATCCACTGTGTTGACTACTACAAGATTGTGTTTCCTTTCCCTATACGTACGTTAAATAATAAACTGTTAGCGGACAAACAGATTATTACGAATACGAAACCATATACGAATTGTATTAATATTTTATTAATCACAATACGAAATGCATTATTTTTTAGCCGTAAACAAATTGAAATCGTATTTAAAACTATGTTAAACAACGTTATTGACAAACTTCTCCTTCACAACTATTATTATTTAAGAAAATAATACTTGTAGAATACAAAAACAATCCATTGTGTTGACTATTACAAGGTTTTTGTTTCCTTTCTTTGTACATAAGTTAATATTTTGTAAATAATAAACTTTTAGTTGACAGACAGATTATTGACATACACAAATTGTATTAATTTTATTTATTTTAGCTGTAAACAAATTAAGAACAAAATTAAAATATTTCTCACTATTATTATTTTTCAGAAAGTAATACTTCTAGAATACAAAAACAAGCCATTGAATTGACTATTATAAGGTTTTGTTTTCTTTCTCTGCATACAAGTTAATGTTTTATAAATAATAACCTATTATTCGACAGACAGATTATTTACATATATGAATTGTATTAATTTTAAATGTAAATAAAATGGGAAAAGGGCTGAAACTATCTATCTAACATTATTATTTAAGAGAGCAATACTTGTAGAATACAAAACCAGGCCGTTGACTTGATTATTATAAACAAAGTTTTGTTTTCTTTCATGGTACACAGATTAATGTTTTGTTGAGAATGAGTTATTAACTTTCAAATAAACTATTAACGCGTATATTACGCGTTCCATTAGTTTGGTTGTAAGCGAATTACGAAAACAATAGAAAATTTTTGCTGTGTATTATTGAAGAAATTAATGCTTGTAGAATAAAAAAACAAGGCATTGAATTGACTATTACAACATTTTGTTTTCTTCTCTGTCAATCTCCGCAAGTCTATGTTTTGTAAATTATAAACTATTAGTCGACAGATAGAATATCTATTCTATTAATTTTAGTGATAAACAAATTGAGAGAATTGAACAATTAACTTACATATTAATATTTAAAAAAGCAATGCTTAGAAGAAAGCAAAAACAATTGACTTGTATCGATTATCATAAGGTTTTGATTCATTACTCTAGTCAAGAATTAATATTTTGTAAAGACTGAAATTATTAACTGGTAGGTAGACTATTTACACTTTTGGACATTAAAATTTTGCTCAAGAATTTGAGGCTTTATCTACTAAATGATTATAAATCTAAAGTACTTTAAAATTCTGGAGAATATTTCGATCACAACATTCAAATTATTTTGAAAGGGGAAAATGGGAGAGGTCATCATTTTTTTCAGGTGTATAATTGAAAGGAACTTCGCGACCCGACGATAATATGCAAATACAAGATAGTTTTGACTTTCCCTATAAATGTTTTTTTCCTTAACTCTCCTAACGTCGAAGACTTCTTTTTCCGTTTCTGAGGTTCAGTTCAAAAGCAGATAGTTCGTATTTATATGCATACTATCTTAAAAAACCATGGATAAAGTGTTCTTAAGATTTCAGAGATATAATTAAATACAAACAAGACCGATTCATTCACTTTAAAAGCTAAGTTTTCTAATCTGAAATCTAAAAGATCAAATAATTGGGCTCTCGGAGGGTTAAAAATTATCATTCCTCTTGCAACGTATTTATTTTTGGATGCTTATGTAAAATTTTTCGTTGGTAATTGAAAAAATAATTAAATTTCAGAATTCAGAATTATTACCATTTTCAACTAAATTAGTAACGGAATTTTAATTTTTTCTTCTTTTCCACTTGAATTTCAGTTCTTTTAAAAATGTATTCTAAATGTATTTATAATAAAATAATGTATTTAAGTGTATGTATAATAAAACTTCCAACCGAGCAGCAAAAAACTAAATAAATGGTCTTTATATTTTATCCCCTTTATTAGAAAATATTGAAAACACATGATAGTTAATATCATACTTTCGATATCATGCAACTCCAGGTCAGATCTGTCAGTTTTCGCATTAATGTTTTAAATGGGTAGTACTTATTTGCACTTTAATTTGGATCATGTTCAGTTTGATAAAAACAATTTGCACTCATAACAAATATATTGCAAGAAAAAAATTATTCCGCTATAATTAAATTCACCATAAAAAAATATTTCAACATTGAGCAAATATGATACACACGAAAAAATATTACTTGTATTAAATACCATCCACTATAAAAACGAATACTCTCCACTTTGCATGCATCTTTGAGTCTATAACATCTCTTTACATCTTCGGTCCGACTATTTTCGATCTGTTACTACGTGTACCCTATTCAAGTTATTATCTTGCAGAACTAGTGACCTAGTGAGTGAATTAATTTAAATTATCAAAGAAGGTTGTCAGTCATAAAAATTTGAACTTTTTTCAAATACTTTTTAGAACTCAAGGTGAGCGGTTTTCGATTTATAATTCCACGTACCAAGTGTAAAGTATCAAATTTATAGTGCAAAGTATCCTAATTATAGTTCCACCTACCAAATGTAAAGAATCAAATTTATAGTGCAAAGTATTCGAATTATAGTTCCATGTACCAAATGTAAAGTATGAAATTTATAGTGCAAAGTATTCGAATTATAGTTCCATGTACCAAGTGTATACTATTTAAACTGAAGTGCAATTATATATTTCTCGTTTGAATTTCCTTAAAAATTCTTCTTCTTTTATTAGCTGAAAAATAAAAATGAAAAGCAAATCAAAATAATAGACAGTCTCTCTTAATAATAGACCATTCTTGAACTTTACCTGAGAATCAAGACACAAAAATGTAATTTACTGTGTGTAATGTAATATATTCTTGTTCATCATGCGAAAAGTATGAACAAATGAGCATTATATCTCTATAAACGAACAGAAATTTACCATTCATAGTGTATTCCGTGTTGCATCAGATTGCGAATAACATGAAAAAGTCATTAACTTCAGAAGCAATTTACATTAAACACAATCAGGAAAAGCACCGCTGCAGTATCTAATAACACAAATCATGCTTGATTTTGTGAATTGATGGCGATATTGACAAATATAGGTTCAAAGCGTAGCATGATAGAAGTTGAAAATAGTATTTGTAAGAAGCACAGATCGCTTTTTATGAAACTATTGTGATTACAGCATGAAAAGTTAATAGTTACTTGAATAATTGTTCAATTCTTTTGCCTTTTTCTGAATCGAGAGATGGACAAAAATCTGGTGTGTTCACTTTCTGAAATCCAGAATTTTCGGATTTGTGTTATTTCTAAATTTGTTCTAAAATAAATATAAAAAAAACTAGTTCATATTAAGAAAGATAAAATAGATTTAACTTCTGAAAAACTTAGGTAAAAAAGACAATCTTAAATAAAAGTAGAAAAAAAGTGAATTCTCCTTGGGCTCGGATTGAAGGAATGCCCCGAATTCGAATTAAAGGCTCCCGAATGTCCCGGTTTTTATTTTTCAGTAAATAGTTCATATTAAAAAAAAGATTAACTACATTAAATTTTTCAAAAAATAGTTCTGAAAAATTCCCTTTCTAACTTTCTTCATACATAGAATAGAGTTACCTTCACATCAACAATTATCAGCTTAAAGGAAAAATAGTATACGTAATTTTAAAAAAATACTGAGACTGCTCCTTTATCTTTTTCTGCTTTATAAAAACAATTAACTGCTTCTTGTTTCTGAATCTATTTACTTACATATTTTTGGAATTTTATCAATACCCCGTAATCAGCGTCCCAAATCGCACACCTGGATAATAGCGCGCCCGTTTGAAATTCAGAAAACTGGTCACTTTTATATTTCCCATACAACTCAATTCCACTAAACAGCTACTATTACAGCCAACTACCATAAAATCCAACACTTTTGGTCGACAGAGAAAAGTACTTCCTCCTAATATTTTCCTGTCATTTTTTCTAAATCTATTTATTTACATATTTTCAGAATATTATCCTATATCCCCAGTAGCACACCCGGATTCTGCACTGTGCGGATCACTTGAGTATCTCCCAAACAATTCAATTCCACCAGACAGTTACTATTAAAATCAACTACCACAAAATCAACGATTCTGCACAGCTTACCATGGCAGAATCCTCAAATTGATACATATATATATAATTATTTTCTTCGTCATCACCACGAAAGAAATATACAGAAAAATCCATAGGATTTTTGCCCTGAGAAAAGTATTTCCACCCTAGATTTTCTTGCAGCTTATTTATTTACATATTTGTAGAATTATATCTGATACCCTCAGACAATGTCGCCAGTCGCGTACCCGGATTCTACAGTATCCCGAACTGAAGATCAGAAAATCTGGTCACTTCAATGTCTCCCAAACAATTCAATTTCACCAAACAGTTTCTATTAAAACCAACTACCATAAACTCCACGCTTCTGTACACCTCACCATGGCAGAATCCTCAAATTGATACATACATACAATTCTTTTCTTTGCCATCCCCACGAAAGAAAGATACAGAAAAATCCTTAGGATTGTTGCCCTGAGAAAAGAATTTCCTCCCAAGATTTCCCTGCCATTCAGAGCTGACTTATCCCACTTTTCCGGAGGATCAACAATGCCAGGTTTCTCCGACTGCGTCTAGACTGTGTCTGGTTTCTCCGGAAACTTTGTATAACACCCCATTTATCAGAGGCGTGCTTCGACTTCGAAGAGGGTGTTCTATAACTTATTTTCATTACATTCTGTTCCGTTCTTCTAACAATATTACACATATTATATCTGGGTTGCTTCAACACTATCGGTTCATCTCTCCAGGGATGCAATAATGCACCGTGGAACGAAATTTTTTAGAAATTGCATCCGCTGTTTTGTTTCAGAATGCAACAACAAATCAAACTGGATAATATTGTGTGTTTTTTTATTATTACTCCGTGTGAATTGTAATAACCAAGGAAAGAAACTTGTTATACTTGTGTTTTGATTATTGTTCCCTCGTAGAAAGTAATGTAGCATGTCTTCGAATAAGTAGTTTCAAAAATTAAGATTTCCATAAGATGCAAGAAATTTCGTGCGTTTCCTTTCGGTTTCAAATACTTCAAGTGACAGCCCAACTTTAATATTGATGGTTACGTTTTGAGTTAAACTCATTAATTCTAGTTTTCTTGCTATTTTTTCTGAGTTTTCACTAAACTCTATTATTGTAGCATACGTGGGGGAAAATTAGGGATGGGAAAAACCTACCGATTTTAACCGAAAACCTGTTTTTTTGTTTCGGTTAATTTTTTTTGTCCCGGTTAAAACCGGTTATTTTTTTAACCCAACAACCGGGTAAAAAAACCAGATTGGAAGATATGTTCGATTAGACTAAAATATACAAAGTTATGAAACTTTGAATTTCGTCATCTTTGGCCAATCAACGACAACCGCTTCCTCGAGGCGTCTGTTGGTTGGCGGATTACTGAAAGAGTCTTTATGAACAGATAAGTATTGGCCAATAGATAGATTTCCTGTAAAAAAAAATATTAATAAAAAAATTTATATACAAACGGCGTTTGTTTCTTTTATAAAAAAAAAACCCCCCACCGAAAACCGATTATTTCAAAAACCGGTTATTTTGAGTGGTCATAACCGTCAGGTTAAACCGGGAGAGAAAAAAACCTGAATAACCGAAAACCGGTTATTTTCGCAATAACCGCCGTTCCTAGGAAAAATAGGTTCTGGTTCAAGCATTGTACAGACGCGTTGTACGATATTTTATTCTTAGTTTATTTTTATTAATCGAAAATATTGTTTTTAGAAAAACAACGAAGAAAAATATAAAAAATTACAGATATCGATTATTGAGATTTATGAGAGATAATATTTTATAATATTGGGAAACATCTTGTACAACGTGAAAACCAATGTTGCATAATATTAGGAAAAAATATTATTCAGTATTGAGAAACAATACAGTACGATATTGGAAAAGTTGTGCATTTTAGAAATCACCCCGCACGAGATTTATTCAATAGAAGCTGTCATTAATTTTGAAAGAAAATCCTTAACAAATCATAACGCGCTAGTACATAACTGGCAATTAACAAATCGCTCACATAACGTCCTAACGCCTTGTCGGTAGCGGAACTGTTAATATGGCACTTACTGATTATCATTTAAAGACAATAAACATTTGTAACGAGTATCGTCTGTCGAGTTCTCCCGAATTAATAATTAAAATATTGTAAAATTTTAATTAATCGAGTTGAGTTTTGGCATCTAAACGACACTACTGTGCGATAGTCACTTCATGTCATTTCAATTTCGATTATTTTCACTCATTAATAACAAATACAGGTAAAAAAAATAAAGGTTTTATGTATAAAAAGAGATATTTGTAAATATATTATCTTGCCTTATATTTTGTAACATTATCTGTAAACTACTAAACACATAATCGTTATATATCTAAATATCTTGCCTATGCCTTTTACTGAGATACTTTAGATAGCTTAAAATAATATAAAAAGTATTAGCATGTGAAGACTTACATCGACAAAATGTGTTAAGATAAATGAACACTTAAATTTGTACATTTCTTCCAAATATAGATTTTGAAATTGTATTTTATTAAATATAATAAAATTTAGAGATTTTAAATCTGTTTGAATTCTTTTCTTATTTCTTTGGAACATAAATGTTCCAACATAAATCAGAAGTTAAAATTATCAATTGTGTTTTATAATTAATAAATTATTTTTCGTTATTATAGAATACAATTATTTATAAATGTTTACAGCTGTTATAAATACGTAAGACATAGCTGAAAATTTAAATTGTATATCCCAGAAACGCTCAATGCATGTTATCAAAAAGTTATTAAAGTGAGTAGACTATCATATTTATATTACAGTTTTTTAGAAAATATTTATGCACAAATATGAAACTGTGTATAATTTTCAAAACATTATATAAGTTTTAATTTTTCCTCAAATTATTAATATCGCGATTTTTTTAAATTTGCACAAATATTTCAAGAATAATCTGCTTCCTTTAATTGTTTTTCTTGTAATTACAACAGTTTCATTTTCAACAAGATGCGAACTTAACATTTTCATTATCTTTCTTTCATAATTTTAAAACATTAAAACTAATATTGGATATAATTTGAAATAATAAATTTTAATTTTTTAAAGTCGTTTGTTAAGAAAATTAGCACAATAGTTATGAAGCCAAATTTTTAATTACTGACGACAATGTTCATACATCTTAATATTTCTGAGCTTTCTCAGCTGCACATTCTTATACTTGATTTGTTTCATGTTTGTAAATCGTTTTTTCCTCATTTATGGGTGTACAAAAGTTCAGAAATCTTGTACAGTTGTATGTTTGCAAAGAGAACACAATACTTCAATATTCTCAGAAATTAACTGTCAATTAATCGATTAATTTTAATTAAATTTTGATCGAGTAGCTCCATCTGGTATTAAAACTGAGAAAAAAATCGATTATAAAATTCCATAATGGTTATAACGATTGTTACGTCAGCATGTAACCCCGCCTACTCACTGCAGCGCCCTCAATATTAGAAACCTTCAGTTTCAAGAAAAAAACTCATGATGTAAGCAGCTTCGCCAACGAGCGAACATCATACCAACTCCCCTTCAGCGAAGAAATAAAAATTTAAATTTTGAAATTATCATCAAAGGTCTGTCGTCCGTTATTCAATCCTCTCCATTCTGGTTAATTCATTGGAAATAAACAATATTTATTAATTCCTAGGATAATAATAAACGCTTTATAAAATATATTATCGATTAAAAAGTAGTGCAATAAAATAAAAAAAAATTAATGTAAAGTAGAAGATAAATTTTGTATCAAAAATCTGAAGGTGAAAAGAAAATTCATAAAATTTGTGAGACGTTTAGAACGTTCAGAAAATCAAACCACAACGAATATCATAAGAAAGAAAATTCTATAACATCCATTAAAAATTAAAATAAATTATTAATATGATCAAAATTCAAATGTGCTTAGAGTATTTGCTAGATTGCGCTTTTAAGCGGGCCATTCACCGTTGGTCCATTTTTTAATTTTTTGGAACACAGGGAGGAAAAACCAATCGTCAAGGCCGAAAACCCATGAAATTTGGAGCAAATGATTGGAAGTGGTGGAATTCCAACGAACTCGAAATTCAAAACTTCATCCGCAGATTGCAATTTGGGACCTCGATGCGAGAGTAGCGCTAAAACAAAGAATCTACCTACATTGGGACCTCGCGTCGAGGCTAGAAATGAAACTCGAAATCCCCCGTGTTCGGGAAGAGGAATGTGGGTGGGAAGGATTCTGCGACTTGGAACCTTGTCTCAAAACAACTTTGGAGCATCCGTGAATGTTTTGCCTAATTTTTCGACTAAAATGAGTGGAATTCAAATCACTTGTTGATACAAATGGCTTAGCCTTTTTTCTTGTGAATGCCCAACTTTAGGATTTCGTTTTGACGACAATAATTTTGATAAAAAATATCTTCTATTTTACACTAATAAAAGCGTGTTTTTAAATCTTTTATAATTATTTTTTCTAGTGCAGAAATACATTAAACTTCTGTAAGCGACCACTCCTGTTTAATGGTCCCCTCTTAACGGCCCTTTTTGATTTGCACGGAATTTTTGGCCTATAGACATAATGCTAAATTAACCTCTGGGAACGGCCACTCAAACCTCTCTGAGTGACGGGTTGGTCACCCGTTGAACTTCAGCGAAATACATCCATTTCGTCACTCTGACCTTGGACCATTTTAGTGCCGCCCGAAAGCATCGTACTTATGCAAAGAATGCTGGACCAATTTGAAGATTTGAGGAAAAGCTGATAAAAAACAGAATAAGAATGATGTTTACAAAATTCGAAAAGGAGCGTATTACGAAATAAAGGGAGAATAAATGAATGCCAATTGTATTTCCATATTTGTTGAAAATCATACGAATAACTTAAATATAAAACATTATGAAAAACAGAAAAATCGAATATTAACTTATAACATTAATCGAATATTATTAACCCATTGCGGCCGATGCCGACACAGTGGCGGTATTGACCGCAAAATGTTAATATTCATCGAAAATTAACTTATAATATTAATCGAATATTATTAATATTAATATATAATATTAATCGAATATTATTAATATTAATATATAATATTAATCGAATATTATTAATAAATCGAATATATTGATAAAACCATTTATAACGTTTTATAAATTGATTTTGAGATAGAGTTCCCTCCCAATGCGAATAGTAAGCCAGTGGTGCGCAAACTATTTTCATTTTCGACATCTTCATATTTTTTACTGTCAAATAAATTTCTTTGAATTTAGAGACTCACAAAATTTTTCTCTTGCTTCCCAGAGCAGTCTCGACCCACGGTTTGCGCACCACTGGTATACGCAACGATATATCGTCGTTGGCACTTTTCGCAAGTGTTGCGAACGGTAATATAAGGTAAGAGAAGAAAGCAAAAAGAACGGGAGTGGTCTCCCCTAAACTTTCTCGTATACTTTCCCAAAAAGGTGCTGTTTCCCTCCCCCCTCCCGCGTACATAAAAAAATTCGAACCTACTGTAACCCAGAATCCGATGACTATCAGAAGGTTTCTCATTGTAGATTATAGTGATTGTAAAATATTTACGTAAAGAATCAAATTCAAAGCGATTAAATGCGAACCGATTTTCCACTCTTACCGTCTCAAGGACAAAGTGGCGTAATCCTTCCGCGCGTACAGGCATTGCTACCAGTACGCATGCGCTTCGAGTTCGTTTCAAAAGTGAACAAGTATGCGATTATACAGACCGACAGACAGTCAGCCCGTTGACGGATTTGGCCCAAAATTTTATACGGACTTACATTCATGACGATAAAACTATGTACCAAATTTTATCCATCTAGCTGTTCAAGTTTTTGAGTTATAGTGTTCGCATGACCGCGGACAGACAGACAGGCAGACTTCCCGTAGACGGATTTTGTTCAAAATTTGATAGAAGCCTATAAATTATGTTTAAAGACCACATATCATATTTCATCCCCGTAGCTCTAATAGTTTTCGAGTTATCGTGTTCACAGACAGACACACAAACATAATTCCAAAATTGTGTTTTTCGGACTCAGGGAGATCTAAAACGTGGAGATTCGTCAAAATCTCGAGTTTGAATTTTTTGACGATTACAATACTTTCTCTGTGTATACTTCTTATACGAGAAAGTAAAAAAAAAAATCAAACACTCAAAAACAACACTGGAAATCAGATTTAAATTAATTATTCCTTTCCCTATGTGAAGAAAAAAGTGAACTTCGGCCTCTCTAGGGGTTTGATATTTAAACAAGTATTTTTTCAATAAAATGTTTCTTAAAATTTACTTTCTCATAAATTGTAGGGGTTGTTTAAATATGTATTTTGTATGTATAAACATGAAACCCCTTTACAACAACCTCTCCTCTGAGCAACCAATTTTCCTTTTAATGGTGAGTAACCGCTGTAGAGAGGTTTCACAATTTCAGGTACTGATCGTTTCAAATTGCCAAGACTAGCACTTTTTGACGATTTTACTGCGGGAAGGGGTGACAGGCAATGCGTAAGATGGGGGCATTTTCAGATTTTTTTGCGTCTTAACGTTGGTGTGGTGCGGAAGTTTGGAGAAGGAGGTGCCAGCTCAGGTGCCGTCCTCGGCATCTGATTCAGGTTCAGAATTACGAGTTCCGTCCCAATATAGCCCTCGTGTTGCGTCAAAACGGGACGTTAATATAACTAAACTAAATCGGAGTTTTTTGTTAGGTCACGCTAAGTAAAATCTAAATATCTCCTCCTCCATTTTTCACTTTACCCCTATTTTGGTAAAATCAACTCCGCCTGACGCATTCGCAACAGTGAGAAGGGTTTCGGAATCCGAGAATCATCTATACGAACAATTCCTAAGTTGTCAGTACCATTCTTATTTTTTATGACATACATCAATGATTTAAATATTATCTTAAAAAAAGCACTGATCGCTGGGACAACCGACTGATACCTTTTTGTTTTAGACTTTTCGGGTTCAAAAATAAACATTTTTCATGCAATAACTTTTCGGTCCCAAGACGCACGAAAAACTTTTTCGAGAAAATCATTAGTCACGTAGAAAAAGCATTTTTCATCTTCAAAAAAACCAGTTGATACAATGTATACTAGCTAAACCATAAAACACTTAATATGTTTGTTATATTTTTTGTTCCCAATGCTGGCACGAACCAAAACCAGACATAAATGTTTTGGCGTGAAACGGGACTTATTTATTATTATTTATTTTGGTGAAACAATGAAATAAGGGCGATAATACATCAAAGTCAAAAAGCTTGAATAAAATTACGATACTTTCCAGACGGTCCTTTTATTTTATTTTATTACTTTTTTTAATCTTGCTTGGGTTGAAAACCTATAATTTTCATGACATTTCTACATGATTTGAAACGGCCTTGGTTGAAATAAACGCGCTTTTATATTGATTTATACGAATTACGTTGTTTCGTTCAAAAGAAACGAAATAAAATTTTGTACTGAAAAATTACAGTGTAATTCATGTGGTATGTTTTACATTACTCAGAAAAAACTAAAGCTAAAATTATGTTTCGGAAAGATTCTGCATAGGATTTTGTTTAATGTAGTTATCACGGCTGCAGAACTAACAATTTCGTTATCATGTCTATCGGTTTTCACTTCCTTTTGGTTTTCAGTTATTTCTAATCCTGAAGCAAATATTTAATGTGTAACGAATCGTAGTAGAATGGCAAACTTCAAAACCTGTGGACAGATAAAAAATAACTTAAAATTAAATATTTTTGATATCTAGACAATAGATAATATGCGAAAAATGTATCTCTTTAATGGGAAATCGAAATTTCATGTTGTTCCCCATATTAACATACAGAACAAAGACTGTACTTTTTACTGTAATTTTCCTTTGGTATGGATCATTTTAATTTATAGTT
>BGPR01000164.1:353927-395557 GCA_013235015.1 Araneus ventricosus | reverse complement strand
GAAATTTCATGTTGTTCCCCATATTAACATACAGCACAAAGACGGTACTTTTTACTGTAATTTTCCTTTGGTATGGATCATTTTAATTTATAGTTAATCTGATGCACTACTGTGAGGTTTGGTAACAGTGTACAGAGACGTACTTTGTCATCGATAGTGTAGGTCTCTTCTACAGAGTCTGCTCGCACAATTTTTAGACGATTTTTAGGGTATTTTCAGAACTATTTTACATAATGTTTTCGTGTCTGTGTTTTAAATGTTTAGTTCGATAACCCTCAATCTTAACAATCTTTCTACCTCGCAACTTTCATGAAAGTAATGCTTTTTGTAGTATCGGAAGAGGTAATTTTGTACCATTCCTCTTGAACAGCTTTGCAAATTCCACAAAGGGTTGTAAGTCGACGTTTGGATAATGCGCATTTTAAAAGTCAAAAAGCACAAAATTTCATGGGTGATAGATACATCAGGAGATTTAGCAGGAATATCAGTGAAGGGTTCAGTCTTAATACCCATTTCTTGTTTTATTTTTTCAATGAAGTTAACAGTGGATTGTGAAGTTGGGTTGCTTTCTTTGTCTTGATGCGGCGATTGATGGCGTTATGGGTAAAGACGATATTTCATTTTTGAAGAATGGGGATAAAATATATTCCAGATAGTGTGTGGAAGTGATCTAAACATTTTTCTCCCCTCTCTCTTTACTTTTTTCTGCCAATATATGAAAAAGCAGAAACAATCATCAATCCCTTAGAAAAACTTTCTTTAGACTCTTTAAACCATGATTTAAGATTTTTTTTGTAATTTTTCATGATAATAAATTAATCTTTTGCAGTCATTTCAATAGACCCAAGATTCATCTATTTTTACAACATTTTTCCATTTTTCTTCAGACAAATGCTTTTCATAAAGAATTCTGCAGCGTCTTCTGCGTTCAGCCATATGACTGGAGAAAGACGATGATCAGTGGCGAATCCAGGATCTGGGTCGGGGGGGTTGAGGCCCGAAAAATTTTGTGCGTCGTGACGAATGTCAAACCTTATGGCTTATGTAAACCAAAACGCTTTAACTTTACAGACTTTGATCACCTGACGATAAGAATCATGAAGAGCAATATAATACTTTCGATAATTTAATTAAAAAAATACAATGAAATAACTAATCAAAAAATGTCTTCGACCGCGTCAAAGCTACAAATACAAGTGGAATGACTAGAAAATTAGGAAACTTTTCGAGCCTATCAAGCCAGAAAGCAACGTTGTCACGTTTTTATTATTTTTTTTAAAAAGGGAAATCAAGAACAAACAGTTATAGTGATTTTAAATAAAATCAAGAATTCTGGCTTAGCTCTGGGGGGGGGGGGGGCGGCACCCCGATACCCCCCCTGGATTCGCCACTGACGATGATCGTTGTATTTTTTGTCCTTTTTAAGATTCAAATTAGCATTAATCATTTTGTTTACAGTTGATACGGATAATTTTAATGATTTTCAACAAACCTTTGACTTGGAGGATATGCTTTTAACATTAAAGATTTCACCTTTGCAATATTTTCCACTTGAAGACAGACTTAGACAATTTTTTCTTTTCTTATTAACAATATTACCTATCGCGACTTAAGTTATAAAAAAAATATGGCTTTCACGGTGTCTTTGAATAATAGGATAACAACAGCTCTCTTCGGAAAGAACAAATACGTAGCCTTCCATCCATCGATTCTTTAAAGCTCCCAATTTGCATGTAAATAAAAATTTTGGTAGGAGACGATGACTTACACCAAAATTGCAATTGTTGCGAAAATAATTTTTCTACGCAGACTAATTTTTTCCGATAGCGAAATAAAATCGACTAAAATGTACAAACAGTCTGTATTACACGCATAGTTCAGAATATTCTTACTGTTTGTCTCCGCAGGAATATTTTTTCAACTGATATACACGCTCATGTAATATTATAAATCATTGGCTGTATAGTTACATGCCCTAATCATATTTAAAATTATAATTAAATTGCTTGGTTCAAGAATCAAATGAAATTAATATAGTAAATTTTTAGGCGCCCTTGGATCAATGGCGTCCCTGGGCCACTGGGATCAATGGCCCAGTTAACCGGCCCATTGTATAAGCCGGTCTTGTGTTTGGATAGCAAATTAAGATTCTCACAATAAGGCAACAACCACTTTTAACTTGGAAAAAAATCGACGGGAGACTGTCTCTGCGAAACGGCCAATGGGATTGGGGGGCGTAGACTTATTTACCTTACTCAACTGTGACTTTCTGTGACTAAAGTAGCCCTATGTTGCTATTAACTCTATATCTATAGTGACTATTAGTCGAGTGTGACTATGTGACTCTATCTATGTAAAATTCTTCCTGATTTTCACCAACTTTGCAACTCGGCTGTGACTAAACCGTAATTACAAATTCTAAAATTATTTTTGCAATCTTCAATGTCTACCTTTCCCTGTGAAAAGAAACTAAAACCAACTCTCTATGTTATTTGGTTGAGAAGCTATAAGCGTTTAATTTAAGCACGAAATCCGACGAAATTCAACAATTATTGAGTAATATTTCGCGCGATCGATGAATGAATTGCCTTAGTCTGCGTGCGCGCACATCGGTCGCTGTGGCGTCATCAAAAAGTTTCGTCATTTTCACCAACCTTGCAGCTCGACTGTGACTACACCGTAATTCCAAATTCTAAAATTTTTTTTGCAATGTCCACCTTTCTCTGTTAAATGAAATGAAAACCAACTCTCTATGTTATTTGGTTGCGGAGCTATAAGCATTTAACTTTAGCGCGAAAAGCGTCATAATTTTTTCCTTTCTCGACACGCCATTTGACCATTATGGAGGGACGTAAGTCTACGTCAAAAACCCGACTGTGTGTCGACTTGTATCAGTAGCCATAGTGCGCGATTGTCGGCATTTGTTCTGATTAAGCAGTGCTACAACTCATGTATGAATACAATTTTTTGCTATGAGTTATGAATGTTTATTCGATGTTTGTTAGTCTCTTTGTTTAGTTTTACGTACTGATGATTCTCGGATTCCGAAACTCCCCGCGGTTTTGCGCATGCGACAGCTGAAGTTGATTTCACCAAAATAGGGTTGAAGTGAAAAATTGAAGGGGGGGGGGATGTTTACATTTACTTAGCGTGATCTAACAAAGAACTACGGAAATGCGCTATCTTACTCATTGCCTGTCACCCCTTTCCGGGGTAAAATCGTCAAAAAGTGCTAGTCTTGGCATTTTAAAACAATCTGCATTAGTTAATAAATGTTCTTTTTTGCAAGATAGCTGTTATGGCATATCATTTACAACAGGCTACAAATACGGCCTCTCCCCACGCACACATATGTAATAAAGCACCGTTTATACGTCTTTCAAGGGACTGACGTAAAACGATATATAAATGAAAAGACGTATTATCGAAATTTCACTAAACAACTTCGATTATTACAAATTTAACGCTACTAATGCAAATTCATCCAAAAGTACTAATTTTAAAGTTTTTTACGATAGTACTAGCATATTATTGCATAGTATTGAAAACAATAATACAGTTTTGAAATTAAACATTTATCGCAAATTGAAAAAAGTCGCCCCTTTATTACATATCTTGAGTACTAATTATGCAATTCTTATTTTATGCGATTTATTGCACGCAGGTAGGCGTTTAATTAATAAATCTTTAATCGTCGTCTGACGTGCTGATTGTCTGTGAGTATTAAGTACAGTATTAAGAATCGAATTAAGTTCATTGAAATGTTTTTCCATTCATATTTTGCAAAAAAAAAGTTCGAAGTTTTGCAATTCAGTCCACTGCGTCTTTAGAGGAAGGTGAAATAACTTCTTCACATTCTTCTTCATCATTGCTTAAATTGGCACTAGACAACTTGTCTTCTATAAATTCATCAACTGTGAAAAATTCCGAAATCATATCTCTATCACAGTTTACACATTAGAAAGGAGGAGATTTTCACATAGTGGAAAGGGGGAAACGACGTATAACAGGAGCTTTGCGTCGTATAAACAGGAATGGCGCAAGAGTTTGCCCGACGAGGGGGCCTGATTTGCCCGACAAGGGGCCCCATCTCCCCGACAGGGGGGACGAGTGTAATGAAATTGGTCTCAAATTTTCGCCAGATATATATATTAATTTACGTACTACAGTTGAATACCCGTACAAAAATTTCCCCCGACGGGATACAAAATATTTCCCCGACAGGGGGGCCCTGGCCCCCCCCCCCGGTCTCCCCTCTGGCGCCACCCCTGCGTATAAACGAAATATTTTATCATTACAATGGATAGCAATGAATCGGGACTACGATAAAACGAAGTATAAATGAGAAACGTATAAACGGGGCTTTACTGTACTTGATTCATTTATAGGTTTGGATTGGAATTACAATCAATATTCAGAATTTTCATAGAAAACCCAAATAGCACTATTAACTCCTTCTCACAATAAGGCAACAGCCACTTTTTTACTTGGAAAAAACCCAAACCCATAGAAGCGAAGAAGGAACGCATCTTATCGGGCAGTCCATCTCTTCTGTCACGACACAGGAACTTCAATGCTTTGATGAATGTGCAAGAAATGAGATGCAGCGCCTCAAAGAAATCTTCCTCGAAGAGAAGAAAGCGCATCTTTTCTAATAATGAGACCCCTGATGCGAAATCTGTCCGCTGTAGAAAAGAAAGAAATACAGTGTATCAAATCAGGAACGCATAGCTACGGAATTACAATGTTTCATGCGCCGAGACGCGATTTTTCTCAAAGAAGTCCCGTTTTTTTTTCCTGGCATGGCTTTTTGGCATAGCTTCTGCATTCATTATCCAATGTTTACTTTCTGGATGGTTGTTATTTCTAGGGGGAACTGGACTGTTTCGTGGAATTTATGTCAGTTTCTTAGGGGAATTATTCTGTTAATTTGGTACAGCAAATAACAATTTTTGCTTTCTGGTATTTGAAGTAAGCAAGAGAAATTATTGCAATCGTCTAAAAATTCGACTTCCAGTTTTGATGAACCTCCTCGTTTTAGATTTCCCTGAGACCGTAAAAAAACATTTCTGTCTTGTTAGACTTTTTGTAAAAATTTAGCAATAAATTTATTTTCGGATACGAGGTTAGTAGTTTCCGTAGGTATTTTTCTAATTCCACACCATGATCTCAAATTATTCGAACCCGATCGGTGCGCGTTTAGTCATCTGCGGTTGGCAATACTTTGGGGTCTATTCTGGTACCCCCGGTTGGGTTGGGTTCCGCACGTTAACAACGGAACCCAACCCAACCGGGGGTACCAGAATAGACCCTTTGAATGCAAAGAAAACGGGCTTTTGAGACGCAACTGCAGTGACGGCTTGTGGACATGATTTTGTCAGTTGGAGATGAGAACGGGAGAATGATATACGTGCGCGAGATCGGGTTATAAGTTCTGACAATGTTTTTCGTATTAGGGGAGTATTTTTTTAAACTTATTTCTCCAGTGAAGAGTATTATGATTTGGATTAATAATAAATCATTTTTAAGAAAACCTGATCTCGTAACTGTGTGCCACCTCTAGGAAATTCTCACTGTCAATTCTTCTGAAAGGGTGAAACACACTCTCGTCGATAACATGTCGAAACCAGTTTGTATATGAACAGAATATCTCAAAAAACGCAATAAAGAAAACGGATGAAATTTGGTATGCTATTTTAACACCAAAATTGCAGAATTTTGTTAAATTTGAACGAAATCCTTTTACGGAAAGTCTGTCTTTTCGTCCGTGCGTATGTGAGCATGATAACTTAAGGGGATATACGCCCTTTAAACCTCCAAAGAATGGGGGGAAAACTATCAAATTCGATACATTATATCTCCAAAACGAAACATTTCAAAAACTAACTTTTTTTTCAACAAAAATATCTGTTCTTTCTGTTATTGTACACACATTTTCAAATCTTAATATTGATATGTATTTATTTGAGAGAGTTATAAATATGGGTATAATTGTTGGAGAAAAAATGAGTTAGTCAACTTGCGCGCATGATTACGGATAAAATATTGGTCTAAACACGATATTTTGGGTATCTAAGTAATCCAAACAGTCTGTTTAAGAAACTGAACCTCAATTTACTAACATTTAAATTTAATTTTTATTTTATATACGAATTTAAAATAATGATAAAAATTGTTAAAATTTCAACATTTCTAAACCCCAAAAAAAACTTCTTTGGAGAAAATATGTACAAAACTGTGGTTCAATTTGTAGAACATAGCACAATACATTTTCACAGTAAACAGTTTATGTAAAAATACTCAAAAGTTCTTGAGATATCGTGCGCGCAATATCAAAAAAAGACATTTTGAGATATAGCGCTTTAAAGATGTGACTATATTCAATGCTTACGTTGAATAGTTGATACATTTTCCTTCATAACTTTCATAATTATAAGAATTTTTTTAACGGGGATTGTTTTAAATTGTTCAGAAAAGACAGGGAAATATTTTTTTTTCATAAAATCGAAAATTTTCGAGTTGCACGTCCCCTTAAAAACTCAGCGAGCTAGCTGCATGAAATTTGGAGTTGATCCATCTATGAAATTTATTATGCATCATTGAAAGAAATTCGTATGTTAGTTTTCCATTGTTTGTAAAATAAAGCCACTCAGCCTTGTAATTCTGCACAAATTATTAAAAAAGATTCGTATAATGCTAATTCAAAGATTCAATGCTTAAATACTTTTTTGTCTCTTCAATTATCTATATTAGCTAATAAGAGAAATTGTTAATTGAAATCTTAAATCGAATTAAAAAAGATATTTGTGCTGATATAAGCTAAAGTCATAATTTTTACCGTTTGCTTTATTTTCTAACTAGCAGTACGCGCACGGCGATGCCCGTGGAATCAGGACTTCAACAAAATAAAAAAAAATCGCCCACAATGACACGAAAAAGTTTTCGAAACAAAATCAAAATTAAAGATACACATTATAGATTTTCCCGCTTATTTTTTCCGCGATAATAACATGTAGAAAAACAGTACAGAGTACATTAATCCAAAACAATATAAAAAAATTGTTGCCCGTGGAATCAGGACTTCAACAAAATGAAAAAAAATTCTTAGAACATGACAAAAAGCTCCGAAGGTTATGACGTCACCTGGCCCTTCATCCAATCAAATTGAAAGCTGCGTTCCGGAAGGCTATCGCTGAAGAAATTTCGCTCGACAAAAATAACTTTCATCTGTCCAGGAATAATTTAATTTAAAAAAAACGGGAAAAGATATTTTAACCGTTCTTGTTTTAAATCAGAGAGAACCGCTCTAGTTATAAGCTGAAAAAAATTGAAAATAATAGTATTATTAGAAAGTCGGATGCAACAAATTTAAAAACAAAACTAACATTTAGGTGCTGAAACTGACTATTTTTTAAAAAATTCTCAAAATTCAGTAAATTACTTTAGAAATTCAAAACTAACTTCATTAGAACGGAAATCGCGTGCTCTTTCCGATGGTATATCTATTTTTGTCGTACAATTATTCGAAACCATTCTATTGAGAAATTAGTGCGAAAAATCAACTAAAACAACTGAAAACATTAAATAAAAAAATTTCTAGATTAAAATTTAAAATTTCGGCTTCGAGGTGCATTCAGTCACCATTACGACTACCTGTGTACCAAATTTCATGGCTGTAAGTGCGATAGATTCGTCTGGACATCGCAGACAAACACACACACACACACACACACACACGCACACAAACATTGCCTTTTATAAGTATAGATGTAGGACTCTATTATAATTTTTGTGCCAGAATCCACTTTAGAACTCATGTAATTATTATAAATAAAACCACTCAACCTCGTAATTTCTCACAAATAAGTAAAAGGATTCGAAAAATACTCATCAATTACATAATTTTTTTTTGCCTCTGCAATAATCTATATCAGCTAATGAGAGGAATTGCTATTTGGAAATTTTAAATCGAAATAAAATAGAGATTCGATCTGATATAAAGCTGAAATTACATTTTTTTACTGTTTGCTTTAAATCTGATGTATGACTTTTTATTGTAATCTTTGTGCCGGAATCCACTTTAGAGCTCGTGTACTTATTATATCCTGTGCTATGCAAGCAGACATATTTAAAAGACCAACATTAAAACTACAATATCGATCCCATTTATCGCTAGCTAAACTAATTTGTTGCTGGGCAACACCTGCCAATAATTAACTAAACTATCAAAATGTGAATAAATTAAGTTGTAACGCATAATTTCGGAAAGTTTTTGCGTAACATTCGTCTGAAACTATTTGTTTGTTCGAATTCTTAACGGAAAGGGAAAAAAGATATAAAGAAAACAATACAAGGATAAATGAAAAGAAAGATAAACTTAAAAAAAATAGAATCCGGGTTTTTTTTATTTTATTTTTACTGCGTTGTTTTTAAGTCACATTGCATGTCGATTGTTTAGGATATAGGAAACAACTTAAAAATCTGAAAGACATTCGCATAGATCAGATCTTTTTAAACCTTTGAAGTGATAATGTTTATAGACTGGACATTGTCAGTTGAGTGTACGGTGAAAACAGTCCAATAAGCAGAATAATGGAGAACGATGCTTTATTCACGAATATTTCGGAAAACACGAAGCACAGGTAACAGGAATAACAAATTAGCAACACAAGCAAACAAAAAAATCACTAATAATAACAGCAATAGCACGAACAAAAGCGCCCATCGTCTAACAGCTGACTAGCTCGCAATGCGAAAAAGACTCCCAAAAGATTAATTCCTCGCCGAGCAGGTCGGTATTTAAACCCTTTTTCCGATAGGAAGCGACATCACAGGAAAATTGCAGAAGAATCTCCAAAATTTTGTTCCTAATAGAGATAGCGAAAAAATTATAGTATTTTCGGGATCCTACGTTTTGTCGCCAAGTCGCCAAAAGGGTCGTCAAGGTTGTCGCCAAGGTCGGGGATCAATGATTTCCATTCTCCCGGCATTCCCATAAAATCTCTGTAAATGCCTCTTTCCAACCATATGACTAACATGGCAGGGAAGCAAAATTATAGTTTTGTAACAATACTATCTGTACATTGCGTGATGCGACATGTATGATGCAAAAACCGTTCAAAAGTTCTACAGGTTCAAAAGGACATCAAATTACAGGGTGGTAATTACTTCTTGGGTAGTAGGTGCTCAATAAAAAAAAGTTTTAAAAAACTTTAATTAGATCTTTTAATAGTCGAAATTTTAACGTTTTTCCTCAATAACTTTTGATCATATTTCGCACAAAAACCATTTTTACGTCACTTTAAAATTCAAAAAATTAAATTTCCAGTGGTATTGATATTATTTCCTTAGAATTTCCGTCTTTAATTTTAATTATTCTTTAAAATTAGTTTTAAATTCTATTTTGTAACAATGTTTTTCCTTTATATAACTGCGCGGAACAAAACAGCAAGACTGTGAATAAATAATTTGAATATTTTAGTAGCTCTCTTGCGACAAAGCGAAATTAATAATTTTTTAGTTTATTATTAAATATTGCTGTAACATATTTCAAAATACTAGATGCTTTTTAATATGATAATGTTTTTAGACTGGCATTTTTTTGTAAATTAGTAATGATGTAAAACGTCATTACGTAATTTACAGAATGGCGCATGTGATCTAACTGCGCACATGGTCTTATATTAAAAAGCCATTAAATATATCTCATTACATAATAACCTTATTACATTACATAATTACATGACTATTAATATACATAATAACCTTATTACATTACATAATTACATGAGTGTGTCAGAATAATTATTACTCTCACTATACATAATTACATTACTGCTACAGAAGATATATTCTATGTGTTGCGGATGATACCATGTCAAAATAAGTTACCACTTTTTTTTAATGATATTACCATAATATCGTTAGCAACGCAAGTTTCAATTAATGTTTTCAACGCTTAGTCTTCTTTATATTTAAAATAAATGCACAGCTTTCAAAGTCCACTAAATTTTTTAAAAAAAATATCAGGTCCTACTTATCGAATATAAAAAATAAAACGCATAGAATAGGCTTTATGCATAAGTAGTGCTCTTACATCTGAATTCATCATAATGTTCTGATTCTAATAAATATTTTAGTAAGATATCTATATTAATTTCATCAAATGTTTCTTTTCTTCACAGAAATACTTTCCTAGATAACACAAATTGGTAAAGGGACAGTAAAACATTTAATTCGTGCAATGAAAATCCACATTAATTTTGTTGTATTTAAATTTTCTTTTACAGCAAATTAATTAGTAATTTAAAAAATACATCGCATAAATAAACGGCTTCTATGGTTTTGTTCAGTGACAGAGGTACCATAAAAATTGTATGACGGTTTACGTGTTCCGCGTTTAAGAGTTTTCTTTTTTACTTTCTCGGATACAAAGAGAAAGTATTGTAATCGTCAAAAGATTCGAACTCGAGATTTTGACGAATCTCCATGTTTTAGACCTCCCTGAGGCCGAAAAACACAATTCGGGAATTATGTCTGTCTGTGTGTTTGTCTGTGAACACGATAACTCGAAAACTATTAGAGATGCAGGAATGAAATTTGGTATGTGATCTTGACACATAATTTGTAGGTTTCTTTCAAATTTTGGACAAAATCCTTCTAAGAGAAGTATGTCTACCTACCTGTCCGCGTTCTTGTCAAAACTATAACTCAAAAACTTGATGGATAAAATTTGGTACACAGTTTTATCATCAGGAATGTAGGTCCGTATCAAATTTTGGGCCAAATCTGTCAAAGAGTTGATTGTTTGTCGATCTGTATAATCGCATACTTCTGAAGACGATATCTTCTAAAAGAAATGGCTTAGATAAAGGAAATTTCGTATGTAGTCTTGAAACCCTAATTGTAGATTTGTCTCGAATTTTCGTTTAAATCGATTTTTAAAAAAAAAGGCGTTGAAATTGCATATTTGATTTTTCCTCCATTCTACGACGCAAAAAAAGGCTCGAACACTGGAGCGTTGTCCCCACCTTATAGTCCAGTCATTAGGTGCTAAAAAGGAATGATTTAAAGCAAATTCTGGTGGAGTCGTAATTTTTTGCTCCTTTATGTTTTATGGGGTGCTGATTACGAATCTGAGGTTTCCCACCAAAACTTTTTGTTGGAATTTTAGTTATAGCCAAAAAACATGAAAAAAACTGGACTTTCCCAGTTTTTTGCTTATAACTCAAAAACTATCAACTTTTTTATAGCATCATCATATATCAAAGTAATCAGCACAAAATTTTCTACAATTTATGTCTGTACTATTTTTTCTTTACGCATACCGTTTAAGTATAACTGGTTGAAGTTTGGCGAATGTTTGACTTGCCTGCTAGCTCGGCTTGAACAACAACGAACCATCCAATCTGTATGCGCGAAATTATCTGTCTTACTAAATAAATTCCTACTTAATAAATATACTTTTTCTATCGTAAAAATCTTTGTGCAAATAAAGATTTTATCAGTTATATTCTGAGTATACTTGCATAATCTGTACAAAATTCCTTCTAAATTTTTCTACCCCTGGTATTACCTGGCTTTCGCGGTTGTGAAGTAAACAACAGAGTAAATATCACGATTTTTTTAATAAGGAAGCTTAAACATAGCCCTGTTATTGTCCCCTACCTGCTCTTGGTATCAAAAGAATCGAAGGAAATTATTTTATTACTGTGAAATTCAAAAGAAATGACAGAGTGCAACCACTAGCTCTAATAAGTGATGACACCAAGGTACATGGTGAAAGTGTATCTATCAACCCTACAACGCTTTTCCAGATATTTTATATTACAAAGCAATCGTATGAACTAGAGGACGTCTTAACATTTGAACTATGTCCCTTTCCATTGCCTCTGTTTGATGCAGTTGTAATGCGAAAAGGCACGAAATTCTCTTTATACAAAGCTTTCAAGCCATGTACACGGGATTTTAATGCTGAAAGCGGTGTGTATATTATTGATGGAGGATACTTGCTGCACAGAGTCATCTGGAAAAGGGGTTCAACTTTTTCATCAATTTGTGATAATTATGTGACATATGTTTGTACAAAATACAAATCAACTGCTCTAGTCATTTTCGATGGATATCCTGAAAATGAAACAGTAGGAAGCACTAAATGTGCATAATGGGCCAGAAGAACACATAAACAAATGTCAAGTGAAGTAATGTTTGATGAAACGATGATACGAACTGTTTCCTAAAAAAAATTCCTGGCAAATCCGAAGAACAAGGATAGACTCATTTCCATCCTGATGAACAAATTCTCCTCAGTAAACATGGCATACAAGAAAGCAGACGAAGATGCTGATTGTTTAATTGTGAAAGCTATAGCTTTGGCCCCAACACATCCGTCTGTGGTTGTCATAGGTGAAGATATCGAACTTTTTGTCATCTTAATTGGCATTTGTACCTTTGACAATGTATATTTCCTAAAACTAGGAAAAGGAAAATCGCTGAAAAGATATTTTCTCCTCATACAGTTTTAGAAAAAACAATCGCCGACAATATTTTATTCATACATGCCATGAGCGGATGTGACACCACATCAGTTCTTTTTAATTATGTTAAATTGAAGTTTGTGCAGACTTTGAAAAACAATAATGATCTCCTCAAAGTAATTGAAATTTTTAAGATCCCGGATATGACCCCTGAAGCTGTTGTGGATGAAGGGAACCGCTTTCTTGTGGCATTGTATGGCTACCCAATAACTACCTCGGATACTCCATCCTTGAATAATCTTTGTTACAAATGTTACATGAAATCTTCATTTAACAAGAGTAGCAACATGGCTTCGCTTTGCAGCTGCCCACCAACATTCCCTAAAAGTTTACTATCAGATCCAGCACTGGCTTGACAATAAAAAGAGACCTGGAGACTGGGGTTGGGAAAGAATAAACAGTGAGCTCCAACCTGTCAAAACTCTGAAGTCCTCCCCCCACACCTGATCTCTATCCTGTACGCAAGATATTCTGCAAGTGTAAGAAGAGGTGCACAGGAAATTGCAGTTGTAGGAAGGTCAGACTGTTTTGTTCAATGTTGTATCCTCATTGTCGGGGCAACTGCAATAACAGAGGGATTCAAGTAATTAATAGTGATGAGGATGGTGAACCAATACTGCCCGATGATTTAGTTGAGGCGTCTTTGTCTTTGCATGTGGAGGAAGACACAGGTGATCTTTGAAAAAATATTGGACCATAAGCTTCAAAGCGACCAAGATAAAGTGAAGAGACTGTGTAACGTATGCAGATGCTAAGATCATATTTATGACTATAGTTGTATTATTATTAAGTTATTATGACTTTTAAAGTTTAGAATGCTACTTTTTTTCATGTCATTTTTTTTCTTGGTTACTATATACCAAGTAATTCAAATTAATTAATAGAAATTAATAAAGTTTAATTAAAAATCACGCTAAGTACTTTTAGTTATTTGTAAAATAGCATTTATTGTGAAAGTGAATCTAAGTTTCTATCAACATCAGCCTTTTAGAGCTAATCAAGGAATTTTATTCATAACTAGCACTTGTGTCCGGCGTTGCTCGGGACTAAATTACCTTCATGTCTCATATAACAAATGAAAAATTTATTTGAAAAAGGAACATTATGGTAGAAAAAGTGTATTAAATAAGTAAATTATATTAATAGTAAGATAGTAAATTTTAGTGCATACAGATAGGAAGATTTGTTATTTTTCAAGCCGTGCTAGCAGGTAAGTCAAACTTTAGCCAAACTTCAACCAGTTATGGCGCCTAAACCGTACGCGTAACGAAAAAATAGTATAGACATAAATTGTAAGAAATTTTGTGCTGATTATTTTGATATATGATGATGCCATAAAAAAGTTGATAGTTTTTGAGTTATAAGCAAAAACCTGGGGGAAAGTCCATTTTTTGTGTGTTTTTTGGCTATAATTAAAATTCCAACAAAAATTTTTGGTGGGAAACCTCGGATTCGTAATTAGCACCCCAAAACTCATATAGGAGGAAAAAATTACGACTCCACCAGAATTTGTTTTTAAAAACTACCTAATGACTGGACTATTAGGGAATACCTCACGTTTTCTGGCGCGAGGTGTATTTTTCCCCCCACGCGTGTTAGTCGTATGCGAGAAAGTTTCGGGGAGGTCACTCCCTCTGGTTGAGTCTCATATTCAGTCTTTTAACCCATTACGTAACCCAGTCAACAAACCAGAATTTCTTAATTATTTTGCCGTCATGACCACTCTTCAGTCGAAAAAGTTCTACGATTCCATTATCATACGAAGAAGTTAGTAGCAACCCAATATTTAGAAAATAAATAATAAAATACAATAACAATTGACGATAATTAAAAAACGAAATTGAAAATAATTATTTATCAAACTTTTATGAAATGCTTCAAATCAACATAATTTTCTATAATATGTATTTTTTCTAACAAATGTAGAAGAATGTAAAAGAACGGAGCAGTGCCAAATTTTTCATCCCCCCAACCAATGCTCTACATGACCACATTTGGGATCGCAACCAACAGCTTATGAAAGCCTGAACTATGCTGTAAAAATTCAGAAGCAATATTTTTAAAAAATAGAGTATTTCAAAAATAAAAATACATTATAGGGTTGACATAATTTTTTAGTTGAAATCTGGACACACCGTGGAGGCGCAGGTGGTGTAGGGTCTTGGAAGGGGGGGGGGGGGAGTTATAGTTAAAAATTCTAAAAGCTGTCTACCAATTATCTCTTTCATAACCCTAGTACGGAGTTTGAAGAAGTGAAAAAACATTTAAGTCGTCAGAATTCAATGAAGATTCAATTTTTATTAATGTTTAGTAATTCAAAATTAAAATACTGAAAAAACAAATTAAAACAAAACTGCCAAAACTTTTAATTTTCAGTTTTAACTGGGGTCTGGATAAGGAAACTCGTCAACTTTCTCATCAATAATGGATGTACACAGTGTAAATAATGAATTTTCTTCCATTGGCGTAATGATGTCAGCTTTGTCGAATACGTCAGATTTTCTTAATTGCTACTAAATTTCTCTTTCGCCTGATTCACTGGCCTAAATCTGGACATTATGAAGATCCGGACACAACTCTCGACGTGAGCTCGAAATCCGGACAGTCCGATCGAAATCTGGAAGTAAGGTTACCCTAATACATTATATTCTTTATTTTAAAAAAACCATTTCGTAAAGCGTAGTTAACTCTAGCTTAAAATAATCAAAGAACTCATTGTTAGAAACGATCCTAACTGAAAATTTCCATTAGGAGACGATGCATTGAACTGGTCCAAGCGATCTTTCAATGCGAGCTTCCCTCTTTCTGATTACATAATTATTATTTTCCTAAATATATTCTTACCCCTTAATAATTTGTTGCATAGATTCTTCATGTCCATTTCGTTCTTAATTCTTTTTCCAATCTCTAAATCCCTTTATAAAACATATATCCCAAGTTTAAAAAGTTCAAAATCAAATTTGAGAAAACCTAACGTTACAATAAAATCATCTACTCTTTTTGATTAAAAATAATTGATGGAAAGTATAGCTAATTCTAGCATAAAAGCCCTATACCTACGAGGCGGTCTCGTTCCATCTCATGAATCTCATTTTCGATCTTAATGTCCAATGCATGTTTAACCGCTTAACTTAACAGCCCGAGAATACTCGTGCATCGAATTATCGAAATTTTACTCATATAAACTAAAATTGAATCAATAATAAGCTTTATAATTTGACACAAAAAATATGTAGGATTCATAAACATCTTAAGTATCCTATGCCTTCTTAGATGAATGAAAACGACAGCCCCTTTCCAAAACAGGAGGGGTTATCTTATTAGATAGCAAAGAAAACTAACTATTCAGCTAAGTGGTTAAAGCATACATTTATTCCAAGTTTAGTTTCCAAGTTAGTATTCCAAATTTCTGAAAATTTTAAAATCAAATTTGTGGAAACCCGACATCACAATAAAATCAACTATGCTTTTTGATTACAAAAATTAGTGGAAAGTATAGCTAATTCTTGCACAAAAACCCTATACCTAATAGGCGGTCTGGTTTCATCTCATAAATATCATTTTCAACCTTTATACCCCATTTATATTCAAATCATATATTTGTAGCAAATTTTAAAAAATTTCGAAATAAAATTTGAGACAAACCGACATTACAATAAAATCAACTTAGCTTTTTGATTTTAAAAAATTGATGGAAAGCTGAGCTAATTCTAGCACAAAACCTATGAGATGGTCTCATTTCATCTTATGAATCATGTTTTCAATCTTAATGCCGCATGTTTATCCAAAGTATACATTTATTCCACGTTTTTAAAAATTTCCAAATCAAATATGAGGAAACCCGATATTACAATAAAATCAACTACGCTTTTTGATTAAAAATAATTGATGGAAAGTACAGTTAATTCCAGTATAAAAACTCTATACCTAAGAGGCGATCTCATTTCATCTCATGAATTCCATGTTCAATCTTTATCTATGTTCAAAGTATACTTCAAGTTTTAAAAAATTTCAAAATCAAGTTTGAGGACACCCGACAATACAATGAAACCAACTACACCTTTCGATAAAAAGAAATCAATGAAATAAAAACGACTAATTCTAGCATAGAGATACCAAACGAGCCAAATGTTACGAAGCAACCTAACTGTAAATTTCCATTAGCAGACGACGATGAGTTGAAGGCGTGCAAGCGATCTTTAAATGCGAGCATCCCTAGTCTTTCTACGACTACCTGTTTATCGACGGGAGTTGTCTGGGGCACGACTATATATAAACGACTCGGCTTAGCGGTTGTGGCGACACTTCGATTTCAGAGGATAGTTAAAGAAAAGGGGGATTTCCAAAAGCTGAAAATCAATACACTTCAAGAGGCATTGGCACTCTATTACGCCAGGGGAGGCATTTTTCAGATTTTTAGATCAGATTTGCAACTCCATTGGTAAAAATCATGTCAAAAGATACATAATTGCAGGGAAAAGCAAGATCGGTATTCATGTTTGTGTTTATGTTTCGACATTTTATCTAAAAAGGGGAGTAATTTTTAAATACATAAATTGTGATATTCGTAAAATTTCGTTTCAGAATGGGAAATTTATAAATATTATAAAATAAAATTCGTAAAATTTCGTTTCAGAATGGGAAATTTATGAATATTATAAAATAAAAGGATATATCAACCTCTTGCCAGAGGGATAGCAGCATGATAATGTTTTGCGATTGATTCGTCTGTCTTTATATTATTTTCTAAAATTTACTCATCATTATGAAGCAACGATAACGCTTGCACAAACAATGTATTTAATATCGTCGCAAAACGCGTGCATCAACTAATAAAGTGAAAATATTATTGCAAAATATACTTATGAATATTTTTAAAATTATTTAAATTAGAGAAAACTCTGTACGAAAATAAAAATTGGAATCGTTAAAAAGCTAATTTTCTAAATAACAAAGCGGTGTAAAAACTGTTTTTGTGCAATAATATGGTCCGAAGTTATTGATGAAAAACGCTATAATTTTAATTAATTTTTTATCAAAAAAATTTGGAAATTCCTCTCTTAGAGAGTCCTACTACCTAAGAAGTAACTGCCTATCAAATTTGGTAGCTCTAGTTCCAGCTGTCTGTAGAGGCTTAATTAATTACTTGCTCGTATACTAAGTATACAAAGAGAAAGTATTGTTTTTATATCAAAACTCTAATTAAAATTTTGAAAAGACCTTTCTTGGCGAGCTCCTACTACCCAAGAAGTAACTGCCTATCAAATTTGGTAGCTCTAGCTGTAGCTATCTGTCCTGTAGATAGTTTTGAACGATTTTTGCATCATGCATGTCGCATGATGCAATTTACAGATAGTATCCAGCATATAAACGTTATCATTTTAATAATGCACGGTCTACGTTCCACCTGACAGGTCGTAAATCGAACTGCTCGGGAATCGGATTTATAGTTTTCAGTACTATTTTCATTCAAATGGGTTATGAAAAGCATGCACAAAAATTCAATCTATGCAGGTAAGTTATTGTGAATTATGTGAAAAATGCATAATATGTGTTACACCCGGTACTTGAAATTACGTTTTATTGTGAAATTTGAAATTTATTTTTTGTGATCGTTAGTGCGGATGGTCGTAAGTTGAATTGAATATGCTGTAAAAAGAATAAAAAGGTGTTGATCGAGCATTTAAAAAGTAGAAAACAACATAAATCCTTAAACTATTTTAGTATCGAAATTCTGACATAGGACATATATGTAATGATTCCGAAATTTATCTCTCTAGCTTATTGCATTATTGAGTTATCTCGTTCACTCATTGTTTAGCAACTGATTCAAAAACCCTCCCTGCTTTTGCTCATGCGCCGGGCGGAGTTATTTTCATCAAAATAGGGGGAAAGTGAAGAATGGGAGGGTGATGTTTACATTTTACTGAGCGTGATCTAACAAAGAACTCCGGAAATGCGCTCATATGACTCATTGCCTGACACCCCTTTCCGGTGAAAAATCGTCCAAAAGTGGTAGTCTCGGAATCAGGTTGCTGAACAGCACACACAAATAGACAGACCGAGAGACAGTCAAGATGCTGACAGATTGCGTCCAAAATTTCATATAGATATAAAAATCACATATCAGATTTCACTCATTCTAGTTCCTTCTGTTTTTTAGTTTTTCTGTTCACAGACAGACTTAATTTCAAAAAGGTTTTTTTCGGGCTTAGCAGAAATCTAAAACGTGGAGATTCATTGAAATCGTATGATAAGTACAAAAATTTCTGCATCGCTACTTCAAAGATAAGTAAGTAAGAAAAGGGAAAATTTCACGTGACATTCATATAATGTTCTCTTCAAAGATTATAACAGGAAAAGATAAACAATTAATTTTTAAGGGTAAAATACAAAACTTGTGAGCTGTAAAAAAAAATATTTTTTTTCGAGCTAAAGACCAGCTGTCTTAAAGTATAATTTTAGATTATCTCAAAAAATATTCATTACGAGTACTTACTTCCAGTTCAAATCTAAGAAGTCTTTGCACTTTTAGAGCAATCATCAGGAAAAACGAGCTTTAGCACCATTTTCTACTAAAACGTAACTACTACTTTAGCTCCAGAAACTATTGAAAAACTATCAACATAATGACAGTTATCGTCCAAAATTCCACGCCGATATAAAAAACACATACCAAATTTCACTCATTCTAGTTCCTTATGTTTTTGAATTTTCGTGTTCACTTACAGATACACTCAATTCCAAAAATGGTTATATCAGAGTCGACAGAAATCTAAAATGTAGAATTTTCTTAAGGGTAAATTACAGAACTTGCGAAGATCGAAAAAATAGGGTTTTTTTTAGTTAAGGATAAACTATCTTAGTGTAAAAGTTTAGACAAGTTCATAAAATATTCATTACGAGCACCTACCTCCAGTTCAAATCTAAGAAGCCTTTACAATTTTATAGCAATTGATCACGAAAAGCGAGCTTTAGCACCATTTTCTACTAAAACGTAACTACTACTTTAACTCAAGAAACTATTGAAAAACTGTCAAGGTGCTCATAAAAATGATTAATGAATAAATTAATGGCAGAGCCTGAGACTATAGAAAAACTGTCAAACGGGAAACTGTATCAAAATGATTAAGTGATTTGATGAGAAAAAAGTAAAGCTTTTAAGTGAACGCCAGCTAACTTTTTTTCTGTGTCAAAATCCAGTGTAGATATATGCTAGTAGATATCTGAAACAAAAAGTTTAGAACTAAACTTATCTAAAAACAAAGGGAAACTATTAATTCTATCGTTGTACTTAAAAACTGGCTTTATATGCACCCAATCCCAATTGAAATATTTACTTTTTTTCAAATGTGTTGTTTTATCTTTTACTAGCAGTACGCGCACTGCGTTGCCCGTGGCATAAAGACTTCAACAAAATAAAAAAAGGCCCAAAGTTTTGAAAACGAAATCAAAACTCACACACACGCACACGTATATGTATATATATTGATTTCGCCCTCGATTTTTAGTGAAAGTACACGCAGGAACTTGAGTAGATGAATAACGTGTTCTTTTAACTAAAGATACAGTGAAACCTCTTCGAACGGCCACCCCTACATAGCGGCCACCCCTCTTAAAGGCCAATTTTTCGTGGCACGGATTTTTCGGCCCATAGACCTAATGTTAAAATAACCCCTAGCAACGGCCACCCAACCCCTCTGAACGGCCGCCGGGTGGGTTCGCCTTCGCCCATCCCATTTAACAAAAGCATCGGTGAGAGATTTACTTTTTAAACTGAAAAACGAACTTGAAAAAATGGTTTTTTCCGAGAAGGGTAAAAACTTAAAACAGTCACAAATTGTATCCTTTTTTTCAAAAAATGAAAAAAATTATTAAATAAAGTACTATTTTCTCTTTAGATAAGTCTCAAACTTCATTTTAAATAAGAAATATGTGTCAGACCTGTTTATATTATGTATTATAACAATTATCTCGTAATTGTAACGAAAACCCTTCAGAGCGGCTAATTTTTCTCGGAACGGAGGGGTGGCCACTCAGAGAGATTTCACTGTATTAGCATATACGCGCGACTAGCAAAAAGTATAAAACAAATAAATCAAATGATTCTTGGATCAGTAAAATGAAGTAATTAAGATTAGCTGACGCAACAAAATGATCAAGAGTATGACATGACCTTCGTTTGGTACCGCCAGCCAATCGGATAGTAGAAATGCATTCTGGGAACTAACCTTGGGTCGGTCGAAAGCTTCCTCGATTCGGATCTGCGAGAGAAAATGTTTTGAACTGATCAATAAAAAAATTCATAGAAAATCGGAGAAAAAAGATGCTTTAACCATTCTTGTTTTAAAACAGGGATAAATATTCCGGTTTTTGAATCTATAAGATTTAATATATATGATATCTAAATTTATTTGGATAGATTAATATCTTAAGCAGCAGGCGTAAATGCATGAAATCTTAAATATAAAAAAATGCTTGATAAAATTGCAAATGTCTATCCAGAGGTTCCCAACCTATGTTACGTGTGCCCCTGGGGATACGCTGGAGAGTTAAGGATAAACGAAACTAAGGTTGCTTTGAGTTTAGTTATACTAACGACCCGTTTTGAAGAAAAGAAAACCTCGAGAGCTATTTTGTGACGGACCTCGTATTTTGAACCGCGGTTAGATAATGAGGACGACATATGAGCTGGCATCTCCCTGTTCAAACTTCTGCATAGCATCAGCGGGAGGACTTTTGACACACGTCAGATTTAGCTTGCGCCAGGCCCACAAGCACGGCGGATCTTCAGTGGAATGGCGTTTCGAACCTGAGGCTCTCTACTTCCCAAGCCGATACCTTACCACTAGGCTACCGCGGCAAGTAATGTTGGTACTGGTGGTACTAACAACAGAAAACGAATATTCAATAAACCAGACACGTTTCTGTCAAAGCAACATGAAACGAAACAGAAATCCATTAAACAGCCCATGAGAGAAAGCGAAAACACGCCAAATGTGGAAGCGAAGGCGAAAGTCGCGGTCCAAACAAGGGCTGTAATGATCGCAGCTCAGGTGCCTCTAAATTCAAAAGGAGAAAGGGTTGCTTTTTTCCTACCGATTAATCGCTCAGAGGTGCTCAGTGTGCAAATTTTGATCCTTTGGAAGGGGGCAAAATTCTTTGCAGCTCTAGCCTGCTACTCTCTTAGTTGTTGATTGATTTTTAGTCTTCCTATCATGCTTTTTATTAATTTTTTGCAATTTTCGTTGATCATTGAACTCTCAAAGTGGAAAAGTAAGCAAATAAAAACGAAAATACAAGCTTTTAAAATGACATCAAGGGGAACTGCAGCTCTGCAGCGATAATGGACGGGCTTCTGTATATTCTATTTTTTTAATGTGCTATATTCTATTTACAAACTACATTCTATTATTTTTTTCTATTATAATATTTTACTTTATTTTATTTTGATATTAGTGCATATTGTGTATTTTAGCTTCCCTTTATGTTTCCCTTTGGAGCTTCCGCCAGGCGACGCTATGAGTTTGTTGTTAATGCAATGATTCTTCTCGCATCACCCGTAGACAGGACGCTACTTTTGTTCTCTTCTATCAACATCCGCGCAGACGGGTCGCATATAGGTTTTGCTTTTCGCATTTGTCCCCGCCTTGTCGGAACGCGCTTATTTTCCTCCAATATGCATTTTACATCAATTCCTACTCATCAATGAGCTGTATGCCATAACCGTAAGCCAGCAAATCGTAGGTGATTCTACGAAACTGCATATAATAGTGTGAATACAGATGTTTAAAGGTTAAACTTTGTTTCCTTATTTTTGAAATTAATACAACAACAAAATCATTTCCAATATTAGTTCCAGGGTAGTAAAAAAAATTCGTGATCTGCAAGCATCACACTGCAACCGCAACATCGCAATAACCTCTGTAATATTTTGCGACTTAATCCTTTTATTAATATCCAATAGATTTACGATTAATTGCACGATATACAATGTGATAAGTACGTTACAAATTATCTCACAGTCAACCAGCGAGGGTTAAACAGCAATTATAATTAATTATCCACTACACAACAAATCAACTGATTACATCAAAACTTTGCCGTACAAAGATCCAACAATGAAATTAGCCGACGCCACATAATCGCAAATTATCACTATCTTCCAATCTCTTATTAAGAATAAACCATATCTCAAACAACTTCAAAGATACCTATCGCAAGTTCCTGTGATTTGTTTACTGCTTTCTTATAACAGCAATTATCCACTAATTAGCGATGCCATTTCACAAATAACGCAGCACGACCCCGTAGGGGGAAGCATACACTGCACAGTTCAATTAGCAAAGGCACAGCAGTACATCTATTACAATTCACGTACCAATTAAATAAGGCAGTGGCACTGATTCAAAATGATGGGTGTACAATCCACATAGTTTAGACCTGCTGCAGGACTTCTATGCACGACACGTATTAAAATGATTTATGATGTAGAGTCATGTGTAGTGTTATTCTGGCTGTGCAGCCCCGAAGGCAGGCCACAAATGAAGACTGCACGCTAGCCGTGGATAAGTCGGGGTAATTTCGGCCCACCATTTCAGGCGAACAGGTGTCTGGCGGCGGGGAAGAATGTTAGTTGATACCGAGAGATTGTAATCTGTGGTTTGTTTTGGGATGAGGAATCTAGCAGAGATGGAGTGAGATTGGTAGCCACAGAGGCAAACGCAAATGTGTCTTTTTCAAGTTGTTTTGTTTGTCTGAATCCAGGCGAAGTTTGGGACATAAATGGGGGCCTGAATCGTGTGAAAACAAAGGATGCGCATAAACCCATTTAAAGGTCATTGCCTTAGAGCAGGGATTCTTAATTTTTTTCCCACATTGCTAACAGCTGGGAAGTTTCAACTGGAAAAATCTTTGATTTCATCAATGGTCGGAAAATTTTTGTATACATATGTAGCGCCAACCAATAAGCATAAAGCCACCAGACTTTCTAAAATTCAAACTGGGACGGTCGAGATATTGGATAGGGATATGCCAAGCTAAAGGGTAGTACTGATAATTGCTTAAAATAATCAAAGTGGATAATAGTTAGCATTAAATTTTCAGTCAGAGAGAGAAAACCGTAGTTTTAATGATGAAAGTCGTTTTTGTGCTGGTTTCTGAACTTCACACTTTCATTATTTTTATTTAAAATTTCATTCAATCAAAATAAAAAGGAAGTGGGGAGAGATATACCGAGCAAATAGTTAATACTAATAATTACTTAAAATAATCAAAGTCGACAATGTTTTAGCTAGCATTAAATTTTCCGTCTGAGAGCGAAAACCTTGTTCCAATGGCGAAAGTGGTCTTTTGTTGGTTTTTGAATTTGATGCTTCCAGTATTTTTATTTAAAATTTTAATCAATTCAAAATAAAAATCAAACATTTTTTGTTTTATATTCTTCCGAATCATAACGAACTAGAAAAGATAAAATATTTACAAAAGTCTTTGCTTAGAGCATCGGAAAGTCGAAAGAAATGATTTTTTGTAAACTTCTTCTCGAATGCAACAATCTGCAACTAATCTTTTTAAATAATGAATGAAATTTCATTCAAGCATGAATTATTGATGAATTTAAAGAACTGTTAAAATAAATTCTTCAACAACAAATTTTTCATTTACCGTCCTTTTTTCCTCTTTATTATGCCCGGAAAGTTTGTTATTATTCAAAAATAATGGCAATAACAATAAAAAAGAGGAAAACAGTTACCATTAAAAAAGAGCAAAAGCAAACGATGCGTAAAAGTAAATTTCGAATTCCAGACGGAGAACAGCTAAACTTAGTCATATCAGACTTGCAGACGATTTTTTTTCTTTTTATTCCATTTACTGTTTGCAAACCATCAAAGTGGAGCGATATTTACACAGTAACTTCAACCGAATGTATTTTAAATTTCCGTTGTGATTTAAGAGAAATTCTTAGTATCCGAGTGTTTATTTTTATATCAATTTTTCTATTTTTGTTTTCCTAAAATTCGCCTCAAATTCAAACACTGAGCCTGACGTCCAATTTCTGGAGACGAGTCTAGACATTATGTCTGGGAAATTCGACGGTCAGCTGTATGTAATCGCAGGTTTTAGGGCCAGTCGTCAGTAAAAAGTTGAGCTGCAGGTTTTCTTAAGTAGTTTTAAGTCCATGACTTCTGCAAGTGGAGGATTGTATAAACACATCAATAGGTTAAGTGCATATGACATGTGATTTGAAGTCCATTGATGTAATGGTATTATTTTGTTTTCATTTGATATTAAAAATATTTTTTTTTTTGTTTGCAATAGTTATTATTTTTTATTTTATTTATTTATTTATTTTCAAACCTTTTATTTATTTATTTTTTAACTTCTTATTTATTTATTTATTTTCAAGCTTTTTATTTAATATTTATGCAAAACGAGAAAAAAAGAATAGCGAACAATTCAGTTTACAAATAACAATCGATACAAAGGGCATATCATAGGGATAAAGCGAAAAGTGACCAAGTTAAAAAAAAATGCGTTAATGTGCCCTTGTTCTTTTAAAATTTCATCTCTGAAATCGATAAAATTGTGCATATCAATATATATGCAGCATATATTTTATATATACAATATATGTTGCATATATATTGTATGTAGAGCTGCACATATATTGTCGATATGCAATACATGTGCAGCATATATTGTATACAGACGATATGTTGATATGCGTGTCTTTTTTTTAAAAAAAACAGAGATGACATTTTAAAACAACCAGAACATAGTAACTCATTTTTCTTTTGACTTGGTCACTTTTAGCGGTATGCTGACGGCATAATAAGAGATAAAACACGAAATAGCAGTTCAATTGTTTGCTAAACTAATATTTCATATCTACCTCGGAAGATCTAATCTTTGAAAATTGAAATAAAACGGATGAAGCAACAATGAACTTTAAACAAACATGTTGCGACTAAAAAATAAAATGGAGTGACACGATATTATTATTAAGTGGACGATCAAAATTTTAGTACAGATTCATCAGGTTTTATAAAGGTAATGTTCAGTGTTTAAACCGTTCAGTCAGCTCGCACACAAGTTAACGTAAAATTTTGTCCTCCAATCTAGCTTAGAAAATGTATGGCAGATTTTTGTATTTTAGCATAATAAAACAAGATATAAAGGTAAAATGTTCCGTGTTAAAGCCATTTAGTGTGCACGCATTTTAATGTAAAATTTTGTCCTTCAATTTAATTTATGACAGGTATGGCAAGCTTTTGTATTTTAGGACAATAAAAAAATATTAAGTTTAGGTTTTTACAGGCGCTTAAAAATAAAATAAAAATATCTAAATTATAGATATTAAATGAAAAGAAATAAAATGCGATTTTAAATATCACCTGTTCAACCACAAATTGGCCACAACCAGTAAATGTTTATTTTTAAACCATTTTCGTTCATTAAAAAATAAAATATAAGAAAATAAATATGAGATACAAATGTTTATATTATTGATATTAAATGAAAATGATAAAAAAAGAAGAGTTAAAATATCATCTGCTCAACCACAAATTGGTTGCAGTCAATAAAGGTTTAAAAATAAACTGCTTCATTCATCAAAAACTAAAATATATTCAAACTAAACTAGAGTTACAAAAAACAAGAAGCGTAAACTATTTTAACCAAGATCGTATGAAAGAGAAAGTTAGTTAATAGGACTTTGAAAGTTCTAACTTATCGCTTTAACTAATGGAATCTTTTTAAATGAAAAGAAAAATTCAAAAGCCAGCCAGACGAAACTAATCCGCTATTTCTCAGAATTTGTAAGTGATTAATTTATTCAGCAACTAATAAATGAATATTATAAAAATATCTTGGGAGAAATTTTGCTCATAACTTAGACTTGCCTGCACTTATGTGAAAGTTGTCTTTTTAAAATATCAATTTAATTTTTTAAGGCATTTGAAGTTATATGAAGGAAAATTCTAAATAAGTTTTAAACTTTCTACAACTTTCAAAATTTTCTTTATGAATTATTAATAACTTAGAATATAGTTATAATTAAGGATGAGAACTGGTATAGATGAATGAATTAATTAAAAACCTTATTTCAAAATTGCAACACGATTGCTAGGTAAACATCATAGGAAATAATCAAAAAATGTCTACGACAAAAAGGAAAATGTAGAAATTATAGCAGTACTATTTTACCATCTAAATATTTTTAGGGACTTATATTTATTGTTTATACTTATCTATTTTTTCGTTCATATATGTGTTTTTATTTTACTGCTCTTTAGTTTAAAATTATTTGATTTAGATTAATTCTTTTGAATGTTTTACTTTTATTTATTCATGCAAATTTCTTTGTTTAGATAGTTTATACGTAATATTATTATTTTTTTGTTTTTTAAATGATTTTTTAAAAAGAGAAATGTAGTTTGTATTTTATTTAGTTGTTATTTTCTCCTATATTATACATTTCGTTATTTTTTTGTTACTTTATGACAATTTTAATGTGAATTATTTTTAAATTGTCTGTTTCATTGATAATTGAAACTTGATTGTTGTTGGCGCATGCGTGCCACTTGCGAAGTGGAATGGGATGTTGCGCATGCGCCTAACCGGCTCGTGTATTTGGCAGAAATGAGTTAGCTGTGATTCATAAATGACGTGGGTAAAGGAACTCTCAATTGAAACCCACAAATTAAGTGTTAAAAGGTTAAAAAGTATTCCGTGCACTGTAAATACTGTAAAAAGTGCGTTGTGTGGTATTTGTGTGATGTAAAATAAAATTTAAAAAGAAGCATCGCCGTTCGACATTAACTAATTACATAGCGAAAGTATAAACAATTGTTATACTTAATGTACCTGGAATCGTTTCTCATTTTAGTGAACTGTGGGGCTCTTTGGTCCCCTAATAATGGGTGGGCTCCGCAGCGGCCTCTTTTGTCATACCCATGGCTTCAGTTAGGGCGGAGTCTGCATCTTTGCATGTTAGACATGTGACATCTAAGCTATGTTAGAAAAGTCATATAATATTTTCATTTTTCAGATAAATATTTTGATGTATGTAAACACTAATACCTGCCGCTAAATGTATAATTATGATACGGTGTAGTAAATTCATGTTGTTAAGTGAGGGACGTCAAGAGGGCAGCACCAATTTTGGAATCCTACGTTCTTCTTGCTGGAGGTAAAAGGACGTGATGTCAAAACGAAGCGCAGCCATATGCAGTTACATGGTAAGCGCGATTATGTTCTTTGCGACCACATTCCGACAAAAATCCGTCTGTTGATGCACGTTACTTAAGTTGGGGCCCTATGTGTTCAAGCTTGTGTGGCGTGGAATCATAGAAAGGGGGTTAACGACTCAGAGTTTATTGATTTAAAGAAAATGCAAAGTACAGAAAAAATTCAAGTTACAGTGTTTCATACATAAAATGAACAACAGACAAAGTCTAAAAATTGAAAGCACCAGAAAATTAAAAGATATAACATGAATTTAAAAGTTGTAAACACTGAATCTTCAAAAAAATTAAAGTAATTTAAAAGTTGAATACACTCAATTTTAAAACATTAAAATCATATTAAGAACTTAAAACTAGTAAGTACTTTTCTTTAAAATAAAAAAGGACATGAAGAAACATGAAGGTCTTCAGAACACTTGAGGAGATAAAAATTTTATAAAATTTATATAACGAGTAATTATCAATATAATTAAATTTCACAAACACAATCGCAAATAAGCGGTTGTTACAACAAAATGAATACAGTTAAGTATGTCATCGTAATCAATCACATCTTTGAAGACTTTTTTTGAAAAAAGCACAAATAAAAGATTTTGTAGGGATTTCAAACTACGCATGTCAAAAATATTATGCACATAACATGAAGATATATCCTGAAAAAAGATGATTACCTTTGTAAAATAGCGCCTAAATTTAGTTTGTACCTGCTTTAGAATTTTGCCTTCAATTTGTAGCATGGATCCCAAATAAGACTACAGTATTCAAAAATTGAAATACCAACAATAACGGACAATAGTAAAATAAAAAACTTTTAAAGCTTGCCCATTAGAAAAAATCTTTAGTTTTATGTTTGAGAAAACCATCTTCTTCACCTGGTTACGATTCAAAATTACAAGGTTCGTCGAAAAATAACTCTAGTGTGGCTAAAGACGAGGTTGTTCGTCAATCGAAACAAAACTAAAAGACGCACATTTTAGTTTAAATAAAATTCTAATAAAAGAAACTATTAATATAATAAACCTCTACAAGAGATCTCTCCACAACGACACGATATCGAATTTTGGTTCAAAATGCCATAAACTGTTTACTTTACCTCTATAAAACAGATTGCTCTATAAAATCCTACATTCCCCTCCCCCCGTTTTAACTTCAGAACGGCGACAGCTATAATCATAATAGTATTATATAGGTACCGACAATTCTCGGATTCCGAAACCCTATGTGCTTTTGCACATCTGCCAGGTGGAGTTGATATAATCGAAATAGGGGTGAAGTGAAAAATTGAGGGAGAAATGCTTAGCGTGATCTAACCAAGAAATCAGGAAATGCGCTCATCTTACTCATTGCCTGTCACCCCTTTCCGGAGTAAAATAATCCAAAAGTGCTAGTCTTGGCATTTTGAAGTGATCAGTATAGTAAAGCGGCTGTGCCGCAAGCAATGACACTATTTAAAGCCCCACCTACCAGCAAAATTTAACGTTTTCATCTCTAATATCTGTAAGAAAACGGTGCGAGATACGGAAAATTCTACATTTTTGTGAAATACTTGAAGTATACGTAATGATTATCTTCTTTGCAATAATGCTTCTAGTGTTTTTTTCTTTCTTTCTTTTCTGGGAAATTTGCCAGGAAATACTCAAAATTCCATTTTATTCCGAGAAAAATTCTGTTAGTTTCGATCGTGACATTTGATTTCGTATTTTAATGAAATAACCGTGAAATGAATTTATATCTATAATTTTTTTTTCTTCTTCTTCTTTGGAATTAGGAAAAGAACTGTCGAATATCTGCAACGTTATATAGATTTTTTAACACTGAAAAAGAAGGAATCATGACAAAACAACGTACTAACTAGTATCAACGTAAAAACGAGCGACGCATTAAAGAGGTTTCACTGAACTTAAAAACAATCTACTGAATACTTTTTCAAGCAAAATTTCTTAATGCATTATGCATAATAATTTCGAGAAATACTCTTCTTAATAGCAAGTAAAAATATTTAATTACAATTCGTTATTTTTCCAATAAAAAGCACAAATTAGCACATGATATCCGACACTGATATTTTAAAAACTATAAAAATGAAAGCTATTTAACGACGCTATAAATTTTTTCTCATATAATATTTCAAGTATTAAAGGGAATCCAAATTACTTAATTTAATGCTGATAAAACCAAAAAGTAGGAGATAGAATAAAACTTTTTTTATCAAAATAGAAAGACTGATAGAATAATTATAATACACACGCATCAAAATTTTATTCCTAGCGTGTTTAAATATTCTCCACTAATGTAAGAACATATACAAATTGTGCCTTTTTTTCTTCCATTTCTTTTATCTGTAAGAAGAAAATATTTTTACGAGAATCCATTAAATTGAATTGGAAATAATTTCCCTGGAGATACAAAAGAAATGTAAATCCATCTATGCATAATAGTTATTTATCTATAATACAAAACACAAGTAAAGCACTGAATAAACTAAAGAGTAACAGAAAAAAGGAAGCATACTCTCGCTCTTTGAAAATGCGGGAGCAGTATAAATATCACATTCCTCACTTAATTATTAAAGTACGCCAGACAAAATAATAAAATGCAAATTTGTTTCTTATAGCTAGCTGCATCTCTCCGAGAAAGGATTAGCGAAAGGAACAAAAATATAAATAAAAAGGACTATGAAATTATTCCCATCCATATTCTAGCGAATACTTTGGAAATGGTTACAAATAATAATAAAAAAAATTTGTAATGATAAACTTCAGAGGAATTCATTATTATTTCGTTCTTGTAAGATCTTTTTGAGATGAGAAGAAAAAAAGCTGAATTCATCAAGGGACTAAAAGATGAAATGGAAAGTTTTCAAGACGTGTAAAAGAGATAAAAGCTTTTTTAAGATTTTAGTCTGTGTTGTGTGGAGTAATTAAAAAGAAATTAGCTAGATTCAGCATTAAAAACCAAAGGAATTTCCCATTAATTGATCACCAAATTAAATAGATTAGAGTACCAACTCTAATACCTTACGCATTTCAGATATACTATTGTAAATTGTATCTAAATGTGAGAAGTTCCCTATGCAAAATTTGGCCAATTGTAATCCGGCAAACAGCGGTCCATTTATAATTAATTAAACCTCAAAGGCTGTCATGCGGGCGTGTTGTCTTCTCGAAGCGTTAGGCGTGCAGCCGTCCTTAAAGGGGTAGTATATATATATATATATATATATATATATATATATATATATATATATATATATATATATATATATATATAATATAAATACATATATAACTAGTATATAATCATACAGAAATAAAGTAAACAAAACATATCAAGAATCAAATCCTATACTAAAAAGTCATTATTTGAACAATACATCAGTTTTAAATAAAATCTAATAAATTGAAATTACTAAAGATACCATAAACAAAAAAAATCAAGTTTAAGCATTATATGTCAACAAGTGAAAGAACACTGTTGTTATTAAAAATAATGAAATAGGCAATCCAAGTAAATGGAGTTTTCAACAATTAATATAGCAGCTTGGCTGTGGACAAGCTTTAGACAAAGTTATTAGCGAAAGGAATAAAAAGACTATGAAATTATTCTCATCCATATTCTAGAGAATACTTTAGAAATGGTTGCAAAGAATTAGAAAAAAAATTGTAATGATAAATTTTAGAGGAATTCATTATTATTTCGTTCTTGTAAAAAGTTTCTAACATAAAAAGAAAAAAGTGAATTTATCAAGGGACTGGAAAAGAAAGATGAAATAAAAAGTTTTAAAAAAGTATAACAGAGACAAAAGGTTTTTTTCCCAGTTTTTTAGTTTGCATTGTGTTAACTAATTGAAAAGAAATTATTTCGATTTACCATTAAACAATACAGGAGCCGTCCTATTGGTTATTCATCATTTTAACTGGACGCAGTTATGCATTCAGGACACAATTCAGAGGAATGCAGGATTAGTGGAGGTTTCTTTTCAAAAAATTGCATTTTAATAGCAAAACCTATGTTTATTGCACAAAATGTTACAAAATACACAAAATTATACAGAAAATAATTCTATATATGGAAGGTTCAAAGTTAAAGTGAACCAAGTCTACGAGATTTTCATTTCTGAGAAAACAGATCTCAAAGTTGATCAGCTACATTTAAAATAACAATGGACTTCTAATTGCTCTTGCTGCCTGGTGGATACGAATTGAACTATGGACTTGAATCATTATTGCACAGAAAATATAACATTTCTACACTACCATTGCAGTGTTAATGCAAGATCAGGTGATACCGGTCAGGTGTCGTCCTCTATATCTGACCACGGTTCAAAATTACGAGTCCCGTCCCACCCTGCTATAGCTTTACATAGCTTCGACACATTAGTGCAACTAATTAAGTACATACTCGATTTTTTTCTCTGTATTATGAGCTTTTAATATGGGCTGCGCCATTTACGTTTAATGAAAACAATGTATACAATCAAAACTATCAAAGATAGTTTTAAATTATAAAATTTCTCAAATCAAATATACATTCATTCTCACCATTTTAGATGCACTTTAATTGGAGGGTTCAGAGTTAAAGTTCTGAGAAAACAGATCTGAAAGTCGATTAGCTGCATTTAAGAAAACGGTGGTCTTCTAATAGTTCTTGCTGCCCGGTGGATATGAATTGAACTATGGAATTGAATCATTATTACACAGAAAACATAACGTTTATGCACTACCCATGGGAGTGTTAGTGCAAAATGGGCAAAACATGGACTCGGTTCACTTTAACTCTGAATCCTCCAATAAAAAATACACATACACTTTAAAGATTCTTACACACCTGATATTTCAATAATGACATCACAGCAAATGCTTTTTAAACCGCTAAAAGATTTTGTTTCTGAATAATTTTTACTGCTACAGTCAATCATTGCCTCAGTGAAAACATTCCGAGAAACATAAATATCAGGGAAATAATCAAACAACTTGAAAACCACAAGACCAGCAAAACGCAATAGTAATTACCACAGCACAGCAGTTAATGCCTGGTTATTTTAATTAATAATCGTTAATGGACAGAGAGAGAGCACGGATGTAGTTATGTAATTGAATAAGTTCGCGAGTTAACTATGTTTGATACTGTTGTAATTCTGTGGTTCACAGCAAGTGTTGATGCTTTGCTATTCAAAACTTCTTTAAGCTTGTGCCTGATTTTTAACTTTTAACTTTGAGGCGTTGAAGACCTGAGTGGATTTTCGCTTATTTTATTCATTGTTGGTAGGCCCGCACCGTCAATATGTGCAAGGTCGTACAGCGCACGACGGCGCCGAGTCAAAAAAGCGCCGGTCAGGTGTTAACCATAAGCCATTAGGTTAAGCTAGGTCAAGTGTTAACCATAAGCCATTAGGTTTAGTTACGTCAAGTGTTAACCATAAGCGATTAAGTTAAGTTGCGTCAGGTGTTAACCATAAGCCATTTTCGCTTAATATCGCCACTGCTGCCAGTGGTAATTATGAATAATAACCAAGTAGGCCGGTTAAAGTGGATAATTTATGAGAATTTACCACATTAACCAGTTATTATGTATAATTACCAAAGAATTTTGGTCAATGTGATTAATTGCATTGACTTGTGATCTCAGTGAGCAAACTCCATTGCTAAATGTGATTAATTAAGCAAAATTTATTATTTAATACAGTTAAAGGATAGTCGCTTAAAGTTAAATCTTTTAGAAAACAAAGTATTTGTGGGTTGTCTTTGCACTATCTCCTCTTTCAAATGTAGAATTTCAACCGCATTCGATATGCCTGCGCCATCTAAAGTGATTTTTTAACATAAAAAATAAACATCCAATGGCTTCGCTAGCAGAGAGAGCCGGAACCTAGTAGCTTCGCTAACTCATTGAATGTAAGGCAACTGCGTATTTTAATTACTCAGGTGAAGCAGGAAAAATTGTGCTCGCGATGCCTGCGGCATCTAAAGTGGGCATCGGGCAAATTTTGTTAACTTAAAAAAAATATCCTATGCCTTCGCTAGCAGGGGGAACCGGAACCTAGAAGCTTCGCTAGCTCTTTGAATGTTAGAATATTGAAGAAATTAGAGGAGAACACAGGCATATCAGAGAATATGAAAATATATAAAGTATTTGCCACTAGTAGTTTCGCTACGGCAAATGCTTTTCAGAACAAGGAATAGTAAAGAATTAACAGATTTACTCAGTTCTAATATTTGCAATTGGGAAGAAATGCTCTAGATTTAACAAAAAAAGAGAATAATGCGAAGAATCAAAGAAACCGCCACGCAAGTGAAGACAGAATTCTAAATGATGAATTCCAAAATATGAACAAGCGACTTCATAAAATTCCACGCAAACGAATTTTATTGAATTCATAAATCAATAAAAATTGTTCAATTACGTAATTGGAAAAATATAAAGCTACTAAATAAATAAAAATTATTTTTCAAAACATTTAATTAAAATTAAATTTTTAAGTTTTAAGTCAAACTTTAGAGAAGCAACTCCATTGAAAATAATAACATTGACCGAACTTCATTGGTAATTACGCATAATACCCGGTTAATATGGTAAATTCTCATAAATTATCCACTTTAACCGGCTTACTTGGTTATTATGCATAATAACCTATTATCCGTGTTGACCGTAACATATATATCAGATTGGTTGAAGTGTGCTTTACTGTATAGCGAAATGCAAATTTAGTTCTAATAGTTATATTACTATGATTAGCAAACAAATAAAAATATAACTAGGAAATTATTTGCATCTCTATTCTAGCGAATACTTTGGAAATGTTATAAATGGTACTAAAAAAATTTTTAATGATAAAAGTTCTGAGAAATTTAATATCAGTTCGTTTGTGGCAACAGCGCTTCATTTCTGCGCATGCCTTTCATCTCGCGCCTGCGCTAAATTAGGAGTAATATAAAAGCTTTTGTGCGTCGGAACTATCTTTTGAATAATTTGTGCAATGTCGGCATCTTGAATTTGATTATTTACTTTAACTTTATTTCAAATCTTTTGTTATCTTTTATTAAAGTTTATTTTGTTTACAATATGTGTTAGCCATTCGAAGTCCTGCACAAGAAACATAACAGTTGTGGAAAATAACATCGAGTAATCTGATTCAAGAGTTGACTGCAATATAGAATTTAACACAAGATACTCCACACGTTCTTGTAAGAAGTTGAGTAGAAAAAAATTGCATTCGTAAAAAGAACTGAAAAAGAAAGATGAAAGGAAAAGTTTTCAAAACTCGTAAGAGAGATAAATGCTTTTAGTTCTTAGTCCACAAAAAACGGGTCTACTCGAGACATTGTATTCAAAATCGTGACAAATCTGGAAGCTTTTTTCATTTTGGGGCAAAAAGGTTAATACTGGAACTTTCCCGCCAAATCCTCCTTATCTGGTCATTTTAGTACATATATTTAGAATAATATTCTAATATTTATTGTGTACTAGCTTTCGCACTCGTGTTTGTAATAATTTTTTCATGGGCCCATTCATTTCTTCCTTACGAAAATTGTCGCTAACTTTCCACAACAAATATAAAACTGCTTCCTCTCCGATTATGTTCTACAAACATTTCGGAAATTCCAGATTGGTCTTGAAGTTCCAGCTAAAAAATGCTCCATAATTTTGCAGAATGATTTAGAATGCTTTAAAATATTGAAAAAACTTTTAGACTTTCATCAAATCTCCAAAATGTAAAAGTGTTCGAAAACATTCTAAAATATTTCCATATGTTTCAGAATTTTCTAAAAACTATTTTTAATTTTTGAAATTTAGAATATTCTAGAATGAGAAGAATTATCTATAATTTTCAAAAATTTATGTAATGTTGTCTAATGTTTCAGATTGTTCCAACTTGCAATAATGTTTGTTCAAAAATATTCGCAAAATGTCTAGAAGGTTAAACATGTGATACAAATATTTAGAACTACTTTTTTTTTCTACAAATTTTCCAAAGTAATAGTGTTCGAATTGACTATAAAATATTCCAGGATTTTAAACTTTTATAACATTCTCACTCTTCTGTACGGTGGCAACAGGGATGTTTAGCACCCACTGCATTCTCAATTAGTAAGTAATAAATGTATCAAGTTTTGGTTTAAATTGATTCTGAGGTTTAGGAGGAGATGTTAAACATAAATATGTACAATAACTTACATTTATGATTAAAATTACCCCAAACATACCACATCATATATTCCTTTTTAAAAGAATATTATTAAAGAAACCTATTAATAAAGAGAAATGTTTTCTATCTCATTCCCAGACAAAATCGTTTTACAGAAATATATATATATATATAATAATCGCGAAATGCAAGCATCATGCATTGCACAGTTAATCAGGCAATTCTTTAACTTGTGTTACAGACGGAAATCTTTTATACCTAGAATGTAGTCTAGAAAATATAATCTTGGACAAATAATACATTTCCACTTCATTCCATAGCCGCTTCTATACTCAATTCCCATTAAACAATACATACACCAAGAAAATTACTACGGAAAAACTAACATTCATTCTAGCTACCGCAATACTACACAGAAAAAGGAATATCTTGATACCCTAACAGTTATTATTCCAACAATGCAGTTTTCTCAGACACACTTCAGACAAAAAGGCAAAACTAGGAATTTTTTTGTCTCGATTTGTTTGCTCAACAAAAAGGAAAAGAAGCAGAAAACGAAGTACGGCTGCCGTGTTTAAAAGTAGTCACAAATTGTCCCATAGTAACATTTTCCCTGCACTCTTTTCATTGTTTTGCTTTGGGTGCAATAAAAGGAACTAGACGCAGTATCACTAGGGGGTAAAATCAAATGCGAATAGGAGTCAATTTACATGCAAAGTACCTACAATATTAGCTGGGAAGACGAGTTGAATGTTTAAAATTTCGCTTCGCTACGACTAGCTGTAGAGCCATTTTCAAATTGAAACGCTTCCCCTTTTTCCTGCCAAACGATGTATCCACTTATGTTTGTTGCTTTTTGTAGTTGCGTCAGAAGCGGAAAAAATACGGTTGCGTTCTTTTTTCAGTGTTTGGGGCTTTTGAAAACTAAAGAAATCTGACTCTTTTGTTGCATCGGGTTTTATACTTTAGCGCAATTTAAATTAAGATAGCGTGCAGTGGTACATAAAAGAAGGTTTAGAAATAGCTTTTCAGCGGTCTGTTTCGATCTCCAATACTTTTAACGAACGGTATAGCTAACCTAACATAGTTTATAACAGATCCTTTAATAGCTTTTCTTTTCCCGTTGGCAACAAAAAGGGCGAAGTTTTTTTTTTCGCCAAAATATTTAACTATTATTTCGATAAATCGCAAGGCACGATTGCTTGCCACGATTTATTGTCAGACAACAATAGGAAATATCGATATTTTCAGCGAACTGTGAAAATACGTTAAGAGGAGAGATAATAGTTACATGGAACAAATATAATGTGTCGTTTAGAAATGATGTGTAAAATATCATCAAAACAAATTCACACAATGAAGGAAATCCATAAAATGTAATTTTTTTTAAGCAAATGCATCCATATCCTCTTTACTGTGATATCGAATACTTAATTATCTATAAAACTTCAATATTACATGGAAAAACGATGGAATTCTGCCGAATTTAACTTTTTAAAAAAATCGTTTTGTTTTGGGCAATGCATCAATATAATTAATTCACTGAATCATTTCATCGCGTAATGAAAACAATGAATGAACAATTCGAAATTATTTTTGCTTTTTCAATTAAATGTGTCTAATTTGGTACTTTGTGGCACTCCTTCAGATTAGAATTTCAGAATAGAATTTGAACAAAAAATTTTTTATGAAAAAATGACGTACAACCGAAAACTTCATAAATATTTGGGATTATTTTAAAAGATTTTTAAAATTTTTCAAATATTCCGAATTTTGTAAATTCCGAATATTTTAAAAGATTTTTTAAAAATTCAAGAATTTCGAATATTTTAAAAGATTTTACAATATTTTCTGATCATATTTTCGTTTATAAAAAATTATGTTAAAAATAAGTTTTTTGGATATTACAGAGAATACGAATTTGTATTTAAAAGGAAAATTAATTGAAACTATAGCTCATATAAGTTTATTTCTTCTTTATTACTATTCAAAAAATGTTGTGCAGTTGCAGTTACATGCACCATGTGACTGAGACGTCACATAATACTGCACTTCCACTGCATAATTTTTTAAGTTTTTCACTTTGATTGCTTAGTTAGACAAAATGTAAATGGGAAAACTGTAAGATTTACGATCATTGCGTTTTATTATTTTCATATCAAAAACAACAAAAGAGAAAAAAATTCCTCCATTTTCACATCGCATAATATATTACTACAAACGATTTTTAATTATTTTTATATTATATAAGTTACTGTAAATGATTTATTTATTTGTGCTTATCTCCTAAGTTTTCTGCAAATGATTTATTTCGTAATTTACCAGTTTACTCTATTAATCAAATAAAAATGCAAGTCAGTTCATAATTTATCAAGACATTTTACTTCATATTAGGTAATATACCATAGCTAACGATCTTGATGCAATTTTATATTCTCAACAATTATTTCAAACGCTTTTTTGAGAATAATATTTAAATAATTAGCTTATTTCAAATGGTTCATTTATTAATTTGTCATGGCTTTGAAATAAACTTTGAATAGCATAATAGAAGTTTTGGAATATTATTATCGAGTACTATTTTAGACTTTATGTGTTCGATATATTTAATGTAGGAATCGTATATGCTATGTACCATGCAGAATAAAGTGTTAAAACTTCATTTAATTTTCTTTTATATTTATCATCAAAGGTAAGCGTATGCAAAATGTTTATACTAGTATCATTAAAAAATCAAAGATATATTTATTATAAAATGAGATTTGTGCATGTTTCATGTGTGATTTTTGGTTTACATTTTTGTGGTTCGTTTGAAATTTAGAGATTACTAAAAAAATTCACGATCAGAAATCTATATTATCTATCTATAAGCAGGAATGCCATTTTTTCTGTACGGTATGGAAATCCACGCTACTGAATGGATTTTCCTCAAGTTTTTGCTCACAAATGAAAGAAAAAGTAGGTTTCAGTGAAGGTTTCGCCACAATTAATTAAATAGATAATTTTCTTTTAATTCAAAGTTATGCTTTCATTGCGCATGCGCAGTATAGCGCAAGAAAATAACATGGTGGCGACCAAGATTTGTTTAGTAAATTCAATATAAAATTATCTAAACATGAGAAAGAGAGATAGTTAAATAAGATTGCTTTTTACTTTAATGATATTTTAAAATTTCTCATTGACTTGAAAGTTGCTTTGAGGTTTCCTGTTACTTAAAAACTGATTCAAAATTTGACTACTTGCTTTAAGCTGACGATGAATATTTAAATTCACTGTTCAAAATGGCTGCCCTCATATTCCATGCTTAATATTTACACATATTTAAGTTGTCATTCACAATGTTTAATTAAATTGGTATCATTTTTTTAAAAAATTACTTATGAAAAAAATATCTTTCGGGAGTTTTTAAAAATCGTCTGGGAAGTCTACAATTTTTAAAAGAAACTACGGGACTTTAAAAATCTTTAGTGCAACAGACGTTTTCATTTTAATTAAAAATAAAGGTGTAGACACTAAAAACATTTTTTGAAGGAATTCCGTCAAGTGTTAATCCATATAAATGAAAGTGAAACGGCGCAATGTTTAATTAATTTCCACGTCATTCTTTAAAAATTATTAAAAACTTACGGAGAAAATTTGCTTTCGGTGGTTTTTAAAAATCGTTTCGTTCAAATGACATTCCCAATTTAATTTTTAAAGGGTATCAGACGCTAAGGAAATTTTGAGTATTATAATATTTTATATATAAGTGTTTCTTACATTAAAAATAATAAAAGGGAAAGCATTTTCACCTCGAGCAATGCTGGATATATTATCTAATCAGAAATAAATTTTTGAACTGTTTTTTTGTATCTAAAAATTCATCTTCAGACAAAAAAGTGAATTTCTAATTTTATTTCATCTATAAAAATTCTCTACATTCATTTTTATAGATTCAATTTTTTTCATATACCGTCCAGAAAGATACATCCTCATTTTTTCCGTATTTTATTTCAAAAAATAATCTAATGCATTCGATGCACAGCAAGAAAAAATACTAATTAAAATATTCCAAAGTAATGATTCAGTAAAAAAATAATGGTATATTGAATATCCGATATTACACTAATTAGAGGCAAGTAAAGGAATATTAAGCACAGTAGAATTTTAATGATGAATAATAATTTAATAAATAAAACATGAATGGCCACGAAGAATTTTGATTAGCTTTTCTAAACGTAGACAGATTGGCTGAATTTTCAATTTAATAATTGATCTGTTTCTCGCTATTCAAACCAGAATATAAATAATTTTTAAAAGTAACCGCTTAACATACAGTTCATGGATGAATTTACATTAATTATCTCGGAGAGATGGTATAGTTTTCTTTATAACTCTTTTTATTTATAGACAAGAATAAAAAGGCGAAGCTTCACGAAAATGTAAACAAAATTAAAATAATGCACAGATAATGAAATGAGTTGAGCCGTCTTGCAATAAGGAAAAATGCAAATTATGACAGAGGCTGTTTAATTAATAAGGGATCTGACTAGAGATCAGAAAATTTGAAATTCAAAAGCTGATGGATATGGTTTTCATAAATACATCAAAATTCAGGTTTTAACTCCTTATTACAATGATTCTGTGGAGTGGGAGGGGGCATAAATATACGAGATAAAAAAAAATCTCCTTAAATTTTGAACTTCCAGTTCGAAATATTGTGGTATTATAATCTTTTATAGGGATGACGGTTATTGCGAAAATAACCGTTTTCGGTTATTCAGGTTTTTTTCGCCTCCGGTTTAATATGGCGGTTATAACCGCTCAAAATAACCGGTTTACGTTTTTTTTTAATAAAAAAACAAACCGGTATTGTTTGTAAACAATATTTTTTATTAATTAATTCGTTGAAAGACAAAAATTTTTAATTATCATTTTTTATTAATATTAACAATATTTTAATTTAATATTTTTTTCAGGAAATCAATCCATTGGCAAATATTTATCTGTTCATAAAGATTCTTTCAGTAATCCGCCAACCAACAGACGCCTCGAGGAAGCGGTTGTCGTTGATCGACGAAATTCAAGAATTCGCCTAAGATGATGAAATTGAAAGCTTCATAACTTGGTAAATTTTAGTCTAATCGAACCTAAAATCGCGCCTATCTTCCGATCCTGTATTTTTACTCGGTTATTGGATTTTTTAAAAAAATAACCGGTTATAACCTTGTCAAAAAAATAACCGAATAAAACTGGTTAACCGAAATAAAAAACCGGTTTTCGGTTAAAACCGCTAGGTTTCTCCCATCCCTAATCTTTTAGCCATCATTCGTTTGGCTTGATTGAATCAACCGTTGCATTTTGTGTAACGATTTTTACATCACGCAGTTTGCAGAAAGAATGCCAGTCTAAAATCATTATCATATTAGCCGAAGCGAAAATGAAAATACCGATGCAGAGTTAATGTCCAAAGAAAGCAGTTTTTTTTTTATCATAACGTTAACACTGGCAAAACCATGCGAGTGAAAGATTTGATAAAATAGTAAAATTGGTTCGAATTTTATTACAACAAGGAAAAGCATTGTTACAAATTGAGTTCAAATTAAATTGTGAAAAATTTGTTAAAATTAAAGAAAAAGTATACGGAAATGAAACTGATATCACTGAAAAGTTAATTTTTTGAATTTTAAAATGATGTAAAAATAGTTTGGGTGCGATAAGGCT
>BGPR01000164.1:330282-345431 GCA_013235015.1 Araneus ventricosus | reverse complement strand
CTATGTTATATACTATATGTTAAATATACAATTATATACCATGTTATATACTATATGTTATATACACAACTATATACTATGTTATATACTATATGTTATATATACAATTATATACTATGTTATATATACAAGGCATATATATACAATTAGAAACATCCTTTAAATGTCGTAAAGAATTACATGTTTGTTATTTGAGTCAATGAATGTTCTGCGAAAAAAATGTTTCTGAGTTTGTTGCCTACGTTATCAAAGATAAAGTAAGTAGCTGCACGCTGATACCTACTATCATGGTAAGACTTCAGATGTATTTTATTTTATAGGTAGGTATTTTCGTGGGTCCATAGGCACTGAAATTCCTATTTACTATTGGATTGATGTGACGCCAAAATATTCTAGCCTAGGGCGCTCAAATTTGCTAAGACGGCCCTGTATCCTCTCTATCCATCCTAGTTTCCGCGATCATCCATTCCACCTAGACTCCTCCGCGCCATCCTAGGTTCAAGGTCACACATCAAAAGCGAATTTTAAGGGGAGTCGGAACCTCCTGTACCGACAATATTAAATTGTCCCTTTTCGATGTACCTTTTCTTAAAATCTGTTATAGATACATGTTTGATTTTTTTTATACACATAAAGTACATCTTTCTCATTATACTAAAATGAGCTTTTTTTAAAAAAACTCAAAAATTTATTTTTTTCAAATTTTTTGTGTCAAAGTAGGATAAAATTTCATTATGTCTAATTAAATATTTTGTAAATTTAAAAAAATTAAAAATTATCCAAAAGCTCATTTCATTTTAATTACATAAAAAATTTCAAACATGTATCTAACAGATTTTGAGAAAAGGTACATCGAAAAGGGCCAATTTAACATTGTCGGTATAGGGGCAGAACTAGTGGTCAGTCCGAAGTGCGAAATGAGAATAAATAGGTTGGCCCCACCATGAGTCAGAGGCAAGCAAGAATCTGTTCACATTCTAATCGTTAGTCCGCCCCCTCCCGTATTTGCCTGCTACTACAGGCTCCGGCTTCTTGCCCCCTCCCCCGATTCCCCTGTTTTCTGACATTCTTGATCATAGGGTGTCGTTTATCAAGAAAATAAAATCGGGCTTGTATTGTACCAGCTTTCTAAAGAGCTAAAATAGTCGTTTTAGACATGTGATTTTAAAAAGTGATTATCTTTGTAGGCAGGTTGAAAATACATGGAGTAAATAGGAATTCAGCCGCGACCAAAGAAAATATCGTTATAGACAGGTTTATCATTATAAACAGTATCGTTATACGCAGACTTCACTGTCGAGTTTTTCATTTATAACTCGTAGTCAAAATAGTTTGTGCCTACGTGTTATGCAAACAAATGCTGTCGATTTCCATGCACAAAAATCCTCTAAAGTTTCAAAATGGCCTTTTCTCCTGCAGATTTATTACTCTTGTTTTCTATAGGCATATATATACAATGAGAAACATCCTTTAAATGACGTAAAGAATTCCATGTTATATTATTTGAGTCAATGAATGTTCTGCGAAAAAAATGCCTAAGTCTAAATATTTATATAGTATCCCGGTTCTATTAGTAATATTTAGTAAAATATTCCTGACATATTCACATTTTAAGCGCAAAAAAGATATATTCTTCTGTGACTAAAACTGACCGAATTACGAAAATTTGAATATCACTACTTTGGAAGATTTTAGATCACTTCAATGGTCACCTCGAGGAACATCCGCCTCAAGCAAGAGTCGGCCATTGATTGACTTAAAATAATAAAATTCAAAGACTCGTAACTCTAGTCTCAGAAGAGTGGAACTCTTCTTGTTTAAAATGTTAGGGTATTAAAAAATATTTTACTAGATATGATTAATAGGACTGTGAGACTATAAAAATGTAGACTTCGCAATTTTTTCAGGAGTACTTTTACGGACGCAATGACATGAAATATAATTCTTTACGCGATCGTGAAGCATTTTTCTAATTGGATCTCTCCTATTTCTAGCGGCCTAGAAGTTAGCTTTTGGGAAGCCTGTATAACAAATATGGTATATTATCTTAGCAAAATTTTGTTTCTGTGAAAAATTTAAAACAATAGAAAATTTAAAATATTAGTCGTTACAGCAATTATACATTCTTTATTTTTTTTAAACATTTCATACACTTTTTTAAAAATCGTTACTCATTTTAAATACTTCATTCAACAGGGTTTTTTTTATTCTTATTACAGATATAAAAAGTTACGGTTAATTTAATAAATTATAATTAACTAAATGATTCTTAAAAACTGATGTGACGAAATATCAAATTTCAAAATATCATCCGTTACGATAATTATTTGCATCCCGTTTTTTTTAAACTGCTCATTTTTATTAAAAAATCGTTTGCAAAAAAAAGGTAATTAGCAACAAACTTTTTGTGCTTAACACTTAACCAATTTAGTAGCAAATCTGTTATTTTTTTAAAGTTGAAAGTGAAAAGCATCTTTAAAAAATTAATGAATAAAAGTCGAAATAAATTACATTTAATTGGCCTTACTTGAATGAATTAAATTCAATATCGCGTAAATTTTTAGCTTTCGTTAATTAACTCATCACTAATTTAGCTCTCCGTAATTCTTTAATCATCTAACAGAAATTTAAATATTAATATTTAATTACACTATTGCTTTTAATTAACAAACGCGAGTTCTAGCACTTCATTTTAATTTGAAGAAACGGCTGTATTAATTTTCTGTGCACTATATTAAACCTAAACTTATATTGATTATATGTTTTTAAGACATTTAATTAATGATAGCTACATAATTACTTTCAGCTGTAAGGAAATATTAAAATATGTTACTCTACATATTGAGAATTAAAACGGAAAGAGTTTTAATGAGATTTATCAAAATCCATCTCAAACCACATTTTTAGCAAGATAAATTCAATGCATTTTACAAATATTTCTGAAAAATGCCGTTTAAAACATTCGTTATGATTTGCGCTCGTTTACTTTACGGTATTAACTTAATTGCTATAATTATCTAACGATATTAGAGCAAAGGAAAATCCGTGACTGAAAGATTTGATGAAATAATTTTAAGGTTTGACTTTCATGACAAAACTAAAAAATATTGTTACTAACTGCGTTTAAGAATTTTGAAGAAGTTTATTAAAGATGAAGAAAAAAATGGCTTCAAAATAAAATTAGTATCACTGAAAAGCTAAATTTTGAATTTTAAAGTGGTGTAAAAATGATTTTTGTGCATACTGAGTTATTGAGGAAATATGTTAAAATTTCGAATCGTTTTTAATTAATTTAAAATCTAATTAAAATTTTTAAAGCCCTTTCTTAGAGGGCACTTACTACCCAAGAAGGAAGGCCAAATTTGGTAGCTCCAGATCCAGTGGTGTGCCCTGTACAGAGTTGCATTCTGTGAGTTATGCATAAGATTACCATTTATTTTCTTCCTCAAAACGGGACATTTACTAGTTTTTAGGTAATACATACTATGTGTATTCAAGAAAACCCATACTTCTTCAGTTTGTATTTATTAATGAAAAGAACAGGAATAAATACCTAATAATTAATAATTTAAGTGATTTTGTATTATTCTGAAGAACAAATTTTTGTTTCAACACATTTAGTGTTGATTCCAAATAGGAATAATAATTCTTGGCAAGATTTCTTAAAATTTACTTTGGAAATTAACATCACTTTAATACTTCGGGCATGCACTTGTATTTTTTCGTTCATCCACAACTTATTCATAAGATAACTTATTAAAGTTTATTCGTCCGAAAGTATTTGAACAATCATACTCAACGATTTTCGGTTGAAACATTACCAGTGTTTAATTCTGTCACTTTTTGCGGCGTTATGTAGTTAGAAGTAAGTGCGAACTAGGAGGCTTTTTGCCATCTTTCAAATGTGTGGGACGTATAGCAAATGCCCCATCATCTCTGCGCTATCTGTCTCTACAGTCGATTTTTTTTATTTTTCGCTCCTTTTTTGAAATTGTTATCGTGGGTTGCTCTTTTTCAGAAAACCGGACATTTCATCGTCCCGAAGCTGTGCTTGGAGACAACCGGACAGACTACACAAAAACGGGACGTATGGTCACATCACTTATGCATCACACATTTACAGAAAGCATTCCAGTTTAAAAACTTTATCATACTAAATGTTTTAAGGATTTATTATTTCAGTAAAATTCTGTACCGAGAAATATAATTACAAATGAAGAAGAATTTATAAAATCTGAGTATTATATATAGTTGTAAATGCTTTCTTTTTTTCACTTTACAGAATTTATTTTAAGGTAAATTTAAAACAACCAGAGAAACTTTTGATTAACTTACATTTCTATCGTCAGAAAATGTTCTTACCTGCAATAAAAATAATAAATATACGTCCAACATTAGGTACAAACACTTAATTTAATTCAATAAAAAATTCTCATGCATCTGCAAACAGAAAAATGTATTCAAATTATATCATGTAATATAAAGAGCAATTATAAAGTATTTTTATTGTTGTTTCACTACGCAAAGCAATTGATTTAAAATTAATAGAGAAAGGCAAAATTAAATTTAACCCCTTGCGGTAAAATGACGAGTGAATGAATTGGTTTTTCATACCATACCGTACAATGACGAGCCACACTCGTCTTGTGATCAAATTTAATTTTGAATATGATACTGATTTATTTAGTTTAAAATTTTTAGTATATTGAATCTGACACTATTGTATTCCCTTCTATTATTTGTGTAAATATCGCAGGTCATTGTACTTACTATTAGGTACAAGTCACAGCCAAATTTTGTTGGTCAATCGGATTTTATTCTTGTAAACATTAAGCGGGAACATCGGTAATCTCATGCACAATTTTTTTCACGATTAAATCGTCCTGGAAGGCGTTAAGAAGAGATCACCATTAGCTAACATCTATATTCTCATTTATTTTCAATTTCGGGGCTGCGACAAAGTTATTCGAACAAAAGCGGGGTTCCAAAATTGACAGCAAAGGAATCACGAGTGGAAAAAAATAAGAGGCTCCGGCTCAGTTTACCTTGGAAAATAGCATGTGTACAAATTCATCCACTTTGAGACCAATTATCTCCAAAATCATTAAAGTTTGAAGAAAAATCTAAGTATCCATTTGTAAGGAATAGTACGCTCTTTAATTTGTTAAATCACATGTGATTTGAATATTGAATTGTTTTCGAGATATTGAAGAAAAACCAAAAAAAGGGGGAGGAAATAAAAGATGGCGGCAACCTTTGGGACTCATTATCTGGGACACTATTAAAGCTGGAAGAAAACTAAAAGTATGTATTTGTAGAGAATTTTACACTCTTTAATTTCACCTTCCCTATAACATATAGCATTCGCCATTTCAAATCCAATCAAAATTACTCTAGTTACCATGTTCACAAAAGCAAAGTTTGGGCAAAGGTTATAAGCATATTGTTACAAAAATTGTCCGATGTGTGTACGGTGAAAACAGTCCAACAAGCAGGATAACGGAGAATGACAGTTTATTCTCGAATATCCCGGTAAACACGAAGCGCAGGTAACAGAAAAAACAGCACTTACACAAATTATCAACAGAAATTCATTAATAACAACAGCATTTTCAATACTGAATCGGCGTCTAACAGCTTGCACTGCGGACAAAATTCCAAAGGCATTCGCACAACAAAGGCGATCCTCGTCGATCAAACACCTTCAAAGTCCAAGGACGATTAAACCCAGTCTATCCCTACTACTCCGTATTTATAGCCTTCCTTACAGGGCGGGACGTCACATGGAAATCTCCAGAGAAATCCTGATCTCGGCTTCTATGAAAGATATCGCGAAAATTCTAGCATTTTTGAGAATCTTCATTTTGTCGCCAAATTTCTTGCCAAGTCGCCATGGTCGGGGTCATTGGGCGACCTACCTCGATAGTTAACAAGAACCTCTGTAAATGTCTCTTCCCAACCATAAGACTATTATTACCGGGAAGCGACATTCCATGTTCGTATAAAACGAAAGGTGGTTCCGTATAAACGAGGTTCTAGGGATCACGATCAGTGAAAATATGCAGAAATTTTCCCGAAGTTGTGTTTCGAGAACCATTGCAATTGGTAGTATTCTTATAAGGAATCTGCCTAATATTCTTATAAGAAATATACCTAATAAATGTATCACAGGATATGTGTTTAGACCTAAACTTTATTTTTAATGGCGAAGCAAGGTAGAAAGTTCTGTAACTGTAGAATAACCTTGTCACCACTCTCCCAATTATTTTTTCGTTATTTAATTAAAGTGAATAGAGATTAAATAGTGATTGTTTTTAATATGACCAAAATATTAAGGATTTGACATCTGGTTTAAAAATTAAGAATTTTGAACTAGTTACAGGTGTTAGAGATATTTGTTGTCAATGCATGTATTTCAACTTCCACAAAATAATATCTTTAATATTGCACTCATTTCAGAGAGAAAGGAGCATAAAAATTTAAAGGTGTTTTTCATAAAATATGTATATTTGTAAACAATAAAAAAATATGTATAATTAATATCCATTCTAAGTTTTATTTAGTTCGTATAAGCTAGTTAAAATATAATTACGTCATAAAAATATAATACATTTTTAAAAGAAATTAATAAAATCGAAAAAGTCATTTGGCACATGCATTCATGATAAAATGAAGTAAAAATATAGTGGCAACGCTAGGGATTTTTTTTTTTCTCTTTTCATTTAAATGCGATGTTTCTGGAAAAGCTTTGCTTGTATATAAAATATAAATAGCCTTTTCATGTTAAAAAATATATCTGTATAAGACCAGAATAAATGCGTCGTCCTTCTTAAATTAATATTTGAAATATAGTACATTGTGTTTTATTTTATTTAAGTATTTACACCATTCATCAAGTATCATCAACATATACCACAGATAAACCAGTTCCCAACTTTCAGGGGCCACATGAAGCATTAAGATTTCACAGCCACTGGCTCTACACCTCCCATTGCATAACGCAGTAACATGACGCAACCCTGAGTGAAAACCTTTGGGGACAATCACACACATCCAAAAACCCCGCACCAGTATTCTCAAATCATTCACGTGCCCGGGCAATTAATTCTGTATTAATAATTCCGCGCCATACCCCAAACGTATCAATATGTAATAAGATGAACACTAGCGAAAGGCCTAAGTCACCCCCAGATTCAGACGATGAATAAGGCATGATGTCAAACGGCCTCGGCATCCCAGCGAATGGAATTCATTTTAACAACCCAATTAGAAGAGAAGCCTTTTTATCTGTGCAATGCCCCCTGCCCTTAGAGACCAATTTCTAAAGAACTAGGATACTTGTTTTGTGAGATGGCAGCATCTAGTACGTGTTCGGGTTGAGGGAATTGCTCGTGATTATGGTATGGCCCTGGTATCCAAACATAGTAATTCGATCGAAAAATTCTAGTTTTAAAGTTGTAGAATAAGTTCAGCAGATTTCCATAAATGTAGGCTCTTGGAGATTTAGCCTTAAAAATTATTATTATATTTTTCAAAAAATAATATACAGGAAGCTCTAGTATATCACGGCACTTTTATAGTCTAGTTCGGTTATTAAATTTCAGTTATAGTAAAATTGCTTATTTCTAAAGAACTAGGATACTTGTTTTATGAGATGGCAGCATCTAGTACGTGTTCGGGTTGAGGGAATTGCTGGTGATTACGGCATGGCCCTAGTACTGAAATGTAGTAATTCGATCGAAAAATCCTGGTTTTAAAGTTGTAGAATATTTTCAAAAGATTTGCATTAAATGTTAGGAAAGTAGAATGTTGGAGATTTAGCCTGAAAATATACTATGAATTATTATTATATTTTTCAAAAAAATACTGTACAGGGAACTGTGGTATATCATGGTACTTTTTAATATAGTTCGAATATTAAATTTCAGTTATAGCTAGATTCACGTCCCCCTTTTAAAGCTACACGATGATTATTTCGGGATGGGCCTCGTCATTTTGAACAGTGATCAGATAACGAGAACGTACCTTGAGACAACATCCCCTCTCCAGAGCTCTACATCAAGTTCATAATTACAGAATATATTATTTTATTTCATTTACTTTGCTTTTAACAACAATCATTTAGTATCAGATAATCACTATTCATAAAATATGCTCATTCATAAATATAACAATTGCCTTATAAGTAAGTAGGTTCTTAGTTTCCCTGGCGGTACAATAATAGTGGCATTGATAGGTTAACTTTCCCAACGACAATGACGGGACGTACCTCCTTGTGGGAGGTCTGAGCTTGCGATGCTCGTAATGGGGTTTAGTATGCGTAGTTTCCAGCACCCATATTGCTATTTACGGCGGTCCGGTCGTTCAGCTTTACCGAATGACCTAATAACGAAGCGTAGTTTTCTTTTATGATCCATCATATGGTAGTGCGTAACCATAAACGAGTCTCTCCCGTTCAGCCATGACATGGCTGACGGAGCGGGGGGGGGGGGAAACAAAAATGATCCGGCCGCCCCCACAATTAATCGGGCACTGTGGCAACCGCATTATAGCCCCTCTTACGAGCATCTCATGCGACGACCCTTCAGACAAAGGCACGACCCGTCATCGGTAGGGGTAACATGACCCACACCAATACTTTATCCCACCGGGAAGTGAACTCTCCAAACTTATACGGCATTCTCTCATCCCAATATTTGAGGTGCCCCCTTAAGTGGGTAAACGAAACGCTGTTTCGAGGAAAAAACAACAAAACGCTGTTTCTTCAACAACAATAAAATATGTTTAAAAAAAACAATCGTGATGGCGATGGTGCTGTGGGTTAACGGAGTGCTTGAACCGAGGGTTCTTAACCCCTTTAGAAGTGTGCCCGGACAATTTCCGGTCATCGAATTACCACAATTTTAACTCATAAACAGAAACAAAGTCATTCAGCGACGTTATAATTCGATACAAAAATTAGGTGGAATTCATAAACATTTAAACTATCCTTTAGGTTCTAAAATGTATTAAAATGACACCGCATTTCCAAAATAGAAGGTGCCATCTCATTAGATAGTTGAGAAAACAAACTGCTTAAGGGGTTAACCTACGGACCTTGCTATTGTTGGCGGGAAAGTGGAATTGCGAATACAGTTACCTACATACAAAACTTAGAAGTGCCATATCAATATAATAAAATCGTTAAGTTAACTGTTACATAACAAATATCATTAAAAAAAGAAAGAAACAGAAAAGAGAACGGGCAATTACAAAATGGAGTTTCGAATTTACATAAGGGTAATACTTATCTAAGGGCAATATAACCCTGGTTAACCGAACTGGGCTTAACCGAAACCCGGGTTATCCGAAATGCCTCTGAAATCGCAAATCCGAAAAAGCAGGTATTGTACTGTACGGAAATAATCGCGAAGGCAAGACTTTTTTGCAATGATATCTCGACTTTTTTTTTTCTTTAAGCCTCCCCAAGAAGGACAGTGGTTGATTTTAGAATGCTAAAATTAATGGATATTAATAATATTAATTATGGTATTGTTTACATGTGCCCGTGAGGTGCATTGCACCCGAACTCGCCGGTGCCAATATTAAGCCCGACGGAGGGTTAACTTTAACAAAGAACGTAAATGTAGCCTACAAAAAGCGTTTTGAATTTGTTTTACACTCAAAACATTTCAGAATTACATACTGTAATTAGATACAAAAAAAAAAAAGATTGTTCCTGGGTTAACCCGAAAATTCTTTTACCCAAACCCCCCCCCCCCCTTTAGTTCGATTAACCGGGGTTGAACTGTATCGCTTTTCTGTTATGGAAAAAGGACGTTTTTTGCAGATATGTGTTAATGGCATTTAATTTTTCCATGAATATTAGGTGCTGTATTTCAATACCTTTTATCTTGAGAGAGAGATAAAATAAAATAGAAGTGGCAGAAAGCTTTTTTTTTTCTCTTATCTTTATGAGCTATTTTTAACAGTCTGAATCTTTTAACAGTCCGAATCTCCTAACAAGATAGCTTACTACATGTGGAACTGATTAACCAAAAAAACGAGCAGGTGGTATCAGTTATTTATGCTCCTATCAGTCAGAGAAATAACAGAAAAACTTTTAAAAAGATAACAACAAAAAGAATCGGCATTAAAACAAAAGATTTGAACAGTATATAGGAAAGCAATAAATTGTTTTCCCATATCTACAATGCTTTCGTACATTAAAAAAAAATGGTTGTCTATAACCACTATTATTGCAAATGTTTCGTTTCTGGAAAATATTAGAAACACCAACCACTAGTATAGAATGTGCTCTAAGCAAAAATTTCTTTCTCTCTTTCTATATAAAGGAGATGGAAAGATTTAGTATATGGCATGACAAAAACAACCTATAGGCACCATTTGAGAAAAACAAATACACAATTCAAAGTTACAATACAAAAAGAAAATTCTGGTGTAATAAACGACAGAAAAAACAAAATAATATTAATGAATACGAAAATGAAAAATAATATGAAATAATTATAAAAAAGATAATTGTATAAAAATAGTAGGTATATAGGAAATATAAGAGAATAACAATTAATTCAAGTCTAAGATTATTGTAGTCAGTTTTTTTTTCATTGTTACAGATAAAATGTTAATATTATAAAAATTAACAAATATATAAAAGCAACATTCTACTTTTACAAAAATCTGGAAATAACGAATATGAAAATAACCAACAGAAAAGAATTTTTAAACATAACTTTCAACGATAATGAATAACCGAATAGTAAAAATATCTTTTTTTCCATAGTAAAAATTTTGTTTAATTTTTCAACGTTTCTATTTATCACATCGTCGCATTTTAATATGTACTATCAGCCAATCATTTCATTTCAAATATGTTAGATTATATTTTTCTGAAAATGATTCTCTTTGAAATCGTTTGCATAATTTCTTTTCATTTCATTAAAGTAATGTTATTGAATATCGTTTTCAAAACTAAAAATGTTGCAAAAACTGGCAACAAGCAAACGCTTTTGTTTTCTGCAAATAATAGATTTAGTCAGGATTTTGATTTGTGATAACTAAACTCATTATTTCATTGAAATTCATTTAATTTTTCTAGATTTATCTTTTGAAAATTCATTGTTTATCTGTAACTTAAAAGAAAAAAATTGCGTTTTTTCAAAGAATTTAATTGTAGCTTTCAAATTTTTTTTTTCTTTCTTTTTGCAAATGTTCAGCGACGAAACAGGAATTTTATAACAGAGAATCGTTAGTTATTTTTTAGATTATTGTATTTAAAAAAAGACATTTCAATATCCTTTATTTTATGATTTTCGTACAAACTCTCTTGAATTGTCAATGTTTATGAGTTGCCTTAACTATTCCACTTAATTTTGTTTTGCTATAAGGTATAATGGTAATGAATAATTACAATGCATAAACAGTAGATTTAATGTTCATTTTTATTTATCTGTTGAGACCTTCTCACACATCATCGTACTATTTTCCAACATTCGCATTTTAAAATAATAATACATTTAATGAGAGGGTGTTATAAGACTTTATAATAATGAAAAAAAAATACATTGCAAACAGAATTATCAGTGCAGAGTGTCTGAAACGAAGTAAAAGTCGGTTGTTAGAAACCAAAGATTAAAGCAAACGGTCGTGCCACATTTTAGAAAGTATGCATTTGAATCTAGCCCTGAAAAAAATCTAATCTAGTTGTCTTTATGTAGTGAATAACACTGACATAGTGGCTACAAGCATTTAAATAAATGCAATAGCTAATATATATATATATATACAGGGTGCCCACTCAAGTCCTTTACAACTCCCTTAACTTCGGAACAACGGATGCTGTAGTCATGAAAGTGGTGACTAAGTACAGTAAAGCGGCTATGCGCTACGCGGTAAGGCCGCTTAAAGCGCCACCTGATGGCAAACTGTGGAATTAGCCTTTGTGTCTCGGAAACGGTAAGATATATTGAAAAAAGTCTGTTACAAAGTTGTAGAGCATTATTAATTTAGTATAAGACATCTTGGGTATATTAATGCTAAGAACAGAGCGCTTAAAACGTACATTTATTTCTTCGCGAACATTTTTGTGTATGAGAACACCGAAGTAGTAAATAATAGTGTTCGCAGTGTGACCAGTAGTGGTGAGACGGGGGTGCAGGGGGCGTTCACCCCCTACTTTTTGCCGGAAAAATAAAATCTGTATCTATTTTAGCTGCTTATAACTATGAATTATAAAAAACCAATAACGTCTGGGAAAGTGAGCTAATTTTGTAACTAAAATTTTTAATTTTCTTGTCTGACCCCAATATTCCCGGGTACTTTTTTTTTCTAAAATTTTCCCCCTTCACTTTTTCCACCCCATCGCCGCCACTGAGTGTGACCACTTATCAAAATTAAGAGGATTGTCCAAAAATAGACCTTGTGCAGCTTCAAATACGGGACGGAAAGCTAACCAAACTGGACTAAGTTGGTAATCAACAACTAATGTATGGCAAGAAATGAATTGAGAAGAATTAATACATAAATCATTGTCATCTTCTAATTTCTCGGAGATGTAGTAACGAAAGAGAAATCAATTGCAATCAACAAAACATTCCACCTCGAGATTTTATGCATCTCCACGTTTTAGACCTCCCTGTTTCATATTTGGATTTATGTTTTCGAGTCTGTTAGTAAGCAAAGATAACTTAAAAATGCAACTAGCAAGAGGGATGAAAAGTGGTATGTGGTCTTCACATCAAAGTTGTATGCAATAAAACCCAGGTGAACCGAACTCGGATTGCTTCTGAAATCGCATATCCAAAACACACGTAATGTACTGCAGGGGAATAATCTCGAAGGCCAGAGCGCGCTGGGCTATGGCTAGCGGAGAGGTGGAGGCTCGACCTAAAAATGCAATTTTAACTTTAATAAAGAACATAAATGTAGCCTGCGAAGCGAATTTTGAATTCGTTTTACACTCAAAACATTTGAAATTTACATATTGTAATTAATATTCATAATCAAAAAATCGTTATCCGAAACATCTTCTAGTTGGGTTATCCGGGTTTGTACTGCATTTCTATCAAATTTTCTAAAAGCTTTTTTTTTTTTGGGGGGGGGGGATGTTAGTCTGTGAACACAACAACTCAAAAACGCAACAGGATAAAATTTTGCACGTGATTTTTGCATCTAAATTGCAGCTTTCTATCAAATTTTTGATATAAACTGGTCAGTGGGAAATAGGGATGGCGGTTATTGCGAAAATAACCGGTTTTCGGTTATTCTAGTTTTTCTCACCTTCAGTTTAACCACTCAAAATAACCGGTTTTCGGGGGGTTATAAAAAAACGCCGTTTGTAGACAATTTTTTTTATTAATATTGTTTTCACAGGAAATATATTCATTGGCCAATATTTATCTGTTCATACAGACTCTTTCAGTAATCCGTCAACCAACAGACGCTTGGAGGAAGCGGTTGTCGTTGACTGGCCTAATATGATGAAATTCAAAGTTTCATAACTTGGTAAATTTTAGTCTAATCTAACTAAAATCGAGTCAGTCTTCCGACACAGTTTTTTTTAACCAGGTTATTGGATTTAAAAAAATAACCGGTTATAACCGGGACAAAAAAATAACCGAAAAAAAACGGTTAACCGAAACAAAAAAAACTGTAGGTTTTTTTTTCCCCTTCCTAGTGGGAAACCATGTGTCCGCCCGCATGCATGCTTATTGCTCAAGAAGCTATATGAATAAAATTTGACTATAGTTTTATCACCAGAATTACAGATGTTTATAAAATTTTGGACCCAATCGACCAAAGGGAAAAGGGCCAGACTGGATTCTCTATACTCTACTACGAAGCTTAACACAAAACATACCGTAACATGTAGGTATACGAAAAAGTCACAGGGAGATGTCACTCCCGCGTTTTCTTCGTCTTTAAGGCCGCGGTAGCCTAGTAGGAAAGTCTCGACTTCGGGGCCGGAGGATTCCAGGTTCGAAACACGATTCTATTAATGATCCGTCGTGTATGTCGGCCTGGTACACGCTAAATCTGATGTGAGCCAAACGCCCTCCAGCTGGCGTGGTGCGGAAATTGGGATAGGGGGTGCCAGCTCAGTGTTTATCCTCGTCATCTAATCGCAGCGCAAAATTAACGAGATCCGTACCAAAACACCCCTGGTGTTGTTTCGAAACGGAATATTTATATAAATAAACTAAATCTTTTTTTCCTTTTTGTTACGCTTTGAATTACTTTACGATTCCTTCGCTTCTTTAAGATCTTATTTTAATAAATCAATCTGAAAATCACGCATGTCTCATTACTGATAAAAAAAATTTCTCATTAAACCAAGCCTAATCTCCCTGCGTTACATTAAACCCTCCTCATGTGTTATTTAATTAGAACAAAATTATAAAAAAGGATGAGCAAAAAAGATTATGAAAATGCGTAGAGACAGCATGGAATGGAAGCCCGACTGAGATACAGGCGGGAGACATCTATAATAACTGCAATTAAGCATATCATTCGTAAGAAACATTAAGGGACATAGATGATAAATTATAGCAAAGGAATTTTTCATTTATTCTGAGGATTCTTTCAAATGTAGAGATTCTTATCTTTTTCGTCCCCATTCTTTTTTTCCCTCGACAGATGTGGAGATTTGCTCATTGCTTTTTTTAACCTAACTAGAATGAAAAGTCTACGCCCAGACGGCATTCAGAGATTTCCATGTCCTTTTTCCATTCACTGTTAAAAAATGTTCTTGAATATGGCGTCTGAAAGAATAGTGTCCCAACTCTCTTGGAGTACTTGTAACTATCCACATTTCAAGAAGAAAAAAACTGGAACTATGTTTGAATAAGTAAAAAATTGCAATTCGTTCTTAAGTAAAAGTAATTCGATATTATTTCGCATAAGTAAACGTTATTAGTAAGCTTCGTCTATTTGAACTTCTGTTTCAGTGTTACATTTTATTACAGTGACTAATCTCATAACGTATAAGTAAATATTATTAGAAAGCTTCGTCTATCTGAATTCCTGGCTAAATGTTTATTTTATTGCAGTGGCTAAACGCGGTTAATGCATAAATAAATATTATTAGTAAACCTCGTCGGTTTGGATTTCTAGCTAAATGTCATTTTATTACAGTGGTCAATCGGTTAACG
>BGPR01000164.1:251912-330272 GCA_013235015.1 Araneus ventricosus | reverse complement strand
AAAAACGCTTACAAAATTCAAAGAAAGAAATCAACATCTAGAGCTATACTAAGTTTTGCATCCACCTATCTGAATAAAAATTCCAAAATTCGGCAAACGAGCAAAATTCCTTCTAAGAAGATATCCGTTTCTTGAAGCATTCATTATACGATCTTCAATGTACCATTGAATTGTTATAAGAATTCAAATAATTCGTTTCAATATAAATAAATACATCGTATAACCTCATACTATGTGCATTTATTTGTGAAAACAATGATGCACATCTCTAGTTTGATTTTTTGGTGGAGACAGTTCTTGACACTTCCCTGTTTTGGATTCATTATATTGTCATATTTTTAAATAAATAATTCAGTTATAAAGTTACAAAAATCCAGAGAAAATATCGATTGTGTAGCTAAAAGAAGGCTTTGCATAATACTATATGAATCCTACCAAATCGGTAAACGAGCATAATCTGTTTCTAGTTGCTGGAATCGTTCATTAATCGATCATCGAAATATCATAGATTTTCATAGGAATTCAAATAATCTGTTACAATATAAATAAATAAATTGTATAATTCACAATAATTATTTATTAGTGAAAACAATAATACACATCTCTTGCTTGCGCACAGTTCTTGGCACTCCTTCTTTGTAATTCCATTATACTAGAAATTTTATTTATTTTACTTATTTATTTATTTTTATAAAAAGTTCAGGATACGATTTAAAAAAATCCACAGAAAAAATATCAACTACTTAGTACAAAAAGAGATTTTGCATGCTATTGTCAGTATCTGGTTGCAGAATCCATTCAGAGAGATATCCATATTTTAAATAAATTAAAAGAATAACATTAGTCTTTATCCTTTTCTCGATTTTCAAAAAAATTGAGTCAATTCATTATCAAGCGATACACACCAAGTGTGTCGCGCAGATTTACTTATGGAACTGAACGAAAGAAAGAGCATGGCATTGCAGTAGTTTTAGAAAACATGCATTTGGATGTTGGATGACATGCGCTGTCACGTTCGTCACGTCATTGTGACGGCAAGTGAATTGAATCCAGTTACTGAATAAATAGAAATGAGAGATAGAGTGAGCTGAGTAGAGAATTGAACCCATGTGTAAATTATTAATATTAACAAAGTTAAGTATCAAAAAGTCTGTATTTTTATGCTCGAATTGCATTGTCTTTGCATCATTGATAGTGTTTATTGCTCCGAAATATATTACTTATCAGAATTAAATAAAGAAATTAAATTAATTTATAGCAAAAAATTGCAATCTTTAACCCCTTGACCTACGACTTTATTTAAACTATTAATTAAAATGCACATACTGTTCGCGACAGTTATTGCCATTTTAATCCGTAGGAGATACTTAAGCTTGTCCAAGTAATTTTTATCTTTTAAATTAATTGCCAAAGTGTTAATAAATACAAAGTTAAAGAATCAATAATTCTGTGCTTTTATTCACGAATCAATTTTTTTGCATATGAAATGGTTAAACAGACGTTCCCTATGATCATAACTACAGTGTCTCTTACAATGCAAGCAAACGCCACTTTTAAAGCTAAGACACATTTGACGTATTTGCTTAACCCACAAACGACCATACTAAAAAAAAAAAAAGAAACTTAATTCCAACCAGAAGTCAAATCGCTGATCCCGCGATTACGTACCCCTTAATACCCCAAAATTGAAGGTCATTAACATCTTAACTCTAACTGTACCAAGATGACCACATACATGATGCACCCAGCACTGTCGAAAAAGAAAAGATCGTCCTTTATTATTTGATTATTTCATTAGCACTGGCCTGGTTTTTTTCCTCGCGACTCATCATCATCATTTTATCAGCAGCAGATGCATCCTTATTATTTAATTTAGGAGAGCTCAAGGTTGAATTCGAATTGGTTGACGAACCTCGACCACATATTAGGGATGAAGCTGCTGATGCCGCTTTTTATTCTTGCCTGTTTATTTTTATCTTACTTTTTTTTCTCCGAATCCCTCCTCTCCTCTTTTATAGTTCCTTAGCCCGCGTAGGAGTTGAACGCGTTCAGCTGAATTCGTTCCTAATGATTTAATGATTACGCTGATTGAAGAAACGGTTGTAATTAGAAAGTAAGTGGGAGAAAAAAATAACGAATGGAGTTGGAAGGGGTCAATAACTGGCAGTGCGCATGCTCGGTTTTTTCGATTGACTTTTTTCTTTTTTTAATCAACTGCAGTTAGGGAGAATAAAAAAGAACTTGGGGTAACAGTTTTAATCGCTCAAAATTTGGAAAAGATTACATTGCTAAACGACTCATTTTTCTTCATGTCAGAAGTTTTTGTCATACATAGACATTTATATTGGCACATCTTCGTATTTTGCCATACTGGCGTTTTATAATATAGAAGCTGTTCGAACGAATATTTAACGAACATTCTTGTGTTTTACATGTTTTATTTGATTACTCCTGATCAAACTGATCATTAACTACACAAAATGTAAATTTTTAAGTGTATTTCTGTCTCTATTAACAGCTATATTTATTCTAATTTTAGAGATACTGATTCTATAGTTTTTGCAAAATTCTAAAATAAAAGAAATATTTCTCGTCTGATAAACCAAAAACATAGCCTTTTCTCTATTGTGCATCTACAAAATATTATATTTTGTTATTAAAAAACGCTTTGTAATAACAGACTATAATTTTAAGTCTTAGCAAATAATTAGTCAAAAAACTGTTTTAAACCAAACGATTATTTATATATTCCATTAACAATACGCGAATAATCTCTGTAAAACATTAAACTTCCTTCGCAAATCTTGGTTTAAATTATCGGCAAGTACAATTTTAACGAAGGACCGGAATAATTTATTTGATGCTTAGTTGATTATTCGGAGAATAATAGAGTAAAATTGTGTTTTCACAAAGCTTTGATGCACGAAAAGTAAGAACTTTTAGGAGCTAATTATTGGTGAAACAGAATTCAACTTTATATTAATGGAACCAATTCAAATTACGCGACACATGCGCCGTGCCAATTTAGTTTTGGAGCCCATTCCCTAACTTGCAGGAGGAAAAGGGACTTGACATCTCAGCACAGCATAAAACAACACGCAGTTATATGTTAGATGACATGCGCAGCTAGCTGCATTTGCAACGTGTCTGTAACGTTACATATATGGACTCTATTTTGACACCATTTACAAACCACTAATTCGTAAAGTCTTACTTTACTCCTAGGTAATTTCTAAATCTTAACGTGTTCGACAAATTGATGAGAAACTTCATAAGCGAATTTTGACTGAAATTATAGATAGAATGTTAATATTAAATAGTTTGTGTATGTAATAATCAGCAAAATAATTGCGGAGAGCAAATAACATAAAATTTACAGCAAAAATGTCCGGAATAATCAATAAACCTTCAGAAACATGTTTACTTTATTGGAATTTTGTTATGTGCTCTGGTTTTCAGAAAAAATGGCAAAATAAGAATATGGTAAAAAATGTCAAGACGTGACAATACAAATGGACATAAAATGGGCATCAGAATAATTAAATCAATAGTTACACTGAGCATTTTGAAGGGCAGATATTCAGAGCGGAAAGATGCATTTGTCTCTTAGTATTTGACCCCTTAGAATACAGAAAAATGTGCAGCTGCTCAGTGCATTAGCGAATTAGCCAGCTGAATCGATGAGTGTCTTCAATTTATTCAGGCTGTTTTTGATTAAATAGAATTAATTACATAACACTGTTTATTACGCTACTTGCTAAATTTCTAGGAATCAGAAATTAGAATTTATAGTCTTATTTGATGGATTAATAAAAAAATAAAATTTCGAAAAACTGATTGCAATGAGGTAGAAATGAAATCTCTGGAATTGCAATAAGGCGTTGGAAATCATTGCTAAAAGCAACAACTACAAAAAAGATACGATTCTGGATAGGACTTTTATTTAATTTACTTAGTTAACTTCTGGTTTTGCACGGTTTGTCATTAATATTGCGCTGGTTAATTGGCGTGCATGATTTCAGTGATCAATTTGTTCTAACATCAAACAAATTGTAAACTTATTTCATGGTATAGATTTTGCACAGGTGTACTGGCACAAATGCTTTCAATGACTGTTTTGTTCTAACAATAAATAAAAATTCTACATATATTGCATGTTCATGGCATCTGTATTGCTCAGAAGGATTGATTACCCATGAGTTCATTGGCTATTTTCCTCGAACACAGATAAAAGAAAACATCTAAAAAGCAACATATATTATGCATTTTATCTTTCTTTCCATCTGACAACAGTGGCATTTCATTATGCTTGCATTTCTCTTGCCTTAATAATGAATAGTTGAATAATTCTGCATTAACGATACAGAAATTGATTTTTCATCTTATACCATTATGCCATCAATGAAGGAGAACTATCTTATATAATGCTGACATAGGTTTGGATGAATATGACTCCAATTCACGGAGAATCATCGAATGAAAAACCGTTGCTTCGGTTCTCACAATATGTAACATGAATAATACTATTAGAAGATTTCTTAAATGAGACGGTGATTACTCTACTTCACTTAAGGAGAACCATCGGTGGATGAGGTAGAGTATATTCTCCAATTCATTGAAAAAAATACTCGGTAAAGACCATCAGCAAAATAAGAAACAACCAATGGATCAATTTTAACAATTTTCCTACGCAATTGCCAAGTTTTTCTTTACAATGATCGATGGAATGTCTCTATAGAGAAAAGTCTTAATAGCCCTACAAATCATTACGTGCAGAATCTTTCACTGCCACAGAAGAAGCGTTGCAGTGAAGCAATTTTTACAGAAACTACAGAACAATTATGTTAGTAACAAACTGTGAGACAAGTTTCTCCACACTGCCGTGATTAGACAGCTTGTAGCCAAAGTTAACGCTATCGTACATATATCAGAATCAAAACTTATTAAGAACGTAGATCTTGAACTTACAGGGAGGTTGTGACAAATTTATTATTACTTAAACTGTTAACTTGCAAAGTTGTTTTTGAGAACATTAGAAAACCAGACCTTTTTAAACAAGTTTTTTTCTAGAACCAGTGAAACAGAATTATTTTTAATTACTCTCAGCATAACACAGACTTCCTAAGAGAACACGTAGCATTGACAGCCTAAGTTGTAGTTTAAAAACAGTGAATTATTTTATAAAAATAAATAAAATCTTCATTGTTCAAATATGCCGCAAAAATTTCCAACATCATACCGAGTAATCCTTTAAAATATTTTATTCATCTCTTTTAAGGAAGCTAATTTGAACTAATAAAAAGGTATACAGCGTAAAAAGGCAAATTTGATCGAGCAATTCATTTAATACCAAATATAATAGGCGTTTTTCCAGAAGCAAAAACTGCATATAACTACAAATAAATATTAACCCATTAGCATCAGCGTCCTATTTATAGGACAGTTACATTTCACTTCCGTGCTTGAACTAAATGCATTCCATTGTTTATTTTTTGCTTTTTCTATGAAGTCAATAGTAATTATCAAACTCCTAAACAGTTTTCAGTAGGTATATGCCAACAGTTAGCCTGATTTTGAAGTCAAAGTGCCGTCATTTTGAAATTTCTGGATTTTTCCTTTGATTTATTTTTGAGGTAATGGAAGGAATTAGAGAGATTTTTATTTTTTTGATATCATACTGTATTTCAAAAATTTTAATATTCGTGTAAAAAAATTTTTTTTAATGATTTTTTGTATATTTTGTATTATTTTTTTCTAGAGAATAAAAAAACGACAGCCAAAAAAAAGAAAATTATTTTCCTTCAATTTTAATTTTACTTCACAGTTAACTTATTCTTGTCATTTTAAACATAATTAAATAGAAATTTATTGAAACTATGCTTTAAATTAATTTGGCGTTAATGGGTTAAGGCAAAGATTCACCAGAATACTTTTAAAAAAAATCTTCTAGTTTGGCGGATTGATTAACTTTAATGATAATCACTGTAGCACTTATTGTTATAAGCCATCATTCAACCTCATATCTGCAATGATCCTCCGAAATTTCACAAAGCAACCAGGGTAACTAGAAGACGAGCCTAACAGTGCAATCGTAACTGTCTCTTTCCTTTGCCCTCCTAAATTTAAAAAGAAAAACAAGAGATGATCTTTACAGAAGATAACATAAAGAATTCCAAGTGAATTAAACGACGGAACGACTTCCCCACATATCTTAACTCGGTCATAGCATTCCTCTACTTGGACTACTATTCTGATCTGGCAGTCTAAAAACCAAACCAGTAAGTATAATCTTTATTGACCAAACAGTTTCTTCAAGTTCCTCATACAACCCTCTTTACATTCACCGTTTTAGTTAGAAGACAGATTCTCAGTATTTTGATGGATTTAATGTAGTTATTAATACTCCTTTTTTGAAAATTCACTATGGCTGTTTTTGGACAGATTTCGTAGATTTGAACAATGTTAGGTGACGCAATATCCTGAGGAGCTGGGATTTTAGTCCTCGATACCCAAACTGGACCAAACTACCCGAGCCGGGTGTAAGTTTGGAAATGTACCAGCTGGGGAATAAAATCGCACCGCCAGCACAGGGAGGACAGCCGGGCCTCCAATTCCACCAAGCAGAGAGGGCGCAAGCCGAGAAGGGATTTTAGTCCTGTTTCCATCGAAGATTAAACATGGGTAGGGAAACCATGGGATGAACACTTTCAGTTTGGTGATGGACAAGTTTAGAAAATAGAGTGTCAGTTTGTTGGTCTTCCTCTGTCTCCTACAGTTTTTCAAGATTAGAACGTCCATTCCAGATGACCGTGATGCATCTCCAAATGTCAGCACATTATCAACATAAACATATAATTGACCAGATAATCGCCAATGAGTTTCAAACCGATATTGAGATTGTCCATCAACATAAACATATAACCGACCATACTATCCCCATTGAGTTTCAGGGTAACATTGATATTTTTAAATTCATCCTCCAAAGTTACCAGTTAAAATACTTCGTATCTCCTACAATTAAACTATTTTGTATAAATACAAATGTAAAGGGTTTAAAAGGAAAATTCAGTCATGTACTTCATTCTGTAAGAATGGCACTTTTGAGAAGAAAAAAACTATACACAAGTACAAATAAATGTTAAAGGAAATATTCACGCCACTACTTAAAAAAAATCTTCTCGTTTGACAGATGATTCACGCCAACGATAATCACTGCAACACTTTTTGTTACAAACCCATCATTCAATCCCATATCTGCCACGACCCTCCCCAACAAAGCGTCGAGGATATCTCAAAGACGGCCACACCAATGCAATCTTATCCGTCTGCCTCCTTTTTTCCCCAAAAAATTTAAAAAGAGATGAACCTAGCAGGCGATAGCATGAAAAAAATCCGAAGGAATTAAGTGTCGAAACAGCAGCTACGCCCTTGACGTTCCTTCTAAAAAGTCGCTTTCTGGAAGAAAGAAGAACTTTCGAACTGGAGAACGCGCGACCGGGAAGAGTATCTGTTCTCATATTGAAGTGCATCAGCGCAACTCTTATCTGCAACCTGAGTTGCAGTAAGCAGTACGCAGAAAATACATTCAGCACTCCGTTCCCACTGGACAGCAAGGGAGGGTTTTGAGATTGAGTTGTAAAAGGTGCTCTTTCTTTATTATTGCGTTTTTTTTTCACTCGTTTTTTTTTTATTCGTTTTTTTTTCAGTACCTTCAAAAACTTTAGGGTGGCTGAAGCTCTTGAATTCCTGGTGGACCATCTGTCAGCATCATATCTCGCTTTTGTGTTTTATTTTCTATCTTTCGAGCTTTTATTTATTTATTTCGTTTTTTTCTCTTCGGAATGCCTCCCTTTCTTAAACTCTTTGGGAGCTTAGAGATCCCAGAGGAATGCAGAACTGATTTCGTTTATTTTTTTATCCGTTTATTTATTTTTTCCCTTCGCCCAAAAGAAATGTTTCTCCGTTTCTGTATCTGTGTGTATAGATATATATTAGTGATTGAAAAATGTCTTTCTCCTTGAGATATGAATTACGACTCGTTTTTTTTTAGTGGCCAATTTTTAACCTCGCCTTTTACGTTATCTTCTCAATATTTCTTTTTTTCTCATATCATTATTTTATAAGGATATTTTTTCCCTAATTTTTGACTTTTTCTATCTGTTTCTATCATGAGTGGCTAAAATAAAGATATCAGGATCAATTTTGTATGATCTTTTTTCCTACTAAGAAACTGAGTTCTTTCAAGAGGAAATTCTTTGATATTGTACAAAACTGATAGCGAAATATTTTCCGAATGAATTCTGCTTGAAAAATACCTTTATTTCTTTTGTAAAGATTTGGATTTTTATTTCGCATACTTTAAGTTATTTATTTTCTTTTTGGTTACAAGCTTTGCCACCAAACCATAGTTCAGTGGAACGCAAACCGTGGGTCGCGAGAAAATATTTGTAGGTCGCTAAATTCAAAGAATTTTATTTAACAATAAAAAATATAAGGCTTTTTTCAAAAAACGTGGTTGCGACCCCAGTAGGGGTCGCAAAAATTTTTTGCACAAAGTGAGGGGGATCGGAAATGAAGATAGTTTGCGCACCACTCCCTTTGTTCATGCTCAACCGGTTACCAGTATCAAAAATTATTTAAAATCTAAATTAAATGGCGGAAGCTGAATATAGTATTTGAGGTGTTAAAATGATTATTGTTTGGGTGTGATATACAAGGCCAGAGGCGATTATTTAGTTTAGCATTTGCAACAGTACACAGAACACCCGTTAGAACAATCTACACCAGCCGGAAGGATGGTGAATAGTCCAGTTTACAGAAACAGGCATGGACTGTGTGGCTAGAAAACATGTGTGTCTTCCTTATTGATAAGAGCTTCTCCATTCATACAAGACGGAAGAGACCCATTTACGGCAAACAGGCGAAGTGCAGACGCCGACAGAGTTTGATCGGATGACAATCGAACGAGTGAAAGTAGTGCTAGGAAGCTGTAACATTAAGGTTAACTTTCCCCCTTAGTTCTGAGACACTGACAAGTTTATTGTAATAGTGTTAGTTCAATCGACGCAAGGAGGAATTTTTTTAACAATACAAAATATAAAGCAGTGAGTGAAAGCAGTGTTAGGAAGCTGTAACATTAAGGTTAACTTTCCCCCTTAGTTCTGAGACACTGGCAAGTTTATTGTAATAGTGTTAGTTCAATCGACGCAAGGAGGAATTTTTGGTTCAATATTTGTAATTTAGTCGAAGTTACCTCAATATCACTGCCGATTTTGAGACAAAATTTTAGTTATACAAGGCCTCCTCGACTTACGATAGAGTTCTTTTCCGACTGGCAGGTCTAAGTCGAACTAGTCGGATTTGTATTTTAACAACAGTATTTTCATCTAAACTGGTTATAAAAAATGTACAGAGAACACAAAAATTCAGTTCATGTATGTATAATTATTGTATGCGTACGTGAAAAATGCAATATATGCATGAAAGATCAGGTTTTAAAGGTGAAGTAATCCATGTTGTTAAGGAAAAGACAGCAGTTGTTAAATCTTCATTTATTCCAACGTAGACAATAGTATGTTACTTTGCAATAGTTAAAATAATCGTATTATGCGAGTATCCATGACCAGACTTAAAAAAGGTAACGCGCGAAGCAGCGCGACGTTGTTATTCGTTTACATGTTGGAGTGAAAAAGGGCAGATAAGAATGCGCACAAAGTGTAAGTACCCAGAAAAGGGAATTTCCCCGGAAAAGACTCGTGACTCGAAAAGAAAGTTGTAGTGCGCTTATTACGATGAAAGTAGAAGTAATTAAAATGAGGTGTCGTTAAAAGATTATTTAAGAAAGTTAAAAAATTAAAATATCACATGGGATTTGTGCGTTCTGTAAACAAAAATAAAACCTGAAATTACGCTTTATTTTTGAAATTTATTTTTTGTAGTCGTACATGAGGATAGTCGTAAGGTAGGTCGAAGAGTAAAAATGTGTGTTCGATCATTCTTTGGATTTTCTTGGCAAAGAAAACCCGGCCACGCTGAACCACATATTTTTTCCAAAGATTCAACATGCACTTTCGACAAAGGAAACCCGGTCACGCTGAACCTTATATTTTTTCCAAAGATTCAACATGCACTTTCGACCTCTGTAGTAAGATCCAGGTCCCTTCGATTGGAACTATGAGACTTTGTCACTACGGCTCACTCTGAAATAGTGTACTCTTGGGTGGCACTCAATCTCAAAACTTTCACGCTTTATTCATGTGAGGACATTTGATCCTCGACGGAGGATGGAAATGGGACGTTCTATACCTTCAAAAAATAGATTTTTCAATTTCAGTCTCAAAAAATAGAGGATTTTTTGCTGATTCCAGCAATATATAATATGTATAGGTCCGAGATGCCTAAAGGCACTAAATTAAAATTTAAAAATTCATTCAAATGTAAACAACGGTGCCACGCCTTTTTTAAAAGGACATAATGTCAGAGAAACGCTTAGAAACACTTTTATTTTACATATATTTTTTAATTTTTTTTATAATTTTGATATTTCATGAAAGGATACGAATAACTCAACAAACTACCATCGTACTTTACAAGCTGTGTGAACTTCAATTTTGCTTACATCGTGTTTTGTGTGATTGTTTTGAATTTTGCAATTGTGATTTCGTTTTGATTTTTATATCAAACTGAGCTTATATTTTTTTCTGTTATTTCTCAAATAACATAATCTTAAAGTATGCCCAGGCATAAACAATTCGGTAAGAGAAAATGCCAGCGTAATCAATTTACCGACGTGAATCAGAAAGAGAAATGTGCTGATAAGGAACTGTTGAATGCAAGTGCATCAAAAAGAAAATTGAATAGCAGTGATTTGTTTTCGGCGAACCATGTGGATGAAAATGATAAACGTTTATGCAATGAGGAGAGTACTAATATCATTGTAGACTAAAATGTTTTAAAAACACTTTTGAATACAGTTTCAAAATGTAAACATTGCAACAGCATTGATTGCTTTGATGTTCTAGAAGAAACGAATAGTCGAAGGGGGAAAATTGCAGGGTACATCCTTACTGTTTATATGCAAATCTTGTGGCTGTTCTAGTAGTTCAATGACATCTTATATATCTGAAAATGGCTATGACATAAATACTAGATTAGTGTATGGTATGAGATGCATTGGAAAAGGCAAATGTGCTGCTCTCACATTGTATGCAGTAATGAATTTGCCACCCCCACCTGCGAAATTTGAAATATTAAATTCTTCTTTATGTCGGACGCTTTCATCTGCATGCTCAAAATCAATGCTAAGAGCTATTGAAGGTGGTGTCTCGAGAAATGATACTGCTCGCGATTTAACAGTAGCTCTGGATGGCACCTGGCAAAAAAAGGGGTCATACATCTATAAATGGTATCATCATGGCCACATCATTGGATACGTGTTAAGTTATAGATTTTGAATGCTTATGTAAATAATGTTTTACATGTAAAAACAAATAAAATGACTGTAAAGACTGCCAAAAAAATTATGAAGGATACAGTGGTGGAATGGAAAGTGAAGGTGCAATTCGAATGTTTCAGCGTTCTGTTTCCACGAGTAATGTTCGTTAAAAATATCTTGGGGATGGTGACTCGAAAGGTTTTTTAAAAATCAGCGAGTCAAAAGTGTATGAAGAGGAATTATTAGTAGAAAAACTTGAGTGCATTGGTCATGTCCAGAAAAGAATGGGAACCAGGTTGAGAAATAAATTGAAGTCGACTAAGTTGTCAGATGGAAAGAAAATTTCTGGGCGTGTTCGGCTAACAGATGCACAAATTCTGCTAATCCAAAAATACTATGGATTGGCAATAAGAAGAAACACTTCAAAGTCAGTCGATGAGATGTCCAAATCAATTTGAGCTATATATTTCCACAAACTATCGGCAGATGCCAAACCCCAACATGGTTTGGTCCTATGAGATCCGACAGCTGGTGAGGGTTCAACAAAAGTTTAGTATCTGGTGAAAAGTATATTCATAAACATTCTCTACCAGAACCTGTTTTACTAGCAACTAAGAAAGTGTCCAGGGAGTTAGCTGATAAAAAGCTTTTATCTAAATGCATCCATGGGCAAACTCAAAACCCTAAAATGAGAGTTTCAGCAATTGTGTATGGGAAGGAATTTCAAAAAACACATTTGTTGTATCAATACATTAAAAATTGGAGTCGTGGATGCTGTGTTATGCTTCAATGGCGGTGTTTACAGTCGTACTGAAGTACTCAAAAACTTGGGTATTACATCAGGAAAAATCACATTTTCATTTTTAAAAAATCGATATGCTTCGTATCAAAGAAGTTGAATTTATGTTTCAGAAAGCTCGTAAAGAGGCTAGAACTCTGAAACGGCAAATTAAAAGAGTTTCTAAACTTTCATAAACATCCAAACAAGATGAATATGATCCAGGGAAGTTTTAAAAATAAAAAAAACTGCAGGTAAATATTATTTTTTTTTTTTGCATTTTTTTCAAACATGCTTTTTCCAATTTTAGGTACGCTTAGCAAAAATTCTTTTCAGTGAATATGTATGAAATTTTATATTATAATACTTATAACAATTATGCACCTATTAAACATTGTTTTGTATATTTCTCGGTTGTAATATAATTTTAAGGTGATATTTTTAATGAAAAAAATCATGTATTTTTGAGATTTTTCAGTTGCAATATTTTTTAAATTTTATTTCTAATGTATTATATTCAAAATAAGCTCACTGCCATTATTAAGCTTTTATTCACATTGTGCTAACTTTAGAGTGATTTTAGGCAGAATTGTGTTTTCTGAGCGTACCAGCGTGAAGCTATGTGTTCTAAATACGTTCTATCGGAGCACATTTTTCGAATTGCTATTAAAATACAAATATTTTAAGTTACAAATATTTTTAAGATGTTTTATATTGAAAACATCATATTATTTCTATGTGCACAATATTTAAACTAAGATATAATTTTTACTTGGAAAAAATCCCCTTTGTTTACAACTGAAATTTCGACAATTTTCTTTGTCGAGAACGTCCCAGTTCCCTTAAAGTTTACCAGTGTTTTGGATGGGCGATCCTCCTACCCAGAAACTGAGACCTAATCACAAGACAAAAAAGGCCTCTCAAAGGTACGAAGTCAAAACGAGACTTGGACCCATTAATGCTTAGCTTCCCGTGTTAGTGACATTTCTAAAAATGCATCATAAACTCACAGGAATTATTTTTCGTCATAAATTTTACAAAAATGTTTTTTTAAGTATTCGTTTCTTTTTTATACAGTCGATGGCGGCACGCATCAAGCGTCCGGTTCATAATGTAGCCTTTTCATTTTCAAACCAGACTCGAAAGTAATTCTTTTGCAATGTGAAGAAGAAAAGGGTGAGTTCGTTCGATCATTTATCCATTAATATAAAGGGTGATTACAATTAAAGTTCAACTTTCAAAAAGCTTTAAAAAAACATCCACTGGTCAGAATGAGCTGAAATTTGATCTGAGTATACTCGAAGAAGGGGGGAAAGCATGGCAAAAAAAAATCATTTCAAAATTTTAGTTATAGATGGCGCTTCACACGTCAGAATATGATAAATAAGAAACGATGGAACACTTTTTTTGGACAGATGAAGCTAATGTCCATACCCATGGACATGTCAATACCAGATTTGCAGAAAAATAGCAACGAAAAATTCGTTCGGACATCAACCAGTACCTCTTTATTCCGAAAAAGTAACTTGTGATGCGGGATTGCGGCATCGTTTATAGTAGGACCATTCTCTTTCGAAGAGATAGGTCATGCGAGTCCTGTTACCTGTACTGTCATGGTGTACTCTATGAATCTCTTTTGCGCAACCATGCCATTCCAGCACTTCAACAGCATGCATGTGTGGGTAGCACAATTTTCAAGCAAGACGGCGCTCCGCCACACATTACAAATCTTGTTAAGCGCTTTCTCAGCGTGCATTACGGAAATGGTAGAATTGTTAGCTGTTATTTTCTGACAAATTGGCCGCCAAGATCACCTGATCTTAACCCTTGTGATTTCTAGCTGTGGGATTATCTGAAACATGCTGTGTTTAGCGGTCGGGTTGCAAACTTAGCTGAATTGAAGACACGGACTGCGCAACACATTCACAACATTAGCACGCATACACTCCGATCTGTTGTGGAACATGCGAGTTCTCGGTTTGAACTGTGGCAGAAAACTGTGGGCAACATATTGAACATTTCTTGAGAATGTCGTGGTAGATTGGCTTTCAATTGAAGTGCACAACTACCGAATGACTTGGAAATCATTGTTTTATTCATTGATTATTTTGAGTAAAAAACCGTTACAGTCATGCACATTGTACAGTACAGTTGGTTTAAACTGCAACCCACGCAATGACCGTCGCATTAGGTTGTCAATGTCACTGGTATCCAAACCTTTGTACGGTCTATGACGTATGAAGCGCCATCTATTGCTAAAATTCTGAACTTTTTTTCCCCTCTGCCATTCTTTTCCTTCCTTCTTCGAGTATACTCGGGTCAAATATCATGTCATTCTGACCAGTGGTTCTTTTTTTACAGCTTTTTGAAAGCATTCTTTTCTTTTAAAAAGAAAAAGAATTATAATCACCCTGTACTTGCATTTAACAAACATATCATTTATTACAATTGTAAGAATATGTTTTCTTTTTGGAATTTCACGTAGTTTTAGATTTTGATAGTGTTTTTAGGTAGATTTCTTATAGGAAGTCTACCTATTGCAATGGTTCTCATAACACGACTTCCGGAAAATTTCTACAGATTTTCACCGTTCATGACCCCTAGAACCCCCAACCACCCTTCATTTAAAAGTCTCTCTCTCTCTCTATATATATATATATATATGAAAGATCAGGTTTTATAAAAGGAGAAAAGGCAGTCCATTGTCATCAAGGAAAAGACGATATTTGTCCAAATCTTCATTTATTTAGGAATCAGGTTTTATTTTTCATAGGTAAAGCCCTTAATTTATTTGCAGCTCCATGACCAGAATTTCAGAAGTTTACGCCCGCGCGGCGTGTTGTTGTTGAATGCTTACATGCTGGCGTGAAAAAGGGCAGAAATGAATGCGCAGAACACTTAAGTACGCAGAAGAGGGAATTTTCCCTTTTAGAACCTCGTGATTAGAAAAGAAAGTTGTAGTGCGTTAATAATGTTGAAAGTAGAAGTATTTAAAATGAGGTATCGTTAAGATTATTTAGGAAAGTTAAAAAATTAAAATATCACGTATATATATATAACGCTTTTTCTCATGTTATCTTGTGAACACGATAGTAATTTTTATTTAATTTTAACCAGCATGGGATATGTTGTAAGGCTAGTGAAAACCTCGGTCGAGTTCGTAGATGGGCTATCCAGCTCAAAGGCGGGTGGAGATGATGGGGGGTTGAACTTTGCATTTCCTCATAAATCCTTTACAATTGAAAATAGAAATATAATGGAAATTAGGCGAATTATTGCCTTATCATAAAGAAAAATTTTTGCATTTAAACTTTTTCGATAACTGCAATTGCTTAGAAGTTATAACCTGAATTTTGATTTTCCCTCTTCCCCTCCTCTCTCCCCAACTTAAAGTATCTTTCATGTGCATGTAACCTCTTGTTGGAAAGCTCTCGTCATTTGCAGTCTCTTCCACCCACTTTCATTCTTGCAGCTATAATCTTTATGAAAATAAAGGGCGAAATGTCCTTTTCCTTATATCTCCGGACAAAAGGAATCTACCTTTGCCTTCCGGCTTCCCGAATTTTTTTTTTTTGCTATTTTGACTAAATAGGACGCTAGGCTTAGGCGGGCAACAAAAAAAATTTTTCAAGCAGGGTTTTTTTTTAGTTTCAGGACATGTAATACAGTAAAACCCCGGTTAAGCGAAACCCGGGTTATCCGAAATGCTTCTGAAATCACAAATTCAAAAGACACGTACTGTAATGCACGGAAATAATTGCGAAGGCGAGACTCTTTTGCCACGGTATCCCCTCTTTTTCTTTTTAAGCCTCCCCAAGAAGGTCAGCGACTAATTTTAAAATGCTAAAATTCAAATTAATGGATATTAACAATATTTATAACGATATTGTTCCCATTGCGCCTGAACTCGCCGGTACTAATATTTAGCCGACATTGCGGAGGGTTAACTTTAATAAAGAATACAAGTTCAGCCTACAAAGAGAGTTTTAAATTCGTTTACTCTCAAAACATTTCAAAATTAGATACAAAATAGTTATAGATGTTCACGGCTTAGCCGAAAAAAATTGTTATCCGAAACGACCCCCTCCCCCTGTAGTTCGGTTAACCGGGGTTGTACTGTATTAGTATTCAAAATATTATTGAAAAAAAAAGCGAATTGGGCATTAATGGATTAAACGCATAGTGTAGAGATTCCCAACCTGTGGCACGCGAAGGATCAGTTGGGTGTAAGTGAACGCAAAGTCTGTAATGGCGGACACAAGAAAACATAAGGGATTAAAAATGTTGCAGAATTTTGTTCCTCCAAGTTCTTGTAAAAAGTAAAAGTGCAAGTTGTGCAAGTCTTAAACCTACCCTCAAAATATGAAAAAGAGAAAGCAAAAGGAAGCGTAATTTTTAGCTATCCTTATAAGTTAATGCGAAATTATTGCAATGCTGATTTCAACTGTTTTGACGTTGAACTAATATTATTGTAAAAATGGAATAAAATGTAATATCAAAAATGAATCCTACAAATGAAATGAATGAATGAATGGCTCTGAGGCTTAGCTGAGCCCTTAACATTATTGATAAAAACTTCTTTGTGTAGATGGATGGTTGGGGGGGGGAGGATACAGTAGAGGGTACTCGAAAATAATAAGGCTAATCAAGGGGTACGCGAGGGAAAAAAGGTTGGGAACCCCTGGCATAGTGGATTACAAATTATTCAATTTATTAGTCCATCTTGTTTCCTGGAAGTGATTACCGCCAAGCACTATTTAAAAAACCTCGAAAGGCGGAATAAAAAAACCCTAGAAACTTCTAGAAATAGGATATATGATCATTATGAATATATAATCATTCTAGTACTGAATTTAGTTAGGGAATTTTCTGCGAACTGAGACGAAAATATTTTCTCTATACTATATATTTTCTTTATATTATTTCCTTGAAACAAATGCAATCATGCGAGAGATATTTTCGAGCAGAGATTTTCAGGAAATAGAAAGTTTTCTTCGACGGCTCAGAACATGGACAAATAATAATAAACATAATTCATGGACAAAATGCAGACAACGGAATTTACATTCCTGCTTCCACCGTGTTTGTCTCTTGGTACTCGTATTTGGTACTGAGAATTCACCTCAGACTGTATGAGAATTTGGAAATACAAATAAAAATCCTACAAGAGATATCATTGTTCTGAATCGGAAAAATAAATGCAAATATGGATAATAATGTTATTGTTCTTGATATTTTCCGGGAACATTTGCTTTAAAAAAGAAATATACTTTTGCTCACATTTAAATATAATATCTTTTTTCGAAGGTGCGACACAAAATTTTACAGTTAAGCAAAAAAAGCACTGAGCCTTAATTTATTGATTGACGGAGACAGTACTAATACATGGCGCTCATATATTATTGGACCCATTTCAAAAATTAATAAAAAAATAATAATAATGTTACAACCGCGTTTTTTCTTTTAAATAAGAGAGCAATTAAAAAAGGGATTTTTTTTTCAGATAAGTAACATACATTACGGCGTGAGATTTCTATACGCAATGGCTACCGATCAGCAGAAGCCGATGCGCGTTTTCTGGTTTCTTTTTTTAGTTTTTCTTGAATATCTCGAAAACTATTCAGTTTTCGAATTACAAAATTAAAGAGCACAAAATTCCCTACAAATACATGCTTTTAGTTTTGTTTTAGCTTTAATAGTTTCGCAGATAATGGCTCTTAAAAATGGGAGATGACCAATAATTTACGACCACATAGACCACCGCAACGGCGCGTTACCTATCTCAGAAAAAAAAACCTTATTAACCCATCAACCGGCTGGAACGTAGAAAGTCGCTCTCTGATGACTATTCTAAAACCGGCTCCGTCGCAGAAAGTCGTTCTCCGATTATTTCTCTTAAACCGGTCCCGGCGTAGAAAGTTGCTCTCTGTTTATTACCCGAAAACCGGCTCCGAAACATTTGCGTTCACCATTTAGCTACAGAGAGACCGTTTTCAAAGCATTCAGCTGAAATATTTTTGCCGTTCAAAGGGTTAAAATGTGCTCTCATTAAAAAAAAACGTAGTTATAACATTAGTAGTTTTTTTTTAAATTAATTTTTGAAATGGGTCCAATAATTTATGACCACCCAGTATATGAAATTTCATTTCCATGTAAATTAATGTAAATAATTTTACCGATGCAAAAAATTGGTGCGAAATCTCGATTTTAACGAAATATTGATTAAGAAATTTAAACAATTTTCAAAGAAACATACGTAGCATACAATATATTCTATTTCAGCAAGGTAATTTTCCAACAATTTAGCCTTCCAGCAGGCATAAAAACCAATCCCACTATAGACGCCTATGGGGAGTGTTTTCGATCCCAATATTTGGCGATATTTCGCTTTTATCTCGAGAAATGCTTTGTAAAGTTTTTCTATTTCGACGCCGATCGAGAGATGCAATCTGTTATAAGGATGTAAACATTTCTACTTTGTAGTTTTTTTTTGTGTGTGTGTATGTGTGTGACTTAAAGTAGAATGAATTCCTTCGTGAGTGTCTTAAAGTTGAAAATAATTTGTTATTAGTTGTTAATTGTAAATAAAGATGGAAGGTTTTCAAAACACGTAGAAGAAAAAATTCAGTTTCGCGCCAATCAAAGTAAATATGGAAACCCTAGCGGGCACAATGATCAACTTGGCGTGGTAAAAGACATTCCCATAGGCACCTATAGTGGGATTAGTTTTTATGCTTCCAGCAGTCGTGCCTATTTACGAGGTACTTATTACATCGTGCATCGTATTACATATTTATATCTTGTAGTTTTACAAAAATAAATGCAACTTTTATTTATGTAATCTGCATTTAATAGCTTTACACCAAACGAAGATTATGTAAATAAAAAAATTGCACTTAAATTTATTAAAGAACGATATAAGTAAGTAATATAATATAAATATCTTCAGCATACGCGCGCCTGCTGGAGAGTTAATAAAATAAGCGAAAATTGTGGAGTCCACTCGAGACTTCAACGCCTTAAAGTTAAAAGTTGAAAATCAGGCACAATGTTAAAGAAGTTTTGTATAGCAAAGCATCAACACTTGCTGTGAACCACAGAATTACAAGAACAGTTTAAAACGTAGTTAACTCGTGAATTTACTCAATTACATAACCACATCCGTGTTCTCCATTAACGTTTATTAGTTAAAATAACTAGGCATTAACTAATCGGGAAGTAGTATTGATTAGTTACGACTGCAGAATAACGTTTCCAATTTATATGTTGTGTAATTGCTGTTTTGGTGTGTGTGCTGTGGTAATTACTATTGCGTTTTGCTGGTCTTGTGGTTTTCAAGTTGGTTGATTATTTCCCTGATATTTATGTTTCTCGTAATGTTTCCATTGGGGAAATGATTGACTGTAGCAGTAAAAATTATTCAGTAACAAAATCTTTTAGCGGTTTAAAAAGCATTTGCTGTGGTGTCATTAGTGAAATATCAGGTGTGTAAGAATCTTTAAAGTGTATGTGTATTTTTAATTGGAGGCTTCAGAGTTAAGAACCGAGTCAATATTTTGCCCGTTTTGCACTAACACTTCCATGGTTAGAATAGAAATGTTATGGTTTCTGTGTAATAATGATTCAAGTCCATAGTTCAATTCGTATCCACCAGGAAGCAAGAACTATTAGAAGACCACCGTTTTTTTAAATGCAGCTAATCGATTTTCAGATCTATTTTCTCAGAAACTTTAACTCTGAACCCTCAATTAAAGTTCATGTATATTTTATTCGAGAAATTTTATAATTTAAAACTATCATTGATAATTATGATAGTATACAATGCTTTCACTAAATGAAAATGGTACAGCCTATGTTAAAAACTCATAATACAGTGAAAAAAAATCGAGTATGTACTTAATTAGTTACATTAATGTGTTGAAGCTATATAAAGCTACACCAGGGTGGGGCGGGTCTCGTAATTTTGAACCGCGGTCAGATGTCGAGGACGACACCTGACCGGCACCCCCCTTTCCAACCGCACCAGCCAGAGGAAGTTTGACCCGAGACCAATTTCCCATGCAACATGCCAGCTAGCTGTAACTTTTGCCGCGTAGGGCGAACTTTCAACATACCACTCTTTCTTTACAAGCTAATACACTTCAAAATAAAAATAATAAATTCCAGGAAAAACACATTTTATTAACAATGTAATTAGTCGTTTGACGCCCTCTACCTCTGTAGATAAGTTGCGAAATCGCGCGCCCACCAACACTCTTTCTTACACATATCGGTAACTTACCGACAGAAGGCGAAAAAGACGAATGAATTACATGCTATTTTTTATGATGAGCTCGATTGATTGAGCTGTCTCGCTGCTCTTCTTAATTATAAAATTATTTTACTGCATGTCTGATTTTGCTGCCTCTTTTGAAGCGTCCCTCTAAACGGGTCGCCCCCATTTAGCTACGCCACTGTATCACGCTCATATATCGGATAATACCTGGGATCATCCATACCGGATTATCTGTGGAACCGAGGCTTGAACACGTGAACTTCCAGTCCGGAAGCAGAAACTCTTCCATGAGGTCCAAGTCTGAGTATGCACTTGGGAAAAAATATTATATGTTCCCATTTACAGATTTAGTCTAAATCTTATACAGGTTTATAATTTTGATATGAGGATCACATGCCATATTTCATCCATCAAGCTCGTTGCGTTTTTTGAGTCACCTTATTCCCTGACAAATATGCACACACATAATTAAAAAACGTTTATCGAACCTCGGGAGGTCTAAAACGTCTAAATTCTTAAAATTCCCAAGTAGAATTTTTTTAAGACTACAATTTCTGTTTCTTTTTTGTATACGAGAAAGTATAAAATCTTATCAAAACTAATACAGTAAAGCACTATTTATATGTTTCTCATTTATACGTCGTTTACGTTATTTATACACCGTTTTATCACACTATTACACCGTTACATTATTGATACACGATTTATTCGGAACCACCGTAAAGAACTTCGTTTATTCGACGCAAAACCAGCGGGAGTGGTCTCCCCTAAACTTTCTCGTATACTCCTAACACATGTAGAGAAAACTAGAATAATAAAAGACGTCAAATAAACTTCCGTCGCAAGTAAACCAAAGTTGGAACCACGCGTGGTTTGAAGGATCAAAACAAATTCAAATCCTCTGCTCATTCTTTTGCGCAACAGGACCTGGCGAGACTCCCTAAATGTTTGCTTCCTTACAAAATCACTCCAGAATTTGTTTTTGGCAAACTGCCAAGTTTCGGAGCGTCCCTTCCTTGCACAGGCATTGCCACTAGTAGGCATGCGCAGGGAGTTAGTTTCAAAACTGAACAATTATGCGATTATACAGACCGACAGACAGTCAACCCTTTGACGGATTTGGCCCAAAATTTTATACGGACCTACATTCATGACGATAAAACTGTGTATAAAATTTTATCCATCAGGCTTTTCAAGTTTTTGAGTTATAGCGTTCGCATGACCCCGAACATACAAACAGACAGACTTCCCGTTGACGGATTTTGTCCAAAATTTGATAGAAACCTACAAATTATGTTTAAAGACCACATACCAAATTTCATCCCCGTAGCTCTAATAGTTTTCGAGTTATCGTGTTCACAGACACACACACAGACACACATACAGACACACACACAGACAGACATAATTCCAAAATTGTGTTTTTCGGACTCAGGGAGGTCTAAAACGTGGAGATTCGTCAAAATCTCGAGTTCGAATTTTTTGACGATTACAATACTTTGTATACTTCGTATACGAGAAAGTAAAAAAGCAAAGCTTCGGTTATAAGTAGTTTTCCTCCGTTCTAAAATTCGCAAATTTTCTGTCTCAGTCACTATTTCTCCATTCTTGTTATTTTAGGATTTTTTGATTAAAGATTTTTAAAAATTAAGCTTAAGATGTTTTAATTAAACGCCTAAATGCATGCACAAAATAAGAAATGTGTAATTAGTACTAAAGCTATGCAATAAAAGCATGATTTTTCTCTCTTTGACGATAAATGTTTAAATTTAAACTTTAACTATCGTTACCAAAACTATGTAGTAATATACTAGTACTATCTTTAAAAAAAACTTTAAAATTATTACGTATAAATGAGTTTGCATCTGTAGCATTAAATTTATAATAATCAAAGTTGCTTATTAAAATTTCGATTACACGCCTTTTCATTTATACATTATTTCGTTTTTTAAAATCAAACAAGAAAGACTAAACATTTCAAAATATTGCCTCAAAAAATGTCAATATCGAGATAGCAGAAATCTTTTTTTAATGGCTTCAGTTTAATTAGCCATTTCGAACAAACTTACGAACTTCCATGGAATAGTCATTAACATATTTTCTTTTCTTATCTCACCATATTGTGTTCGCCCACAAGATACGTATCCAAGCATTTTCTGATACGCGAAAGCGAAAATTCAATCAAGCGATTCTCAAAGAAATGTTTTAATAACGTGTTATTGATTTTATAATTAATTCTTCAGCAATAGATTGCAGTGAAGAATTTTGCGAACTTTCTTTCTTTATCTGCCATTTTTTCTTTTTTTTCTTTTCCTTTCTCATTTCATTAATTTGCATTTAAAGAATAAGCGGGAAACGACGCAGCGTCAAAAGAAACATTTTTTAAATGAATAAAAAAGTTGGAACATTGTTATTTTTCCCGCATCAAACTGTCTTTCATTTCATTTTTTGAAAAAACTGTCAGATCAGAGCCTTCCGTGTCACTGTTATTTCTCCTCCTTATCGGCTGTTCAGATTTTAAAAGCTAATTTACGCAGCTGAAAGCGATGCCACTTTCTAGGAAGTAAAAGAAGAAAAACAACAGCAAACGATAAATATCATCTTTAATTCTTTCACTTCAGATATGCGTTTATGAAAGAACTGCCTGGCGTTTTCTGATTTATTTTTCTTAATACATCCCGAAACAAAACGAGCATGAAAAAAATGTGATCGAAAAATATTTTTTTCCGTCATTAATTTTAAATGACTTAACAGAAATGGGAACGAACGCCTTTCATTTATTTACATTTATTCTACAAATCTAGAATCTCTGTGATGCAATACGTCCCTCGTTCTTTTCTCCCAGTGGAATATCCCTCAGAAATTGCAGACGATTTGAACAAATAAATAAAAACTGTCATTTTTTCAGTTCTGTTCTTTTTTGCTTTTTCGTGTTTTGTTTTTTACTCTGATAAAGGAGGAGTTTAATTACATAGCATTCAATTTTTTTCATTGGTTTTTCTACACTTTTTTCGAAAAAAAAATTCAGCTCCATCGCGTCAAAGTGAATAATTATATTTTCCACTTCTTCTGATGCATCGGAGAATGCAAGCCTCTTTTCTAGGAAGGGAAAACAAAGAAAAATTGTCTCTTGCCCCTACCGTATGATAAATGGTGTGTCCCACCCCCTTAAACTGGAGAAAAAGGAACAAAGATAGCAAAAGAAAAGAACAAAAACCAAAAAAGAACGTCAGAAGCAATTTCAAACTGCGCGAAATTCAGTTCCCTCAAAACGATGGCGAAAAGCAACATTCTCAACTAAGTGATCAACGCCTCAGCTACTTTCCCTGGAATAAGACTGATGATCAAACGATTTCGATTAAATTTTTCGTAAACTTCCACTGTTGCCAGACCCCAGTCGAGAAACTTCTAGCGGATGAAGTTTCAAAAAGTGGCCAAGCGGTTAGTCATCGGGGTCGATGCTGGTGGGAAGAGTGCATTTCGACCTGGGCAGGGGTGTCAGGGCACTTTCTCGATACTTTTGCACTAAATGGGGAGGTAATTATTCAAATATGCAAATACGATTTAGTTTGGCCTTTCGACTCGAATGAATGATGAAGTCGTATTGATAGTGGATATTTAGCGAACTTTTCAAAACTCAACTTTTCTAATGACTGGTATTGATGTATTGATTGGGTTGTATTATTATCTGTTCTTCGCTGCAGAGGACAAACCTTTATTTATTTTAGTGTCCTTGAGTTACATTTATTTTTCCTAATTACCATCGTTGCGTCATTTCGAATTTTGATGCTTTGTATTGAAAATTAATTAAGTTAAATCAGCAAGGTTTCGATATGATGAAATACTTTTGAGATTAAAAAAAGATTTGTAAGAAAATACGTAGTTTCAACTTCAAAGATTTTCTCATTATCATTTAAGTGACCCGTTTATTGAGACAGGCAATATTTGAGCGTTTGAAAATTTCTGAGTGATTAACTTAAAAGATATGCTTTTGATTTAATGGCACTTATAATAAATTATGATCCCTGTTTGATGAAAATTTTGGAACAAGAACTTTAAGAGTGAGATGGTAAAAGATAATGAAACAAAAAAAAAAAAAAACAGCTAATTCGAATTCTGTTCCTTATGTTCAGTCTCAAAAATATGTTGAGTGTATATTACATATACTGTTGAGAAAATCGTCCGGTGAGCATATGGTGAATGTAATCCAACACGCTGGGTAATGCACAATTACGCTTTATTCCACGAATATTCAAGAAAACACGAAGCACAGGTAACAAACAAATCAACACTTGTATAAATTAGCAATACAAGCAGACGGTAAATCACTAATTAAACAGCACTATCAATAGCGTTCAGAGTCTAACAGCTTAGCAACTCGCACTACGAACAAAATTCCATAGAGATCGCCTCGCTTAAGCACCTCGAGTATATATAGATTTTCGACAAGGTGTGACGTCGCATGTCTAGATTAATCTTCAGATCTCGGTTCCTAAGAGAGACAGGGCCATAATTGTTGTATTTTTTAGAACATTAATTTTTTTTTTGCCAAGGTCAGGAGACATTGACTTGGCACTCAATGACAATCTCTGTAAATGTCTCTCTCCTACCAGAAGACTAATAAGGCAGGGAAATGGTGTTACAGATTCCTAACAATACAGTAAAGCACAATTTATCAGTCTTTCAAGGGACTGGCGTAAAATGAAGTATAATTAAAAATTTAATGACTTTCATTATTGCAAATTTAACCCTTCTAATGTAAATTCATTTAAAAGTAATAATTTTGAAGGTTTTTTTAAAGGTAGCACGAGTATATTTTCACAATGTATTGAAAACAAAAACGATACTTTAAAACTAACAATTATTATAATAAGTGTACTAATTATACATTTCTTATTTTACATCTTACTTCTGTATAACAGCATGGTATACTCAAAAATAATAAGATGAATTAAGGGGTATGGGAGGAAAAAAAAGGTTTGGCACCGATGCACTATCAAAATACAACACGAACAGTGTTTCTTTAAAAATTGTCTATATCCGTTTGTCACTCAATTATAAGCATAAGAAATAGTACGATAAGAACACCAAGGCAAGGTAATTTATATGAAGTTTGCAGATTTATGCGTACAAATTAAATTAAAAAGACACACGAGTAACATTCGGTTTTATTTATCCTTCACGTTTGATATATTTGCGAATATCTGTTTAGTGATATTTGATAATAATTATAGAAGAAAGAACCTGACCTCCATTTTGAAGATAAAATCTTTTTACACTCCTCAAAAAAAAGAAGTGCAGTATATCATTATCACGACCCATTCAAGTCCGCCAAGATTTGGCTTGAAGGCTCCGAATTAACACGTGGTGGCATAAAGACTTTTCTTCCTCAAAGTGATAACAAGCTGAGACACGTGCACCTTTTAATCTACACGTTGACAGCCACCTCCAGTATGTTGGCATGATTCTTGGCGCGAGGCCAAACGCCAAGCAAAACAAGAAAAGAAAGTTAACTCAATAAAAACAAAAAAACCCTCAATCTTATCTGAAAGTTTGCTTGTTTTTGCGGTATATTTCATTTACGGAAACTGCATCTTTTCGCTCTCTCTCTTTATTATGCTTCACGTCCAATTGATATCCAGCTGTGCATTATCCTCAACTTGACCTTGCGTAGGTCTCACAGATGAGAGGTTTGGTTACATACACTCTTGTCATTAAAAAAAAGTTGTTCCGCGTTGGTTTGGGGATATTCCAATGAGTGTCAAAGGGGGAAAAGTATTAATAGAATCAAAGAAGCAGGGATTTTTTTTAAATTTTTATACTCAGATTCGTTTAACCTGAATGCGAGTGTAAAAAAGTGTTTACTATCATACTGAATTGCCCAATTAACCAATGAATCTGTAGCTTGCCGCTTATTCCAAATATTACAAGTTTCGAACCTTGTTAGCAAATTTTCAAAAAGAAGTTCGTATTCTCGAAAAATTTTATCGCCTATACGAAACAAGGCAAGTTTCAAATATTGTTGTGAAAGTTTTGTTACAAATTTAAGTAAAATGGAACAAAACTTTCATGAAAATTCAGTGTCCCATAACAACTACTCAAATTTTGTCTGGTCAGCAAATATTATTAAATATCAAAGGAAATTGTTTTATTCTGATGGAATTTTGCCAATATTCCTATCAAAATAAATAGAGAATACACACTGTTCTTGTACATCGTGTTATCCACAAGCGGATAAAAATTTGAAAAAATGTCATCAACAGACCAGTGAGTTCTAAAAATATATTTATTGGATGAAAGTTTAAAAAATATTCTGACTTAAGACGCACTAGATACAACGTTGTTCCTAATATTACCTTCATATTTGTAGATCCAATATGTTACATCCTTCGAATTTGGAAGACAAACAATCAATATGTTAAAAGATGAACTCGAAATTCAATTTTGGGTATGAAAGCAGTAATCAAACACTTCTTCCGAAAATCAGTAAGAAAATGGCGCCAAATCTGGTCTCGCTATATGTCTTCATATTAAACCCAACAAACGTCGATAAAAGAAAATGGATGTGCTTCGGACTAAACCTGGCCACGTTATATGTTTCCATATAACACCAACAGGTATTAACAGGAAAGAAGAAATTAGAATGGAAATTGCCAAAAACTTGAAATCTATTTCAATATCGGCGCTAATGTATGTTGTAGAAGAAAACGAAATATTTACCAACCTTTGAATTTAGTCACTTTTCGATTTTTGTTACTTCGTTGTTTTATTTGAACTACTGGCAACAAACAAGATATTTCAAGCTTTTAGTAGAATCAGATTACTGTGTATCTATCCTTTTAGCCAGGAGCGGACCGAAGTAACTTTACCAACTGAAAAAGGCAACAATATGACGCCCCCCCCCCCCCCAACCAACCGACGTATTTTTTTAAAATTCTATAATGTCTGTTTCCTAAATGTCAAATAAACTTTTACTTTGAAACATGCATGTTTTATCTGCAAATATGACTTAATATTATTGTGAGAGTTTTTAAATTCAGCTATATTTAAGATTACATAATGGTCTTATTGAAACTAAAATAATATATTCAACAAGTTTTAAAAATAAATTACTTTATTTCTCAAGACTTAAAACATTTTTTGTTCTTCGCACACTCTTTGGCGCTACGGGCAGTTGCCCGGGCCTCCTATGCTGCTTGCCCTTTATTCCATCTGAAAGGTTTTTTTTTTCTTTTATCAGAATGGAACATATATTTCAGAGTTCCTCGAAACTATAAAAAAATAATTAAAGAAACACAGTCTGTACTGTATTCTTTGAACTGCCAAGATTACTTTCAACTAGTTTGCAAACTAGGCAGCAAATTGGAAACTCAAGCTGAATTTCCTTTACAAAAATTACCCCTTTTCGTTCTATAATTGCTGCCCAAATAACACCCTTTCTAGTTTAAAAAGAAATCAACATCCTCTTTGTTAAACACACATGGTAGACACATCGCTTGCTACAAAGTACATTTTGCGAAGAGCAGAAGGTCCACACTTCCTCCCAAAAAGAACTAATGAAAAGATCCATTCATTAATTATGAACATAACATCTTTTCCTCCAATTTTAATTGTCATTAGGCGGGAATTCTCTCTAATGGAATCCAGAGGAGCGGCTCTCCAATAAGAAGAAAGAGCTGGGGGATTTATATCAGTCAGTGAGTTCTTTTTCTCTAATTCTATCGCTCGGCTGGTACCTGCCACCCCCGACCGGCGCAAGGGATGATGGGACTTAAGCTTCATCAGAAAAGAAACGAAGACCGAGAAAATAATATAATAATAATAGAATAATAAGAGGAAAAGAGTGGAAGATATAGGGAATGAAGCTTATGGAACGTTTTAAGAAGATCCAATCTTTTTTCCCCTATTGCTGCTACGTGGTCGGATTAGACGAAAAGATTCTTTTTTTTTTGCACCATTTTTTTTCTGGCGTTCTTTTCTGCCTCTTTCTGAGTCGGTTCATTCAGTTCTTTTTTTGTTATTTATACTTTTTTTTATTCCTCATCTTCGGGGAGAAAATTCCGTGGAAGTTCATTCCGATATTTTTTATATTATTTCTTTTTTTTCTAGTTACTCAGGTATTTAATATCCTTTTAACTCTTTTTCACGTGGAAGACGAAAAATGGAAAATTATACAGCAGCAGTTGGAAAAGGAAATTGGATCTAAAATGGCGTATGTCCGGTGCTTCTTCCATTTTGTTGGAAAGAAAGGATGGATTTCAAAGCTGTAAAAAGGAGTAATTTCTTAGATTTTTTAAAATCTTTTTTGGTATGGACGAGTATTGATTTCAAAAATTATATTTCTAGTATTCTCATGTTTGAAATTTGTATCTTTAGTGCTCACGGCTGAGTGAATTGCTTGGAACCTAAATATTTCTTTGAAATTTTTCATTTGTGTACCTGTTATTATCTTATGCCAATATGTTGTTTTGAATATATGCTCGGTGACATCTACATAAATGATACGGCGAAAAATAAAAATGTGTTAGAACTTCCAGCAAGCAGTGCACCAAAGTGTCTACTAAGCCTTAACTCAGACAAAAGCCTACCAAGCGAGCATACCATTTGGTAGGCTACTATTTATAATGTACAGCTAAGCACCCCCGTTTATACGTCTTTCAAGAGACTGACGAAAACGACGTATAAATGAAAAGACGCATAATCGAAATTTTAATAAACAGCTTTGATTATTACAAATTTAATGCTGCTAATTCAAATTCATTTCAAAGTAATAATTTTAAAGTTTTTTGAGATAGAACTTGAATATTACTACACAGTAATGAAAACACTAATTAAATTTTAAAATTAAACATTTATCATAAAAGTGAGGAAAATAATAGCCTTATTGCATATCTTAAGTACTAATTATACATTTCTTATGTTATACGATTTATGCACATAAAGGTAGGCCTTTAATTTTTTAAAAAAATCTTTAATCGGACGTTGATGTGCTTATTGTTTATGAGCATTTCAAAATCCATTAACGTAAGTAAAGAGCATTTAGTTGAGCAGTTAGTAATAGTTTAATAATTACGAATGAAATTAAATTCATTGAATATTTTTCCACTAGTGTTTTGACAAACAAAATTAGTTTTTCAGTGGAATCCATTGGTCTTTAAAAGAAGGTAGATCTGTCTGGAAAGCATGGATTTCAGTAGTTAGTAAAAAAAATCAAAATGATTTGTCAAATTTTAATTTAAAGGGAACATCGAACATGGTATTTTAACGCAGAATATGATTTATAGATTGTTCAACTAGTGGACCCCTGACCTACGGATTTTTAACATCTTACTAGATGACACATCCTATTTGCAATATTTATCGTTATTGCAAACCATATAAGAGCGGGAAAAGCCCGAAATACAGTGGAACCTCGCTTAACGAGCTTAATTCGTTTCAGATGCTTACTCGTTATGCGAAACGCTCGTTAAGCGAAACAATTTTTCCCATAGAAATCAATGTAAAATACGATAATGCTTTCCACGCTGGAAAAAGTACTCAACAAATTTTATGTATGACGTTTATTCAAAGAAAATTATATACAACATCGTTAAGGGACCTGAATCATCTTCGTCTTATTTTTTATGCAGAATCAACCAGCATAGAATGCGGATAGGAATTTTAGAAATGTAAAGTGGAATGAAGGCTAAACACGGACTGATGTACCTGTTCTGTTACTCATATTCAAAGAACGTCATTGACTCAAATACGTCAGTCAACTCGTTACGTCACATCTTATGTTAAATAGCGTATCAAAAATTGTAAATGCATGCCAGAAAAATAGTTTTTAAAAACCCTGTCCTTGCATATTACTGGATTCAAAATATGAAAATAACCAAAGTTATTCGTTCCATTCAAAACGTTTATTACTAGAAAACCTTGTTCGAATAACAGTTAAAACAGGTTACAGTTATAAGTGCAGGCATGCTTGATAAGAATTTAAACGAAATAAAAACTCTGTGGATATGTAGCCCAGTGGTTGGGTCGTAAAAAAAGGCCGAATTCGGAATTAATTAGGGGGAAGCTGAAAATTGTTTTAATCCCTTCAGTTTAGGTTTGGAATGAACATACTAAGTTTTCCCCCTCCTGCTAGGTGAGCTTTAGCCGCTACGTGCAGATTTGTAGTCAGAAAATAGGACTTTTTTCAATAATCGAACAATATCTCAAAAAAAAAAAAAAAACTCATGCTATCAAAAACATTGAAATACAAAAGTTGTACAGCTTGAAATTCTGAATAACATGAGTACCAACACTTATTATATTTAATGAAAATTAAGCTCACAACTGCGCTTCAAAGTTTTGCCTAAATCGCTAATCAAGCGCTTGAAGCGAGAACGGACCAAGTTATCGGTTCACCCTGCCTCCAATTATTATTTATACATTTTAAATGTGTTCAGGATGCTTTTATAATTACTTCAAGGCTTTATTTAGTATAATTTGAGGGAGAGAAACCACTGTTATTATGATTTATTAGAGGGAAACATCACATGAAAGCTTCAGCAATGGTTGAGAGCGTGATTATTAATTAGAAGCAACAGACTTCTCAACCAAAGAAAGTTCTTCAAAATAACTCAAAGCTTCTTCTGCAATCAGGTATATGCACGCCATTTTAAATAAATTACCGATTATTTTGCAAAATAAATCTTTCAAAATTATAAACTGTGCTTGAAATAAAAAAAAGTATTTCAATAAAAAAGTACCATAAACGAAATTGCCACGAAAGGAGAACAGTAATATACAATTCACTTTAAAGGAAAACTCTGAAGGAATGAGAGTGCCCAGTTCTCTTTCAAGTAATCAAGTTGCATTCCACAAGGGACATTGTTACTGTTGTAGCTGATTAGTGAATATTTACCCATCTGGGCATATGGGAAACACGTGTCCATATCATCTATCGAGAGTTAAAATACAAACACAGAGAGCTGATGCGTTGATGATGTCGCTTTCGGAACACACTTCTTAGTCCCAATGATACGTAACGGAATAAATATCATGTTTCAGAGCTCTTTTAGCAACAGAAAAACTTTTCCTAAGCCTATCTTTTTTGTGGAAACGTTGTTAAAGAGTCACACATCAAGAAGGAATCAAAATATGGAATGTTTAAGAGATCTTTAAAATCTTAAGATAGAAGTTAAAGAGGTCATTTCTTTTGTATCTATAAATCCAAAGTTTCCGAACATCGGGATCTTTTGGTAATAAATGAAAAGAATTTTTTTTTGCCTTCCGAAATTTCTCGAATGAATCGAACATCCGACAACAGCATAACCATGCATTGTATTAGCTTTAAAACAATAGATTTATCACATTTGCTCTGAATACAACCGTTTTTAAATCTTTAGCTTTCGAACTAGAGAAAAATTAAACGGAATTTAATATAAACGGAAAAACCGAGTAATGCTTATTCGTTGTTTCACTTCCAAGGTGAAAGTTCACGATGAATGTATTCCTGTGAATCCTGACATAATTTCAGAAGAATCTCTCCCCTAAAAAAATCTGACGCAGAGTTACAGAAATATTTTGGATTTGAGCTGGCTCCTTTTCCATTGTCACTCTTTGATAAAGGAGAGCTGCGCAAGACCCACAAGTCAGTATTTTGCGATTTATTTTCTACTGCGACTGACGTGCATTTCATTTCAGCCTGTTATGTGGTTGATGGTGGATTTCTGTTACATCGTCTGTTGTGGCAGGCAAAGGAATTATTTTCTTTCATCCTGAAGAAATATGTTTACTACGCCAAAAGCACTTCAATGAAGGGGCTTCAATAATTCAAAATCAGTAGAACGTATCAGACGAACAAAGAAACACATAACTACTTATGTTATGTTTGGTGAATCAATGTTAGTCATTATGTCCCAAGAGAAATTTTTATCAAATGATAAGAGCAAGCAAAGGTTTATAAATATGTTATGTGTTAAGTTTCAAAAAGAAGGTTTTATTGTGAAGTAAACTCAGGAAGATGCTGATTATCTAATAATCAAAAGTGCTTTGGAAATAGAAAAAAGGTCACAATTTGTTGTGGTTGTTGGTGAAGACATAGACCTTTTGGTTATAATGACAGCATCCACTAATTCCGAAAACATTTTCTTCTTAAAGCCTGGGATAGGTAAGGCAGGAGATGCTTTATTTTGTGCAGCAACCCTGAGCATTGCTCCACACAATGAGGGACAATATTTTGTTTCTTCATTCGTTCAGTGGTTGCAATACCGCATCTGCTCTTTTCAGGCAGGGTAAGAAGAAATTTATGAATGTTCTGAACAGCACTGAACTGCAAAAAGTTGTGAACATTTTCCATGATGAAAATGCATTCCCGGAAGACGTAGATGAATCAGGACAGAAAGTTTTGATAGCACTGTATGGGGGAAAGAACAGTAAAGAACTAAAATTTAAACTTTTTCAAAAATCATTAGTAAAAAATAATTTCAATTTAGCGTCTCTCCATCCCATTACAACAGCTGCCGTGAACACTCTCTCCGTGGAGAGGATTCCACTTTGGAGTGGATTTGCCAAAAGCCCCTTAGATTAGGTTGGAAAGAAATCAAACATGGATTGTTCCCAGTCACCACCCACAAGGAACCAGCTCCTCCAGCCTTTCTCTCTATGATATCATGCAAGTGTGCAAAAGGGTGTAATTTGACTTGCACCTGTAGGAAATCTGGCATTAAATTATCTACAATTTTTTATTACTGCAAAGGGCAAGGGTGTACCAATTCTCCAGAAGATAACATCATTACAAATTCAGCTAACCAAGAGGCTGAAATCGATATCAGGATGGAGGAAATAATTTCAGAGAATGACTTGGAGGAAGAATCTCAAAAATTGTAAGTGGAGAAAAGTGACAGTAAGCAAACCGTCATAAATTATTATGACTCACCTTCAACATCTAAAAAATGAAATTGATCTAAAACTTTTTATCTATTCAATATCACTTTAATTACTCGTAGTTAAATAATAGGGTTAAAATGAAAGTCATTGTTTTTCATTACGCTCTCAGCCATTGTTGAAATTTTGTGTAATATTTTCCGTTGTTAAATCATAATAACATTGGTATTTACCCTCAAAATATACTAAATAAAGCCTTGAAATAATTATAAAAGCATCCTGAACACATTTAAAATGTATATAAAATAATTGGAGGCAGGGTGAACCGATAACTTGGTCCGTTCTCCCTTCAAGCGCTTGATTAGCGATTTAAGCAAAACTTTGAAGCGCAGTTGTGAGCTTAATTTTCAGTAAATATAATAAGTATTGGTACTCATTTTATTCAGAATTTCAAGCTCTAAATCTTTTGTAATTCAATGTTTTTGATAGCATTGATTGTTTTGGAGATATTGTTCGATTATTGAAAAACGTCCTATTTTCTGACTACAAATCTGCACGCAGCGGCTAAAGCTCACCTAGCAGGAGGGGGAAAACTTAGTATGTTCATTCCAGACCTAAACTGAAGGGATTGAAACAATTTTCAGCTTCCCCCTAATTAATTCCGAATTCAACTACCCAACCACTGGGCTAATGACAGTTAGCAGAAGCAAAATCCGGAACTTCCTCTCTTCTTCTTACTCGTTTTGCGAAACGTCGCTCATCAAGCGAGTCATTTTTTTTCCAATTTATTTTACTCGTTATGCGAATTACTCGTTATGCCAGGTTCCACTGAACTTAAAATTGGACTTTATATTATTTGCTGCTTTGACTTAATGAGATATTTAAATATCAAAAATAATGCAATTCCATGCTAGAATTTGACATATCATTGTATGCAAAGGTGTTAAATGCATTACTAAATTTCTTTAATACCACGTTTTCTGTATAAATAGAACTCATATGTATCTGAAAAATATTCAAGATCCTTGCACATTACAGAACTCATTCCGAATATAACGACTGTCATATTTACGCTGATAAAAAATAAAATATTAAAGCCTATTAAAAAAGAATTAAACGACAGGTCCACGAAATAGTTACATTAATCGTTGCTTGGGACATTTCCTTTCTTTCATTCTTAAACTCATATTTATTTCTCATTAATTTCTAACTTAGATATTCCGCTGCAAAAAGTTTAATTCTTCCTGTCTCACGGTATCTACCGAAATTTGATAGATATTCATAAATTTCGGTGGATCACGAAATCGTGTTAAAATTCTGAGGCAAGCCAAAGCGATTTTATTACACTTCCTCAATCGTGATTGAAATGTGAGGCTACGCCCACTTTTATTGTGCAATGACGTTACGTCTTTTTTTATGACATCACGACTCCGTGTCCTTCTTTCACGATATTAAGCATGACGTCACCCTCATTCCCGATATAGCCCAAGAAAGGTTGAATTTCCGCAATTTTATGATTAACACCTTTGCCAGGTGGGTTAGATAGTATCGAACATCGGTTACTGAAATGTGAACTTTATTGGCAAAAGAACGTTACAAAATAGTTTATGGCTATGACGTGTTCTTACAAAAATGATCTTAAAAATAACGAACATTGTAAAGCAAGGCTGTTAAAATTAGGCGAAAATCTGTTCATCAAAAGAAATAAATTATTAGCCTTCCATGGTTATGTAGACTGCTTCTCCAAGACTGAGAAATTTTTATTCGTTAAATCAAGCAAATATAGAACAGCGATAATAGATAAAAATTTGAAATGGATGGTTTAAAATCGTATCTATATATATATAGCAGTGTGCGTGTGTTCCTTCAACAAGTCTACAGTTTTTGTCCGATCTCGATGAAATTTGTCACATGTGCTCTTCAAAACAATAGAAAGATCACTAACAATCCCAATAGTTAATTAAAATTTCAGTTAATTAAAAATTAAGCAAGATTTTGGCGTTTTTCCCCGATAACTTCCGAAAATATCTCACAAAAACTAATTTTACGCCATCTTAAAGTTTTTTTAAAAAAAAATTAGCTTTTCAGTGACACCACTTTCATTTCCGTACAATTTTTCTATAATTTTAATAATTTTTTTTAATTAATTTCGTACACAAATATATGAACATTAAACACATCACGACAAGAAAGAAGACGAAGAACTGTTACCAGAACACACTAGAAGAATTCTGGAAGGACACAAAAAAAAGCTTAAAAGCAGACGATTCACAGGCGATTAACAATCACCCTCAAGAACAATTCATTTGGTTCAATTATTCCATTTTAGTGGGAATTATTTTGAATTATTTTTTGTTTTTCAAAGAGTGAAACTAGATCATTCTGCTCATAGTTTCCTGTCTCCTACAGCGTTTTGATACTGAAAAGATCGAGCAACGCCGAATATTTTGCTAGTTTATTATAAAAAACTAGACACAAATCGATGATTGTGTCTAGTTACTTGTTTGTAGCAATACATTTACTAGAATTGTGATATAATTAGTTCGAATAATTGAATCAGCAGTTTGAAGAAGGAAACGAATCCAAATATTGTTTTCAGGGCAATTTAAAACAGAATTTTTTTAAATATAAAATCCTACTTTTTTTTTACCTAATGAAACTTCCTTAGTGAGATTCATTTCATTAGTGGTTTTTGTTCCTATTTTACAGCTAATAACGAGCATCTATCTGTAAGGTAACTCACGTTTGGTGCTTTGGGGGGGGGGCACTTGTTCCCTTCCTCTTAACTGCTGGTATAATTTTGGAACACGTGAAATTTCACCAGTGGCGAGTTACATTCAAATATGAATTTTAAATGAACATTGTATTAACTGATTCGACCACTGATTTAGGAACTCAGAATTTCTGACGAATGATTAATCATTTTACACGAAAATAAATTACAGGTAAACCTCGTTAGTGTGACGATTTCGTTAGAATATTGTGCTACATTGGTCCCGATTCATTTCTTTTCAGTTGAATTAAAATAATTCAACCTCGATATTTTGACAGTTTAGTTCGAAAAACCATTTTTGAAATATGTCTGCCTATCTGTGAACACGATAATTCAAAAACGCAATAAGCTGGACGGATGAAATTTTCTTTAAACCAAAAGTGTAGATTTTATCAAATTTTTCAAAAATTGTAGATTTCTATCAAAATCCGTCTGCGAGAAGTCTGCCTGACTGTCCGTCCGTCCGTGTATATGCGGACATGGTAACCCAAAAACGCAAAGCGCTAGACGAATGAAATTTAACATACAGTTTTATGTTCAAAATTGTAGACCTGTGCCAAATTTTGGGCCAAATCCGTCAATTGGTTGACTGTCTGTCTGTCTATTCGTAGTATGTCAATGCGATACTCAAAACAGGAGCGACTTAGATAAATGAAATTTGGCATGTGGTCTTGTGACCGAAAGTGAAAATCTGTATCAAATTGTAGACCAAATCGGTGATATTGATTGATTGATTGACACCCTCGCTGGCCCAGCCTACCCGAAAGGGTGTAAGGCCCAACACGGGCCAGTGGGAAAAATAGACGATCACTGACAGCGTGCTCTCCAGCCCCTAAGGGCAAGGAGAACGCCCCCTAGACCAAATACAGGATTCACACAACCTCAGCCAATCCGTTGGCTTCCTTAAAATGTATACAAACTACACCCATTAACAAGGGTGGGAATTAATTACACAATATAATTACAGAACATTTTTTCAAATCTTAATGTTTATACTCCTCAAAAGCTTCTAAAGGCATACTATATTTTATTGCCATTTTTAATATAAAATTCTCTATATCTTTTTTAATTGTGTTTTAATACTCCCATTACTATTGGATATTACCATTCTATGCTTTGTTCCTTTTTTCATTAGTTCTCTTAATATACCATTATTTACTATATTTAAATCGCCTGTAATTACATGTCCATGCTTTATATCTATAAAATTGTTATATTCTTTACATATGCAATTATCAATATTACTGCTTTCTTTAATTTTATTGTAGTTAAATATCAATCTTCCAGTTGCTTATTGTATTTAAAGGCTCGTTTGAATTTTATATTCTTAATAGGAAAATGATCGTTATATTTATCCAAAATATCTGAAAAGTTACGATTCTCAAAGGTTGTATAATAAATAAAAATGTACAATATTCTATGTCCTTAATTTTATTATTGACTCTTGACAATTTTAATCTTTTAAAGATAAATTTGTAAATATCACTAATAATATCCCAACCATGAGTATATGGTAAAATGTTATCAAATAAATCTTTAATAACTTTTACTTCCTTTTTATTCAGTCCAAACATGTATCGCTTAATATTTTTAATATTAAAATCATTGTCAAAGTTTAAACTCAATTCAGAAAGATCTTCTTTTATTTTTTCAAAACTTCTAATTTCTCTCTTTTTCTTAGCTGTTTTATTCTACGAGTGTCCATATATTACTTTATTAGATTCTCTATAAAGATACTGTGAACTATTATTTTTGATTATTTGCATTACATTTTTATTGAAGTAAATAATATGAAGTCCATAAGGATAAATTGTATTATAATAGTGCATGAAATAGTTTTGCCACCATAATCTATTTTTTCAATTCCTACTATTAGTTCACACTCTCCCTATATATATATATATATATATATCTTGTTCAAATTTTCAATCGTTAATAAAATACTTTTTATTCATCCACTCAAGTTCAAATACATTTTTTAAAACTTGTAGTGAATGACACTTGATGTTAATACAGTTTTTTCAAATATTAATTCATTAATTAAATTTAATTAATTAATTTTAGTTTTATATGGGAGAAAAAAATTCTAAAATAAAATTTTTCTTTGTTGACCTAAGTAGGAATTGACATTAATTTTTTTTTTATATTACTTGTTAATATTAGGTACTATTTTCACAATACAAATTTCTATATTTTCGAAGCCATGGGAATTAAAATGCCCAATCTCTAATTTGTTTAAATTTTTATTTCTTTTAAAGTTTTTTGTATCAGATCTATGTTGATTAATTCTACTATTAATTGTATTAGAAGTCTGACCAATATAATTAAAGTCACATACATTACATGTTAATTTGTAGATACAGTTATAAATTTTACAAAACAAATAGCTAGATTCTTCATTAATTTGTTTTCCATTTATCATGATGCAAGTTTTGGATCTCTTGTTCTTACATTTATTGAACTTTAATATATCTAAATAGTTATTTAGATTTTGTTTAGTTAATATGTTGGAGCTATGACCTATATCTATATTTCGACATGTATTATCGATAGTATTAGAATAACTTTTCTTAAAATTCGAATTCCAGAAAATCCTAGTCTTATACCTTTTAGTATAATCACGCTTAATCACATTATTGTTGTGATAAAGTTTCCCTAATTGAACTTCAGGATGTATCATATCCTCATTATCTACCATAGTAAGTACACTAAATTTATTATTAGTAACTATTTCATAACCATGTGTAACATCATATAACAGATTCAGAAGTATCTTTTTTGTCTTTTTTATTTTTATTATTAATTTTTTTGTTACCAACTACATTTTCTCTGTCTCCCAATACTAAATCTCTATAACAATCTCGCTGTGACCTCATATCAATAACCACTCAACACAATCAAAGATTACAATGGTAATTGTATTACGATGATATACACACCATTATAGTTTATCACCGAACATAGACTTACTAATGAAGTTCTCCTAATTGCCAGTCTCTATATAAACATTTTTTTATCAAATTCATAATATATATATATATATATATATATATATTTATTTATAATTTTATTTTTTTACTTTTCTAAATAATCTTAACGACGCCTCATTTTAAATACTTCTACTTTCATCATAATAAACGCACTACAACTTTCTTTTCAAATCATGAGTTTCTAAAGGGGAAATTCCCTTTCCTGGGTACTTAAGCGTTCTGCGCATTCTTTTCTGCCTTTTTCACGCCAGCATGTAAGCTTTCAACAACAATGCGCCGCTCGGCCTTAAACTTCTGAATTCTGGTCATGGAGCTGCATACAAATGAAATACTTTACCTATGAAGAAATAACGCCTGATGCCTAAATAAAAGAAGATTTAAACAAATATCGTCTCTTCCTTGATGACAATGGACTGCCTTTCACCTTTTTAAAGCCTGATCTTATATATATATCCTTCACTTTTTTTCGCCAACTCCTGTTTGAGATTTAACAAGTGCAATCCGCTCTTTTTCAAGATAGGGTCAACTGTTTATTTTATTTCCTACCCACACTTCAAGAAATAGGAGAAATAAATGAAAAGATCGAACTTTTATAATTTTAAAATCCCCCCCCCCCACACACACACACACACATATATATATATGTATATACAGTGAAACCTCTTCGAACGGCCACCCCTACATAGCGGTCACCCCTCTTAACGGCCAATTTTTCGTGGCACGGATTTTTCGGCCCATAGACCTAATGTTAAAATAACCCCTAGCAACGGCCACCCAACCCCTCTCAACGGCCGCCGGGTGGGTTCGCCCATCCCATTTAACAAACGCATCGGCTAGAGATTTACTTTTTAAACTGAAAAATGAACTTGAAAAATGGAGAAGGGTAATAGGGAAAGAGAGTATTTTAGAAAGAGAGTATTATAGAGAATTTTCCGAGAAGGGTAAAAACTTAAAACAGTCACAAATTGTATCCTTTTCACAAAAAATGTAAAAAATTATTAAATAAAGTACTATTTTCTCTTTAGATAAGTCTCAAACTTCATTTTAAATAAGAAATATGTGTCAGACTTGTTTATATTATGTATTATAGCAATTATCTTGTAATTGTAACGAAACCCTTCAGAGCGGCCACCCCCTCTGAGCGGCTAATTTTTCTCGGAACGGAGGGGTGGCCGCTCAGAGAGGTTTCACTGTATATAAAAACTAAAACGCTAAAACTTGCTAAAGAAAAACTTTTACCAAATCCGTTTCCAATAGCTCGTGCGGTTAGTGTGAATGTATATATTCATGAATATATAATGAGTAAGAGTGCATTGAGTCGCCAAATATGGCAACCCAGCAGCGTAGTGTAGGGGCTATACAATAAATAATGCCCAGTTAGAGTAACAATCGAAATAAAGAAGCTAAATAGCACTTTGCGATAACTTTTTTTTTACAGAGAAGAGATGGGGAGCGGTAGATTGCAAGAGAATAAACGCAGAACCGAACCTGTAACGGGATAACTGTGTAGACGTGTGTTTGCACAAAGGAAAAAGTTCAAAAAATTCCACTGGGAAGTGAAAAAAAATCAAACTTATTTAAAGGACTTGAGCAGAAGAGAAAGCTCGTTAAGAAGTGTTGGCTCTAAAATGTTTAAAAAATATATAGATAGATATTTCTTTTTCTCGCAATCTTCAGTTTTAGTAGAAATAAAAAGAATTTAGACGACTTCTTTTAAGAGCTTCTTTACTTTCGTTGAAATTGAAAATAGCATGTGTAAAAGGAACTCACATTTTGATAACGGATAAAATAATTAATGAATCCATGAAGTGGGATTTAGTTGGTCATATTACATTCTTGGTAGCAATTTAACAATGGCGTTAATGAAAGATGTAGAATTAAGAAAATATTTCTTTCACAAAATGCAATTTAAAATTATGAATTTCCAAGCAAATGTAAAATCTCATCATATGTATCTACAGTAAGGCACCATTTGTACATTTCTTAACTGTACTTCATTTATATTTATACGTCGTTTCATCACAGTCCCGATTCATCTTAATATAAATAAAAGTCATTGTGGGTATGTGGGTGGGTATGTATGTGGCTATGTTCCACATCTCCTCCTAAACCAATGGACGGTTTTCAACCAAATTTTGTACACTTATTATTTAAGATAAGGGGAAGACACTTATGAACTTTTCCAAGTCCCAAAGTTAATTAAACAGTCAGTTAATTAGAAAATAACCGAAATCGTTTTTCCGCCGTAACTTCGGAGCAAACTGTCCGACAAAAAATATTTTTATACCATCTTAAAGTTCAAATTTTTACCTTTTCAATGATACTAATTTTATTTCTCTGACATTTTCCCTTCGATTGTTATTAATTTTTAAAAGTTCCAAAACTTTAAAATGCGTGCAGACGATTTTGAAATAACGAATATTTATAGCTACTCCGTTGCTAGGCAACGGTTAGACTTTGAACTAATTCACCTTTATTTCCAGCTTGGCGCTTGATACAGTTGCCAAATAGATTTGGCGATTGCTTAAATCGGAAGGTTACCGGAAAACGGTCTATGAATCCAAAATAAACAAACCAGGATCGTCCATTGACGTATATGATATGGTTGTCAGAGTTTTTATAATAGGAAGGTATATTTTGTCTTATGTATTCTTTTAAACAGTAGAAGCAGATGACATATAGCATGGTGGATGATATATTCCAAAGAGCAGATGATACCATTGAGTACAATGATGTAATTTACAGTAACAGAGAATTAAATTAGTCGTCCAATTATGTATTATCAACCGTCAGAACTTTTGACTTCCCCTTTCTATATATAACGAAACATTTACATTCGTAAATTTAAAAAAAGTAGCAATTCAAATTCTTCGCGCACGAAGTCGCGGGTAACAGCTAGTTCGTAATAATTGTAATGATAAAGAACTTCGTTTATGCGTCGCAAAACTTAGGCTATACGTCGTTTTCTCCTTTCTAAAATTCACAAATTTTCTGCCTCAATTTCCAGCAAGTGGTAGAAAACCTGAAGCAGTACCAGTTCTGTTGGTGGTTCGGATGGAGTGGTCTAAGATTTTATGGATCTTGGAACTGATCTCTGACTGGTTTTTTCGCTTACTCGGACTGGACCCGAATTTAAGTTCAAGTGATTATGATTTGATTCCAAAAGAAGAAGAAAACCCACTTTGTGACATTCGCTACCGAATTGTTCTGGAGATTCTTAAAGTGATAGACCGCTCCATCTGAGCCATAAACAGAATAATGATCTCTGGAATCGTTCGTTAGCAACGTCTGACTGATTTCTTTTATTTATTTATTTTGCACAGTGGGCTGGAATTCCCTGTACCCGAATTTAAGTTAGAGTGATTATAATTTGATTCCAAAGAAGAAAAAAACCACTTCGTGGGATTCGCTACCGGAGATTCGTAATGCGATAGACCGCTCCATCCGAACCATCAACAGCATGGGTATTGCTTCAAGTATTCTACGACTTCCACATCACTGAAAACGAGCAGTACACAAGGCTGGTGACTACACTGAAGAACTATAAACATTTCAAGCTAGTACCAATGTAATAATATTACAGCGCCTCTTAACTTTTCAACCCTTGTAATAAATAATAATAATAATCTTGATGCCTAATTTATACAATGGTTCGTTTGAAAGTTATTAACGACAAATTTTTAAAATCGTTCAAATTAAATTATTTGCATTAAATTATCTATGTCACGCAGTTCATTGTGAGCAACAATAGCTGAAATATATTTATGAAGCAATAAGCAATAGATTTAAAATATATAAATGCCATATGAATTTTTAATAGCAAGAAAGAAATAGTGAATCAAAATTACCTATAACATTTTTTTATAAAAATAAAAGCAAAGAATGTATTTAGACTTTCATGAAAAAATCATGCAAATTTGAAAACTCTGCATTTATGATATTAACTCACAATGGAAATAACATGCAATTTTCATCAAAATAATTTGGTAGATAATTTTAAGTACTCTCGAAATAAACAAAAATCTATTTCCCATGTCTTTATGCAAATTTAAGTACATTCACATTAGATGCATTGAATTTAAATGAAATTTAAACGAGGTACTCAGTCAAGTTGGTATTCACGATGCCAAATGTGAATTGCTTTTTAATATTAAACAGCTAAGCATCAAAATAATGGATAAAAAAATTAGAAATCTACGTTTTTTTCTTTAACACAATTAAACATAGAGCACGAGTGAGTTTCCCAACAATTTGAAGTAAATACATAGATAACTAACTGATAGGGAACTCCCAAGTTGTTCTTTCTTTGGGCGAGTCCATTATTGTGCAAACGATCTGCTTACATTAAATAAACTAAAAATATCTTATACGGCTGATATTCAAATTCTTCCTGCCATAAAGTTGCTTTGAATTTTAATGAAGAAAGGTTTTAAATTTTAAATGCATATTATGATGGAAATATTTTTTTTTTTGCAGTACACTTTCTGCAGTAAAAATAGCTTTAAAAAAACTAACAAAACATTAATTTTTTTCTTTAATAATCCAGCAGGAATTACTTTGGAATTATTATAGACCGCAACTGAAGCAGGGGGAAAGAAAGAGCAGCTTTCTTTCATTAAAATTATGAAAAGCAGCCAGATAGCTTCCGAGGACTAAATTTAATTTAGAGGATAAGAGAGGGTATGAATAATTTATTTCTCTTTTTTATTTATTTATTTTTTGGAACTGTCAACCGTAAGAAATAAGGAACGGGGGGCCAACAAAATACAGGCTTCTAAAACTGATTACGTGAGCGTATTTTTGTTTTGGGGTTAGTTCACTGTAACCTTAACTTACCTTGCTCGCCGCGGTTGCAATAGTTGCTTCATTTTTGCAGTCGTGATTTTGTTTAATGCTACGGTATGGAAAAAATATAACAATGTTAGGGTCGGTATGTTATGTATAAGAAAACGTGAAGTTAAAATTAAGAAGTTCGTGAGATTAGCGTAATATTTTATATAGATTTAGGTTATGGTTCAGTAGTTGTTTGTGTTTAACAACACATTTTGCTGTGCGCCATTTAAACTTTTGCCTCTTAAATTAGTTCTAAATAATTTAATGATTAATTAATAAAATGACTTTTATATTTTTGAGTTCAAGTAGGAAAGTTTCTTAATGAAGGAGCTTTAATTAAGTAATTACTGTTATTTAATTAATTAAATCGAATTAAAAATTTCACTTCAAAATTAATTTTTCTCATTTTCTCATCTTCCTTACACTTTTTTTTACACATGGAAATATATAAAACAATTATACCTCTCATGAATGTCTTTTTTATATTTTTTTGTATAAAAGGAAGACCTTTATTTTAATTTAAAGTAGAAACTTAATTTTATCGGAAATTTAATTAGAAACTTAAAAAATCGTAAAAGTAGCCTATTAGAAATGTAATCACACTCTTAGTTAGTTACAAAGTTAACTAATTAAAAATTCAACTATGAACTTAATAAGCTAACAGTTTAATAAGGAAGTTTAATTAAAAACAGAACTTAATTTAACTTCTAATTATTATAAAATTTAAAATAAAATTTAGCAAATTATAGAAAGCATTAATGATAATTCATGAAAGTTATTTTGGCTGCTCACGCACTTTTAAAGTAAAAATGAATGTAATGAAAAATAAATGAATGAACACAGAACAAATATTTACAATTAAAGAATAAGTTATGCTTTCCCACTTGTAAAAAATATTGATATAAAATTAGAAAAAAAAAGTTGTAAAGCAAAAATAAAAATAAGAAAAAATCAGGTATGGATAATTCTGGGATTCCTTAATCATCCGCGATTTTGCGCATGCGCCATGCGGAGTTGATTTCACCAAATTAGGGGTGAAGTGAGAAATGGATGGGTAGATATTTCCATTTTACTTAGCGTGACCGCACAAAAAACTCGGGGAATGCGCTCATCTTACTCATTGCCTGTCACCCTTTCCGGAGTAAAATCGTCAAAGAATGCTAGTCTTGGCATTTTGCAACGATCAGTAAATGAAAAAGCAACTTTTTACGATAGTTCCACTAACATATTTTTGATATTACGAACACTATTTGGGAAACAATGACATCATAAGAACGTGATTCAACCTTATCCGATATATAGGGTGTCCCAAAAAAGTTGAACAAGCATTTATTTCCTTAAATATTGCACCTAGACATATACTTCCAATTACAAAATTTCGTCAAATGAAGTAGGAATTTGTGTGAAAGCACCTTGGCTTCTCTGAAAGTTGAAAATAAAAAGTTAAGAAAATTAAATTTTTATACGTTCCCCACAGAGTAAAAGTGTCAGTTAGTAAATTGCTCCTCTTACTCTCATCTATGTATAAACTAAATTTCACGATTCTATCTGTAAAACTTGCAGATATATATTAATGTTTAAATTTAAAGGGGCTTCTCACAAATTTATATAGCGATGTTTATTGCAGAAATGCAAATTTCTTCGACACACAAAAAACTGCGAAATGAAAGGGAACAGGAAATGTGCATCAGTGAGGGAGACTTTCAGTCCTCAATTGCTCATACCAACACTTAATGGAGTTCTTACTTGGAGACCGACAATTTCGATACTCTAACCGAATAATTCTTTGAACTGTTACAATTGATTTGCTTTCGTGGAACCAGAGAAACGCCAGACGTGCCTTTTGCTGCACGGTAGCCATTTTGACACTTGCGTTGGATTGTGTAGATTTAGTGCGTCGTAGAGGCGCGGTATCTATCTAAAAAATAACTCTCTGATTTTAAAAAAAAGCTACATTATAGTGTTTCTTATTATTAATTTTTGAAATGGGTCCAATAATTTATGACCACCCTGTATTATTTGAGTATTTTTTAGATTTGACAAATGTTATTTCCTGATTGCGTCCTTTTAATAATTTATTGAAATATGTATATTATCCATGAAATGTACATCAAAAGACTGGATCAAACAGCAATGACAGGTATGGAAAAGTGGTCTAAATCAATAAATTTGTCATCTTATATAACTGTAAGTTTTGCCGATAGAAGCGTGCAACTTCGTATGTGAATAGATGAATCTAAGAAAAACATTTTATTAATTGATATTTTTGCAATACGGGGACCGTATCAAAATTTAATTTTTGTAACTTTTTATCATCAATCCGCTTAGAAGTCAACAAATACAAATTCTTACCTTATTTGATGAAACTTTGTAAAGGGAAGTATATGTCTAGGATCAATATTTAAGGAAATAAACGCTTGTTCCACTTTTTGGGACACCCTGTAGTTTGAAGTTCTACACGATAGTTAATATTTTGATACAACAGATTTTCTTATATTTTGATACAACAGATATTCTTACAAAACAGCTACATACACAAGGGTAATATATGCAATTATTTAGTAGGATATTTAAAATTGTTTATATGACAAGCACGCAATATTGGAACTCTCTTCTACTCAGAATATAATTAAGAACGACATGCAAAATCATATTCAATAAAATGCTAACTAATCTCGAACGTTATTCGCACCATTTAAAAATATCAAAAACAAAATGTAGAGTTATTAATTTCTTAAGAAAATAATTTTTTAAGTAGAAAATAATTGTAATTATTTATTACTTTTTAATTTTGAGATCAATTGTTTCTCAAACTCACTACCAGGTGAAAAATGGTCTTCCGAATTGTTTTGTTAACTTTAAATAAAGAAAATGAGAATCACTAGCTGCTTATACCTAGGGTTGCCATAATTCCCAAGCATTGATACGGGACGTTTAAGTGCCAAATAAATAAAACATGAAAAAAATGGGTAGATAATGGTTTATTTTACTCTGATAAAAAATAAATAAAGTCCAAGCAATCTTATAAAATGAACACGTAGAATAATAAAAAAGATGCGAGGCTAATCCTTTTTTAGCCCAGTGATATTTTAAAGTCGATTTTACTTTCTTAATTGTGTCATTTTCTTCTTTCACATAATTATAAATTCGGCGCAAGTCATTTTAAAATTATAATGACACATCAAAATTGCTCCACTGACTGAGTTTAAGGAGAAAACAGGACAAATAGTAATAAGGGACTGAGTAGTGAAATACGGTGACAGTCCCGTACATACGGGACGTATGGCAACTCTACCTATAGTTTAAAGAACCCTAGATTATAGAAATAAAAAAGATGAATAGTCAAAATAATTGTACCTTGTTATGCAGTTTTTCATTTATTATTTGTATTATTATTACCCATAATAATAAACCACCTCAGTAATTAACCATCACTCGCCACTGGAATGAACAACAGACACTAACTAAACCCAACAGAATGTGACGGCTTACATCTAGACAATCTAACAAAACCAGCCATGTACGCCGAAAACAAGGTATACAATTACTGCAAACAATACCACAGCAACACTCCACTGCACATTGGAAAACTGCAGACGTTTTTCTCAAAGCCCCAATTAGCATGTCCACCCCGTCTGTCGTCCATCCACCCTGGAGGCACAAGCAAACGACACTTGTGCCAAAAGACGCAGTGCAAACAGCATCTAAACAGCCATATATATGCATGTTATGCAAGCGACTCATAATTTCTGTGTTCTCGCTCGTCCATCCCTATTGACTTAACGACTGTTTTCCTACAGAAGGCCCGCACGGGGCCTTATTAATTTATGCAAATTACGTTTAGACGGTAGTGCGTTGCTCCCAGCGCTGGGTTTCGAAACCGTATTTATTTTAGACGAAGCAATGAAGACGCCTCCCCACAGCTGACTGGCGATTAGTATAATGAGCGTCGAACGCAAATAAAGACGACGACGACACAGCAGCGGAAGGATTGAAAAAACGCCTTTCCTTTTTCTGTTTGTGTTGCAATAAATCAACATTCAAGACAGAGGTCTGCGATTGCTGCAACTTTCTAACGGCGACGAGCCATCTGTTTCTGACCCGGCTGGGATGTTCATTGTTGGCTGCGTCTAAAATTAGCATCGCCTTTGATCGGGATAGAGATTGCTTTCTTGGTAAGTTGATAGTTACAATGAGTGGCGTCTCGTGTTCAGTGACCAGGTTTCCCGAAGTTCAGTCCGGCACGTTCTAGAACAGAGGTCTCCCCAACCTGTACTACGCTTTCATCTGGGGGTACGCGAAAGTAGCATGGTAACGGCGGAGAACACGAAACATATAGGATTAAAATGAAAAAAAAGTTATAGAATTTTGTTTCACCAAGTTTGTGTGAAAAGTTCAAGCCCGAAACCCTACTGGGTAGCCGTGAAAGAAAAGTATCAAGAACTCGTTATTAAAACAATAAAATATTAAATACATTTCACGAACAGAGAACTTGCGGAAAACATACTCTAAAGAGTACATTAATAACAAATATCGCAGTAACCCTAATGCAACTCGAGACATGAGATTACATCTGTCTTCATTCGAATCTAATTTCATAAAATTCAACTTCTTGAAACAAGCTCAAGGATTGCACTGAAACTGTCTTCCATTCGAATAGCTCAGAGGTTCCCAAACTGTGGTACGCGTACCCCTGGGGGTACACGAAATCTAAGTCGGTAATGGAGGACACAAGAAAAGATAAGGGATTTAAAAAGTTACAGAATTTTGTTACCCCAAATTCGTGTGAAAAGTAAAAGTGAAAGTAGTGCAAATCTAAAGCCTACGCTCAAAATAAGAAAAAAGAAAGATAAAGGAAACCTGGTAAATAATTGATATATTGTCTTCAGCAGCCCCGATTATGCATACACTTCAATGTCTTCGCAAAAGCTGTAGCTTCACTGGGCGTCACTGTTGTATACTTTTTTATTTTATTTTCTAGTTTAGACTTATTAATCAAGCTTATCAATTCGAGTCATTCGACTCTTCAGCTTAACTAAGCCCTTAACATTATTGATAAAAAAAGACTTATTTTCATTGACACATGCTTGGAGAGAGGTGTATGTCAGTAGGGGGTACGCGAAAATAAAAGGACAAATCAAGGAGTGCGAGAGGGGAAAAAGGTTGGGAACCCCTAGAATAGCTGATTATCACGATGAGTAATTGCTAGCTTTCATTGTAGGTTAATGCGGTATTATTCCATTACTATTTTTATTTGTCAGTATGTTGGACTCATACCATTGTAAAAAGTGGAATAAAATGTAAAAGCAAAACTAAATCCTTCAAATGTTATTAAATCGACTCTCTGGTTGCTTATCACGCGATTCCCACGGGTGGGAAGCAAGTCTGTTTTAGCTGCATCCAGCGATTTTCGCAATCTATTGTGTGTACTTCGTACTATTAAAGCGTTGAATCATATTATATTAATAAAGCTTTACATATACACTATATGCCCAAAAGTATCCCGACACTTTCAAATTTTTAGAATGTCTCCGAAAAGATTTAACTGACTGCCTTTAAACTTCGACCATGTGAAGAATACACTGTAACTCATATTTCACATTGAAAATTCGGTCCTCAGGGCAATTGGGGGACCTTCTACAAACTGATGAAGACAAAAACATTTTTTGGCCCACCCCGCTTTACAGAATACTGATAACAAGATACAACTTTTACAAATGGTTATGCTTAATGTGCATAATATTTCCAGGAATTTTCGTAAACTCAGCACAAGTAGTTGGGTATAAAGGTTTTCTTAAAAACTCCCAAATTTTCCCGCCTGTTTTTTGCTTATAACATGCAGAGTTTTCTGTTATATTATACGAAACTTACAAAAACAATGGAAATATGTTAGAGAAGTATTGTGTAAAAATTTGAAAAAATGTTTTGAATATTTCAGGAAATATAAGCAGTTTTAGTAAATAATGTTTTACTGCGCATGCGCGAAACATAGCGTAATTTTTCTTTCACAATTTTAAAGCCAGATATATAGGGCAACTTATATAAAAAAATTCAGTTCAATATCATTAGTATTCAGAAAGATATCGACATTACAATTATCAGAATTTTAGCTGCTATCGAAGAGAAGCTAAAAGATGAGGGGTTGTACACAAATTGAATTTTTCTATACTTATATCTTTGAATAGTTATATTGAATTGTATAGTGGTTAGAATTCGCTGAATACCCATGAACACTTGTAATATTTCTAACGAATAAAAAAATATATATATTTGTAGAATTATTAAAATATTTTAAGAAAAGAAATTAATTAGATAAAAAGAATCGTTCGACCATAAAAGAAATATATTTAAAAATATCGTTTGGCCGTAAAATTGTAACAATATGTAATTTGTTAATACTCATATAAATAATATAATTAAAGTAATAAAATTTTTGTTATTTATAGTGCCTAATTAGCTGAAATTTAAGTTAATGCACGTAATTGATAAGTGTTCATGGGTATTCAGCAAATTCTAACCACTATACAATTCAAAATAACTATTCAAAGATATAAGTTTAAAAAATATCAATTTGTGTACAACCACTCATCTTTTAGCTTCTCTTCGATAGGAGCTAAAATTCTGCTCGTCGTAATCCCGATATCTTTCTGAATATTAATGACATTGAACTGAATTTTTTTATATGAGTTGCCCTATATATCTGGCTTTAAAGTTGTGAAAGAAAAATTATGCTGTGTTTTGCGCATGCGCAGTAAAACATTATTTACTAAAAATGTATATATTTCCTTTAATATTCAAAACAATTTTCCAAATTTTTCCACAATGTTTCTCTAACATATTGTCATTTTTGCTATAAGTTTCGTATAATATAACAGAAAACTCTCCATGTTATAAGCAAAAAACAGGTAGGAAAATTTGGGATTTTTGAAGAAAACCTTTATATCTTCCCAAATATTTGTGCTGAGTTTATGAAAGTTCCTGCAAATATCAAGCACATTAAACATAACCATTTCTGAAAGTTTCATTTTGTTATCAGAATTCTGTGAAGCGGGGTGGGCCAAAAAATTTTTGTTTTCATCAGTTTGTAGACGGTCCCCTAATTTTTCTCAGGGCCGAATCTTCAATGTCAAATGTGGGTTACAGTCTATTCTTTACATGCTCGAAGTTTAAAGGTAGTCAGTTAAACCTTTTCGGAGAAATTCTAAAAAATGTGAAAATCTGAAAGTGTACGGATACTTTTGGGCATATAGTGTTAATAACAAAACTCGCTTGGCTCAAAAGTATTTGAACTAGGGATGGGAAAAACCTACCGGTTTTAACTGAAAAGTGGTTTGTTTTTTTTGTTTCGGTTAACCGAATTTTTTCAGTTATTTTTTTTGTCTCGGTTATAACCGATTATTTATATATATATATATATATATATAGGTTCGATTAGACTAAAATTTACCAAGTTATGAAGCTTTGAATTTCGTCATCTTAGACCAATCAACAACAACCGCTTTCTAGAGTGTTGGTTGGCGAATTACTGAAAGAGTCTTCATGAGCAGATAAATGTTGGCCAATGGATTGGCCAATTCCTGTAAAACCAATATTAATAAAAAATTTGTCTACAAACGGTGTTTGTTTTTTATAAAAAAAATCCTGAAACCCGGTTATTTCAAAACCCGTTTATTTTTACAATAACCGCCATCCCTAATTTGAACAAGTTTGCGAACGTTGCATCTAATTAGCAATTTTTTAAAAAAATTCAGTTGCGTGACTCTTATTCTGAATTAAGTCTTATGTCCTTAATGTCATTAATAAAAATTTCTTTTTGCGAATGATTGAGGGAGATAGCATATGACAATTTAAAAAAACAAACAAACAAGGAGTACGGGAGGAAATAAAGGTTGGGAAACGCTAGACTAGAGGGATAAGGAATAGTTTGTCTGATAAACATGAGTTGGAAGAAAGTTATATGTTCTGCTCTTTGGCTGTGTTTTTAATAAGCATTATTCAAAAATTAATAGACCGATGTGGTCTTTAGCAAAGAATTGCTCGTGGCGGTTGGGCTATCTGCTGGAGATTTTCCAGGTTACCTTCAAGAGAAACCCGAATGTGGACCAGTTTTTCCCGAAAGTCCTCGAGGAAGGCAGGCTTCCCCCATACATTGGAGCTAAATCAGGTTTCTTTTTCACATACTCCAAGGTCCTTTGACCACCAAATTTACTGGATGTCCACAAATTATTGTCGGAATTTTTTTAAAAAACACAATGATAAAAACAGACCTGGCAAACTTTGTGTTAGAGTATTTAGATAGCGTAAAAAAATGTTTTGCAATTTTTTTCATTTTTTAAAAAATTATTTTTACTTTTTTTGCGAGATACTGAAACCAACTCTCCTGAATCCTGATCGATCATTTAATTATTTTATTTCTGATTGTCTTAATATTTGTTATTTAACCCCTTAACAGTTTAGTATTCTGTGTCGCCTAATTAGACGACCCCACCCCCCTTCTGTTTTGGGAATGTGTTGTGGTATTGATTCAACTAAGAGCCCATGGAACAAATGAGGTGTTAATGGGTTAATGGTCATTTTTGTATCGAATGATAACGCCACTGACTGACTTAATTTTATATTATAATTGTAAAATGGTTTAATTGGATCCACGAACTGTCTCGGGATAGACTGGCAAGGGGTGGTAACTACTTGTATAGAAATTCAGTGCAAATCAATAAAAAAATATTGGATTTGGATGTTGTGGAGTCGAAAGCTGTGCCGTGGAGCTTATATTACCTATAGGCATATACAGGGTTTAATCCGGGCCTGATTAGGAGTGCCTGAAAAATTTGAGAAAAAGTCAGGAGTCGCCAAAAACGTTCTGGACAAAAAGGGGTCACGGATCTAAGAAGTCCTGTTCCAAAAGACACGAGGAACATCTTGCAACATACATATATCAGTTGTCCTTTCACTCGGAATAGACGTCATACCACTGGCAGGCTTTCAAAATGTTCAAGGTAAAAATTCTACGGGAAAAAAGTGTCCCAATCGAAGGCATAATGGAGGCCGCACGCGTATCTCTAATCCACCTGAAAATTTCCCTTCTCAACCGGTGACAAACCCTCCTGACACATTTCTTTTCGGGAGGAAACGATACAAAAATCGATACGCAGATCCTCAATCGATAACTCACTTTGCTCCATCCCCTCATGGGTGCTTCTAAAGAAAAGAAGGTAAGCTGCTTTCTCACTGGCAACATCTGAGCGTTTTGAGGAAATGACAGAAAGAAAGAAATAAGATGGTGCTGGGGAAACTTTTTTTCTCCTTCCCTGAGCAGTTTGAGAGCGAATATGGACAGAAAAGGACCTGCCTGGAGTTTTTTTCTTCTTTAGGCGACCTGCTTATTCGAGAGTTATATATGACTGATGGGAAAGGTCAAAATATGGTTGGAAAGAGGTAGTTTGGTTGGTAGGGTTGTACTTTATTTAATTCCTTTTTGGTAGAAAAGGTAGCCTTTATTTAACCCCTTGATCTACGAATTTATTTAACCTAGTTAGATGGCACATTCTCTTTGGGACATTTATTGTCATTTCGATTCATATGCCAATGTAAAAGACACCAGAGGTATTCAAGCGTGTGCAAGTGATTTGAGCCTTTTACTTTATTAAAATGGTAAGAGTGAACTTTTTTTTGCGCCTTCCTTGTGCAGTTTGAGAGCGAATATAGACAGAAAAGAACCTGCCAGGAGTTTTTTTTCTTCGAGCGACTTGCTTATTCGAGAGTTTATAGGACTAATGGGAAAGGTCAAAATATGGTTAGAAAGAGGCAGTTTGGTTGGTAGGGTCGTACTTTATTTAATTCCTTTTGGTAGGAAAAGTAACCTTTATTGAACACTTTGACTCACGAATTTATTCACTCTAATCAAATGGTACATCCTATTTGGACATTTAGTGTTATTTCAATCGATATATGAATGTAAAAGGCACCAGATGCATTCAAACGTGCCCAATTGATTTGTGCTATTTACATTAAGATGCTGCTGGGGGATCTTTTTTTGCTCCTTCCCTGTACAGTTTGAGAACGAATATGGACAGAAAATGACCTAACAGGGTTTTTTTTTCTTTGAGGGGCCTGCTTATTCGAGACATATGTATGACTGATGGGAAAGGTCAAAATATGGTTGGAAAGAGGTAGTTTGGTTGGTAGGGCTTATTTAATTCTTTTCAGTAAAAAAGGTAGCCTTTATTGGATCCTTTGACCTACGCGAGAACTTTTTTGCGCCTTCCCTATGCAGTTTGAGAAAGAATATGGACAGAAAATGACCTGCTAGAAGGAACCGGAAGACGAAGATAGATTCCTTCTGTTCCAAGATAAAAGGAAAATAATATTTCGTACCGTAAGTTCATAAAAGCTGGGGCTATGAGAAAGAAAGAGTGCAGAAGAGAATGCAACTGAAGAGAGCTTTCCAACAAGGTGTCACATGCATAGATTAAAAGGCAGCCTAAGTTGGGATGTGTGATGAAAATCACTTTTCAGCTCATAACTTATAAGCAATTCTAGCTATCAAAAAAATTTCAGTGCAAAGGATGTTTGCTATGATAAGGCGATAATTCTCCTAATTTGAATTTTCTTTCTATCTTTAACCATAAGAGAATTATGGGGAAACGGAAATCCCTCCCCCACTTTGAGTTGGATAGCCGGGCTACGATTACTCGACCTAGATTTTTACAGTCCTTACGAAATATCTTTCTCTGGTTAAAATCTAATCACATGAGAACCATTGCAATATATAGCATAAAACTTTTAACATTTGTATTAGTTTAGTTACACTTTAAGGAGTTTTTTGTTGTGGTGGTGGTGGTTCCCCCACACGAATAGTCCGTATTTGATGCTACTGTATTTCACATTGTATGAATATAAGTCTATTTTAATGTATTACGTATATTATTATTTTTTGAGGATTGTATTTTTATTCAGTATTTGTTATTTTATTGTATTTAATTATTTATTTTTATTTGTTATTTTATTGCATTATGTGTTTTATTGTATTTGTTATGTTTATACTGATTGTATTTGTAAAATGTTTGTAACAATGTATCATTTTTTTGTACTCTTTCCCGCCAACCGTTAAAACGCTCCATACCCTATGGGTGAGTGGGTCAGCGTGGGTATTAAATAAATAAAAGGAATCTACCAAAAAATGAGTTCTTGGCAACCAAAATAGTAGTAATGAAAAGACTTCGTTCTCAAACTTCTGCGTCCATTAATTTGTGAGAGAAAATAACTTGATCACGTTTTCAAATATCCTTATCGCGAATACTTTGAATAAGCAAATATAAATATTTCGATAAAGATCAGATTTTTGAGTAAAAAGAAAAGGATAAAATCTAGTACATGATTGTTACAATAGGTTTATTATTCAATGCAAATATTTTTGCTGAGAGCGAATAAGTTTTAAAAAAAGCAAAATAATGATATCATTCAATTTAATGCTCAGTATCTATTTAATAAAATACTTCTAACATGAAGAATGTTACATTTGAAAATATTTTTTAAAAAACCTTACTTTAATATTCTTCAAGGATCAAAATGCAGAAATTTTCTTACCTGTAAAGAAATAAACATAAATCGTTGTTGATTACTGCAATAATTTCATTTAAATTCTAGATAAAAACTTGATTATTAAATTGAAATTATAAACTTAAATATAAATTTAAAAGGGTTTTCTTGTATTTTTGACGGTTCTACTCATTAAATTTGCCCATTAAAAAAAATGTATTGTTGGTGCAATTTGTACGTTCCTTGTTGTTTTTTTTACATCATTAAATATTTTGGAAAAAAAAGTTAGTTTATGAATCGTAACGATGTTAATAGCGCATATATTTTTACAAATAAAGTAAAAATATATGCGCTATTATCATATGGTAGAAAATGTTATATAAAAACCACGATACACCTTTCAATAGTTCAACCGCCAACCATTTCATTTATAATGTTGTCGAGGCATTGACGTTAAAATGGTAAAATCGATGTATTAAACCGTTAAACATAATTTTATCATTAACATAAGGACACTGTAGATTATATATATTATAAAAATAAAATGTATATATATTATAAAAATAAAGGGAGTCTAAGTCTATCTAGCATACTTTCATCTTTAAAATAATTTTATAAATGTGGAAGCAATCTAATCGTGTTAGATTTCATCATATAAATATATTATAAAAATAAAGATATATTATAAAAATAAAGGGAGTCTATCTAGCATTTTCATCTTTAAAATAATTTTATATATGTGGAAGCAATCTAATCGTGTTAGATTTCATCAAAATATAGGACACAGGTAAATATTTTGGAAAATGAATTGGTGATATGAAATATTATAAGTCTTTTATCTTCTTATACTCGTGATATATTAAAAAAGAGAAGAATCATGAAAAAAGTATTGCTCATGAAACCCTATTTGGACGCTTTATTCCGGATGCGCTACAAGCGGTAAGCCGGTGAGAAAATGGAGAAATGACGTCAGCAGATGCAAATCTAATAGTCATATGAGGTAAGGTGTGTAAATGGAGATCACATTTTTTTAGAGATTAGTCATAATCCCTAACGCATGAATAAAAGCAGGTCCAGTCGTCTGACTATCAGAAATTCTTTAACTTTAGATTGGCAGTTATCAACTCCATATTTGTACGCCAGAGTTTAATTTTCCTAAGTAGCAATTTTAATATATTACAGAAGAGCCAGTGAAGTTCCAGAGCGCAATGCAGTGAGAATTTATTTTTTTCAGAGACTATCTTTAATTCTTTACGGCCTATAATTACGACAATTTGCTCACCCGAAGATGCGGTCGGTATAATGTAAATATGATAAAAACATCAAAATCAGCAAAACTGGACTTAAGATAGTTTGCCCCTAAAGTACAGATACAACTGAAGAGGAGGTACCAAGACGTGATGGGGAAATTGAAAAACTAATTATTGAAACAAAATAGGAAAAGAATGCATTTTGAATGCAAAATAAAACATCAGCCGTAAAAATTGTTTAATACGTAAAAGCAAACAAGAGGCGTTTTGATCTCTACTAATTATGAAGGAGAATGTGTGTGTGTCTGTATGTTGGTCCTTTCAGGGCACACTGCTAGACTTAGAGCTACGATATTTGGCACACTTGAACACTTCCCACTTTGAAGGGGGGGGGGGGATATGTACCTCGGAGCTCTTTTTTGAAATTTTCATTAATTAAAAATGAAGCTAAATTTTGGCGTTTGTCCTTAATAACTTCCGAAAGAATTACAGCACAAAAATTATTTTTACACCATCTGAAAATTTTAAAAAATTATATTTTCAATGATATCAATAAATTTGTCGTACGATTTTTTCTCTAGTTTTAATAAATTTTTTAAAAAATTCTTTGGCATAATTTACAACAATACTTCTCATTGTTGCAGCGCAACTCAAACCGTTTTCATTGTTTTAACAAATATTTAATTGCGCGTTTCTCTTACATTGTTGAAAGCTTAGAAAATATATTACTGGATTTTAATTTCCTCTTTTATTTGATCAATTTTTCTGTGAAATCTGTAAAGGAAGTTCTCAAGATAGTAAGTATATAATGAAATAATCCAGTAAACTGAAAAATTAACTTTGCTATGTTTTAATTCTTTTTAACAGCGTGTTTTAAGCCAATTAGCATGCTGCTGGACATAAAATGTGCCGCGCCAATTTAATGTTGAAATCAAATGCGTATTTTACGTTAATATAGACAAGGAACAGAACAAGTGGGAGGTTACGAAAAGAACGCGGGTTAAATGTCTATAGCAATTTGAAGTTTAAAACTACTTTGTTAAGGGAACCATGAATATAAAATTATGCATAAGATATTCAGTTGAAATTTTATTTCCGGCGATCAAACTGGTCGCCGAAGGAGGCTAGTATTAAGTAATTAGCACGGAAGAGGCGTTTTGATATTAAATCAAAACGCCTTTTGTATTTAAGAATCAAGTTATACTAAAATTAAGTAATTCAACTGACATGGGTAAGTAATAAAGAAAATATCATGAATTTTCAGAATCAGAACATAAAATACATTTAAATGTGTGTAACCTTAATGTTCTTAGCTTTCCGACACCGCCTTCCAGTTACTTATTGCTTTGAATAATTTAAAATATCAGTTGTATTTTCGAGGGTAAGGATTAGACATAAATTGCAATGTCCTAAGGAGGTATCTTACAATTTTTCTTGTATATATGTTATCAATTCGAGAGTGTTTGTAGAGGCATTTTCAAAAGTATTCCACGGATGATTAACGTAAGCTTTTCTTTATTCAGGGTTCATAATTTCATAGTAAATGTGATCAGGTTATTTAGCATCTTAAGATGATATTGAAAAGTCCAACCCATGATAATACCGACGAACAATACCGGCCGTGTGTCGTAGCGACAGTTAAAGACAGAGCAAAAAGGTTCAGTTAACAATGCGCAGAGAGATTATGAACTGGAAAAAAGGGGATTCCCCCGAAAAGACTCGTGACTCGAAGTGAAAGTAGAAGGGCTCTTCTTAAGACGGAAGTAGAAGCAATTAAAAATGAAGTATCGTTACAAATAATTAAAGAAAGTTATAAAATTAAATTATTACATATATCTCGTAAAAAACAGGAGTGGTAGAACGCCGCACCGGCTTCATTGCATCCTTAGAAGAGAAACACAATGGTGGTGTCTTCACCCAGGAACATTACTTGAACTTGGAGAACAGAGCATTCATCTTATTGCCGTCATCCTGTAACTTCCTAACACTCAACTCGAAATGCCTCTAAATATCTCCGACTTAAAATGTCTAAACTTAATATATCTCTAAAAATAACTACCTAAGAAAATGTCTCTAAATTCAACAAAATGTCTATCAGGGTTCCAAACATCCTGCAGAAAGTATCACTATCCAATCATCTTGCATTACCACTTGTGTGATCGATAGATTTATTGCTACTGAGAGAAAACGAGAACAAAGGCGATCTGAAAGATCGACAGGGCTTTTCATCCAACGGCGTGAAGAGGGGGGAGAGATCTTTCCTGTTTCTCTGCTAAAATTTCATTTTAAACCTTAGACTACGAGGGAATGAAATGTCAAAATATCCTTATAAAACAGAGATTTGGACGAAGAAGCAAACGAGTGTTTTACAAGCCATTGCAATATAAGATTTGTGGTCGATTCGCCTTCCGTGATGTTATATTTCCCTTTCTTCCCTCATTAACAAGGAACGTAGCCATCACACCAATACAGCAAGAAACAGGAGGTAGAACTATCTATACTTTCATTATATTACTCTGTTTATTACTTCCAAGAGAGTTTAATTACACTAACGTCCTATTTTGAAGCAACACGAGGGCTATTTTGGCACAGAAAAAACGTCGAACCGTTGCCAAAGACGAGACCTGCGTCAGCACTCCTCTCGAACTTCAATGCCAGCAAAAAGGATGATGTTTGGCCCTCGACGTCAGATTTAATGTGCACCAGGGGCCACATACGCGAAGGATTTTGGGTGGAATTGGGTCTCCAACCCGTGATCCTCCGGTGACGAAGCTGCCACCAGGCCACAGCGGTCCTAATGAATTCCGAAAGGGGAATAATAAGAAGAAACATTGGATTTCGGTTAGTCATAATGTTGGTCGAATTGGTCATGGTCAAAATGCGATTACATTAAAAAAATATAACTTTACTATTACCTCTGCGTCATAACTATACCTACATCTTCATTTTTGCATCTTTTATACTCCAAGACGATATTCAAATTCCTCGAAACTTCACGTCTTCCTCTTTTTACTGCTAATTATATCCATCAAGTCTGTGAAGCCGGATAATTCTGAAAAGTTTTCGCGTCGTAACCTTAAGCTGACAAATTGAAAGCTGCAGAGTTTTAAGACAGAAAGACCACTAAAAATATTCTTCGTACAAGCGACGAAATTTTCAAAGGCAGCAGCAGCAGCCACCGCCTACTGCCGCTGCTAATATGGAAGGAAGGGAACGCCTCCATTCTTTTCGCAGGAGAAATTTGAGTCTGGAAATTTTTAACGCCTTTGGAAACCAGCCATATCACTAACCAGAAGTTCCTTTAAACTTTAACAAGGCTAATTAATCAGAAAAAAAGAAAGAAGGGCAGCAGAAGAAGTTTCCAGCGAAGACGAATTCTTATCGTTTATGATCGTCCTCTTCGAGTTGGTTGGGGAGAGTGCTGTGTTATGTGATCAGCTGCGGAGTCGCGTAACGGAAAGCAGTAAAAGTTCTTTTTAACGACAGGGAATTGCTAATGCTTGCGTGAATTTATGCTCGTCGCTGTGACCGGAGTTCTAAATAACATTGTTATGCTTTGTGTCAGCCGCATATTTAATAAGTAGAACTATAAGTTGCAATGTTTTCTTACAAGGGAAGGTTTAGGGTTCTGGATAATGTAGAGCAGAGAATCTCAAGCTATGGTACGCGTACACCTGGGTCTTTAGTGATACAGTTAGGGGTACGCGAAAGCAATTTTGATAATAATACCAAAAAACACAAAACATAAGGGATTAAAATAAAAAAAAGTTATAGGATTTTGTTTCCACAAGTTCGTGTGAAAAGCGCAGGGAAAAAAAGAATCCAAGAACTCAGTGTTAATGCAATAAAATAGCGTCGCTTAACAAGCAACACCACCTAACTCAATTTTTTGAAATTTCAAAGAGGAAGAAAAAAGTGAATTTTTCGCCACTAATAACGAATATTTTTGTTATTTTTTTTTTTTTTTTTTTTTACATCTGGTTGAAATATTCGGTCTTATTTAATATCAGATGTCAAAAAAATTCAAAAATATTCGTTATTGGCAGCGAAAAATTCACCTTTTTCTTCCTCTTTGAAGTTTCAAGAAATTGAGTTGGGTGGTGTCGCTTGTTAAACGACGATATTTCACGAACACAAGATTTGTGGAAAGATCATACTCGAGCGCGTTTTAAGCGTATATTAATAACAAATAGATCAAGTATCATGTATATTATCAACAAATAAACAAGCTTGATGCAACTCCAGCACATGTTATTACATCTGTCTTCAATTGAACCTAATTTTGAACTCAATAAAACAAGTTAAAGAATCGCATTGAAAATGTTTTCCACTGGGATAATTGATTATCACGATGAGTAATTATTAGCTTTCATCGCAAGTTAATGCGAAATTATTTCAATGCTATTTTTATTTATTTGGAAGTGGAACCAGTGGAAGTGGAACAATAATAAAATTGAAATGAAATGTAAAATCAAAAATAAATCCTTATTAAAAAGTAATTTCGAGTCCTTTTGCTCAAGCTAACTGAAGCCCTTAACATTATTAATAAAAACTTCTTTCCATTGCTTAGGAGCGTCGGCTCAACCCAATGGCTGTATATGTCTTTTGATGACCTCCCGGAAGAAAGGATAATCTTTAGGGATGGGGAGGTATGACAGTAAGGGGTGCACAAAAATCAAAAGGTTAATTAAGGGGTACGGGAGGAAATAAAAGTTGGGAACCGTTGGCGTAGATAGTTGGAAGTTCGGCGTAACTGAAGCGGCCAGACGTCTCAGATTAGCATGTACTATCCCGAATTTTGACTCTTTTTTTCAAATTGGGAAAAAATGTACGGAATTTGTTTCGGAATCAAGTGTCCTGGATTATCCCGTCTTTTACATATCGCCAATCAAAGTGCAAAAGGCTGTATATAAAGATTCCAATTTGGTTGAAATCCATTATTCGGTATTCCTTCCTATCACCGAAGGATGCCAAATCGCCAAACTTAGTCGCCAATGTCAAAAAGCAAGATGGCTGCAAAGGTAAAAAATACAATGAAGAGGCCATAATTAAAGATTAACAGCTTAAAGTTTAAACTAATTTCCATTTTTACTAGAGAATTCGGAGGGGTTTTTTTTTTGGTTGAAATCTTGAAGTCGGCACACACTCTTAAAATTGCGCCAAGTCGCCAAAGCGAGCCCTTGACTGGTGCGCCTCAGTGCTTCCATTAGCTTTGGCAACTTGGCGCCGCTTTAAGAGTGCGTACCGACTTCTAGATATAAGCCGTCCATTTTTTTATTTTATTTTCGAACTGTCGTAGCTTGTGTTTGCTCTATTTACCATATCATATACCTTAGCATTCATCTTGCCTTTTGACAATGGCAACTTGGCATCCATTGACGATATGAAGGGGTACCGACTAGTGGATTCCAACCAAATAGAATTTTTAAAATACGATCTTTGCAGTTTGAGTGAGAGGATGTGACACGTAAATATGTGTCTGTAGCATACTTTTTTATTTGCAGTTCTATTACCCCAATTAAAATAGTTGAATCGACAAAATACTTCAGTCGAATGTAATTTTCTTGCAATATTGAAAAAGGAAGAATAGAAGAAGAAAAGAAAAACTATAGTCGCTCTTGTGAAATTAATTGTAACTGACTACGGCTGGCAACAGGAGCAGTGCCCTCTGGAGCTGTGAACTGCCAGTAGAGGCCAGCGACCGACCGGCATGCGACGCTAACAAACAACTCTCCTTTTATGTTTTTTGTTTTATTTTGGAATTTAATGTGTAAACTTGTTCGTGTGTAACGTAAACATAAATAAATAACTGTTACATTAATTGGACTGTTTACTGAACCATAACCGATCCCCACAAGACTAGATTTCAATTTAGAAAAAGTTAACTTCTAAAAAACTTTACAACTCGAAGATGAAATATAGCCACTCTAATACGCCTACAGGAAAAACATCAACAGTTACTACGAAATTATTTTTTATTATAATTATTTAAAATTATTTTGAAAACTTTTTTATAATTATTTTATTGTTTCTGGATTTTCTCTTTCATTTCATTTCATTTATTTATTTTGGACTTTGCCAATCACCCCCTGTCCATTCATCGTCCCAAATTGAATGTCAGGAAATCTAGGCGGGGAAGGTCGCACCAGGATTGTCCCAGTAGCTGCAACTTTTGCCGCCCGGGGCGAATTTACAAAATGCCGTCCTTCCTTTATATAGGGTACATAAAGCTAAAAAAAATCCAGGAAAAAAGCATGCTGTTGGTAGCGTAATTAGTCGTTTCACGCCCTTAACTTCTGCTGAAAGTTTGGAAAATCGCGCGTCCAACACCAGTCTTTCGTTCACATATTGGTAACTAGCAGTACGCGCACGGCGATGCCCGTGGAATCAGGACTTCAACAAAATAAAAAAAAATCGCCCACAATGACACGAAAAAGTTTTCAAAATAAAAGATACACATTATAGATTTTCCCGCGATAATAACATGTAGAAAAACAGTACAGAGTACATTAATCCAAAACAATATAAAAAAATTGTTGCCCGTGGAATCAGGACTTCAACAAAATGAAAAAAAATTCTTAGAACATGACAAAAAGCTCCGAAGGTTATGACGTCACCTGACCTTCATCCAATCGAATTGAAAGTTGCGTTCCGGAAGACTGTCGCTAAAGGAATTTCGCTCGACAAAAATAACTTTCATCTGCCCAGGAATAATTTAATTTAAAAAAAAAAAACGGGAAAAGATATTTTAACCGTCCTTGTTTTAAATCAGAGAGAACCGTTCTAGTTATAAGCTGAAAAAAAAATTGAAAATAATGGTGTTATTAGAAAGTCGGATACAACAAATTTAAAAACAAAACTAACATTTAGATGGTGAAACTGACTATTTTTTAAAAAATTCTCAAAATTCAGTAAATTACGTTAGAAATTCAAAACTAACTTCATTAGAACGGAAATCGCGTGTTCTTTCCGATAGTCTATCTATTTTTGTCGTACAATTATTCGAAACTATTCTATTTAGAAATTAGAAGGAAAAATCAACCAAAACAACACAAAACATTAAATAAAAAAATTTCTAGATTAAAATTTAAAATTTCGGCTTCGAGGTGCATTCAGTCACCATTACGACTACCTGTGTACCAAATTTCATGGCTGTAAGTGCGATAGATTCGTCTGGACATCGCAGACAAACACACACACGCACAAAAACATTGCCTTTTATAAGTATAGATTTACCGCCAAAAGGCGAACTAAATACATTAGTTTTTATGTACACAAGTATAGAGTTAGTTCTCTGATCTTCTTAAATATTTTCCTGCGTGTCTGATTTTGCTGCCCCTTTTAGTTACGCCACTGGAATGTTCAGCTTACTCTAGGACGTCTGCCGTATAATTCCAAAATGGTATTTTCGGACTCAGGGAGGTTTAAAACATGGAAATTCATCAAAATCTCAAAATCGAACTTTTTTGACAATTACAATGGTTTATCTCATATACTAAAAAGTAAATACTGACAAAAATTCTTCAGTAGCTAATCTTTCAAAAACAATTAATTTGATTTAATTTTTAATTTCTTTGATATGAATTCGTTTGTTACTTAAAATAAAAAAAAGATACAACTTATTCAAAAACCAGGACAAATCTGGAACATCTGGTCACTTTACACCTATAGTAAAAATTGATAAAGAAAATTCATCTCAGTTTTATTTCATTAAGTTAAGTTTTAATAATTAACTTTTTGAAAAACTAAATCTAGTTAAACTTTCTTAATTGTGAACTGTTTCCTTATCAGTAAAGTTCGAGACATTCTATGACATTTCATTGAAATTCGGGACAAGTTCTATCATTCGGGACTAGTTATATTCAAAACAAAGTAGGGAAAAAACTGAAACCGAACTGGACTTCATTTAAAAACTGAACAGCTGCGACCGCAAAAACATTTATCACATACATCATGTCATTTACACAGCTTAGGAAACAAGAAATTGCGTATGAATATGGATTGTATTTATGGATTCAAATAGAAACTCACGGATTCTTACATAAGTTTTTTTTCTATAAAAACATGCCTAAAGTTTTAAAATAATTCACACAAATACATGAAACTTGAATAGTAAAAACCATCCAATTTCTTTTTTTAATTATCTTCAATCCAAAGTAATTGAAAAGCAACACTGTCCTAATTATTATCGTCAAATAAGTCGTTGGAGCCTTGGTTTTCCATCATTTGGCTAAAGACGAATAGATCTAAGAAGCTTTATGCACTGCACTGCAAAGGTGGTACAAAATTTACCACCGACCCAATGGCGTAAATAAAATGATTGTAAAAAAATACATGATCAGACTTGAAAGAGTTAATCAAACATTATACCTAATACAGGTCAAAATAGTAGGCAGTTAATAAAACTAGATCTTGTTTATATGTTTATTGATACGACAATCGTGCCAGACTAGAGAAAAAGTATTCTAGTGCACATCTGTACCGCAATAATGAAAAATGATTATATTCTAATACACCCTAAGGTGATTCATTATAAATAGTAATACATCCAAGATGGTTTAATGGTATGACAGTTGTACCAGGACACAATTCTTCTGATACAGCATCTGTACCGCAATAAGGAAAAAATTATTATATCCTAATATACCCTAATATGATTCAATATACATGATAATACATCCAACATGGTTTAGTGGTACAACTATTGTAAACGCCCGTATGCAGAAGAAAACAATTCTTTTGGTACGGAATCTGTACCGCAATAAGGAAAAAATTATTATATAATAATATACCCTAATATGATTCACTATCTATATATATAATTCTCTTACGTGGCGACAAAAAAGAGTCGAATTTCTTAATCGCCGCTTGGCTTGGTTTAGATTGTTTACATTCGAATTGGCGATTGATTTGATCTGTGACATCACAATTTTTCAAAATAAGTTTAACTTGGGCGGTTTCGATTATAAATCGAAAACGTCAAGATAGGTTTAATGAAACTATTGAGGAATCTTTCATAATACGATCCAATCGGAATGAACGAAATAAAAAGAAGCGTTTTTGTGTACAGAGCGAAGTTGCCGAGCTACAAGAATATAGTTGTGGGACTTTAGTGGGAGTCTGTTCTTTTATACATGTGGCGAAGCTTTTCTGATAAAAATATCAGTGAAAAAAAGCATGTTTAAAATTTTGGTGTAAAAAGAAAAAATTTCCAAAAAAGGCTATTTTGTTAATTTTAAAAAGGTAAAAGTAAATATTTATTATGGTTTTTAATTTTGAATAGTGAATCTTAACAAGTTTAAAGCCATTTGCCACGTTAAACTGTGCTTTTTAAGCTAAAAGTTTGTGAAATGGGTTAAATAATCTTTCGTAACTCAAAAATTCTGAGGTTTTAACATATAAATAACTACCCAGAGAGAAAAGTTATAACTTCCTTGGCTAAAAAATTATTGCAGTGAGTGTGTATACATGTGGCGAAGCTTTTCTGATCAAAATATCAGTGACAAATACCATGTTTAAAATTTTGGTGTAAAAAGCAAGAATTTTAGAAATTTTTAAAAATTTTCAAAAAAGGCTATTTTGTTAATTTTAAAAAGGTAAAAGTAAATATTTATTACGGTTTTTAATTTGAATAGTGAATCTTAACATGTTTAAAGCCATTTGCCACGTTAAACTGTGCTTTTTAAGCTAAAAGTTTGTGAAATGGGTTAAATAATCTTTCGTAACTCAAAAATTCTGGGGATTAACACATAAATAACTACCCAGAGAGAAAAGTTATAACTTCCTTGGCTAAATAATTATTGCAGTGAGTGTGTATACATGTGACGAAGTTTTTCTGAGCAATAATTCATTGAGAAGAATGGAAATTTAGAAGTTTGTTGGAATAAAGTTAGGGCTAATGAAACTGTTGAAGAAATATTCAATTTTGTGTACCAAGAAGGTTTAAATGCCTGATTTCTGATTGATGCAAATAATTTCTATTTGTTAACATTTCTAATTATACATTTTAGCATTCAAATTTCTTTGAAACATTTACATATATATATTTATATCTATATGCTTTTAGCAAATTTTAATTTTAGAAATTTGATGATTTAGCTTATTAGTAATTGCTGAAAAAATGTTAGAATTTTATGCTATTTCAAATAATTTAAATTTACTTTTAGTAATTAATGTATTTATAATTTCCTTCTACTAGCAGACAGTCATAACTATACGGCGAGCGAGCGAAGCGAGCTGGGATCACGTAGTGATTCCAAAAGAATGACAACGTGATTCTTGGGGGTTGACGAGCGGAGCGAGTAGGGGGTGTAACCCCCTAGTACATTATAATACATCCAACATGGTTTAGTGGTACAACTATTGCAACAGCCCGTATGCAGAGGAAAACAATTTTTCTGGTACGGAATCTGTACCGCAATAAGGAAAAATTATTATATAATAATATACCCTAATATGATTCACTATACATAATACATCCAACATGGTTTAGTGGTACAACTATTGTAACAGCCCGTATACAGAAGAAAAAATTCGCCTGGCACGGCATCTGTACCGCCACAGACGGATTATCAAATAAGCAAAGTAGGCAATTGCCTAGGGGGTCCGCAAATTTAGCTGGCCTCAAATTTTCAGTATTTTCTTTCTGGTATTTCAGGGCAGTTTAATTTTATATTTTCATTTGATTTACAGGGGTCGTGCAATCTAAATTATCAAATTAATATCAAGTATCGTTTGAATTTCTGAACATGATTTATATAATTGGTTTCAAGTTTCCAAATTCGTTTCCAAATCAGTGGTTTTTTTTGTATTAAGCTGTCTGATTCACAAATCAACAGCTTTGACAAACTTAGAATAAAAGTCTTAAGATTCTGTTAAAAAAGTGTTGTGATGTTTTTACCATTTTATTTAAAATTACTTTCAATTTAAATTTTTTATACGTTAGATATTAAAACCTACTCTCTTGAAGGTTACCTGCAATTAAATGTTTTGTTATCTCAGTTTGTCATAGTATTTTCTACTTAAAAACTGCTTACATAGAGAATAAATTAAAATCAATAGAAATATCTGGTTTTGGAACTTTGGGAGGGAAAGGAGCACCCGAAACCTGCATCCTTTAAGGGCCCCTACAGGGCTTAACTCGCCATAAAGAAAATACTCATATTCTTAATGTACCGTAAGATCATTCACTATGCATGGTAATATAGCCAGCATGCTTAAAACTAAGTCCTATATTCTAAATTACACTCCAATACTCAGTGGAGTGATGGGGATAAATGACGAGCAGGGTTTAAAACGTATCTTTCGTCCCCTCTCTGCCTCATCCGTCGACTTGGCTTTAAAAACGTAAAATACTGTCTTGGTGGGCACCCTCCAAAGACTAGCGTCCATAAAGTCTATAACTTCCAACATAAAAGGGCTACTCTGCCCATCGCCACGCCGAAACTTTAAAGGATTAGTGGTACAACAGTTGTACCAGTACCTATGAGGAGGAAAAAAATCTCCCAGTATAGCATCAGTACCGCCCCAAAGAAAAAAATATGTTGTGATACACACTATCTTTCATTATAGATGGTAATCCATTCAGCATGTTTAAAAGTAAGTGCTGTATTCAAAATTACAGCCCACTATTCAATGGTGTGGTAAGGGAAATGGGCTTAGGTGATATCTTCACCCTCTAACAGCATCATTCGTCGAATGAAACATTCGGCACAGTATCATTCTTCGGCTTTCAGAACGCAAAATAAACACAAACATATTGCCACAACGGCGCTCTCACGGTATGTGTACCTCCCCTTGCCCAGCCACTACTACGTCACTGCCACCACTATAAAAATATTAGCATTAGCCGCAACATCGCGTGCATATTCATATGAATGAAATCCTCTTGAAGGGGGATATTAAAGGTATAAATAAATAATACCACTCAGTTTGGCGTGCAAAAGATAAGATCTTGCCAAACAAAACTTCGCCAAAGTAAAATATCCAAAGCGGACTTAATACCCGAGATGGAAAAACCACTCGCCATCCTTCAAAATTAAATACCCATCCCCACCTCCATAAACAAAGCAAAGACACGCAAAAGTTGGAGGATATGGCCTCTCGACACGCTCTACTACATTCTGAGGAAATTTTAAATAGCCCTTACTACGAAGTATTCCACCAACAAATATTTCGGTGGAGGACATTACACCATTTCGAAGAGGCGGATCCCACGTTTTTAGTTTCGAAAAAAAGAAATACTCTTACGTACCGTAAAGGGTTCTTAACGACTTCGGCGAGGTAAAATTACATGTTCAGAAAACGAACCGGCGAGGAATAAAAAAAAGGCGGTGTGTTTTTATGTATTGCGTACAAAAAGGAATGGTATTAACGGTGTATCCAAACTGCGATTGCGTTAAATGTTCTTCGCTGAATCGTGGTTCTTCCTTTGCATGTATTGCTGAAGAAAGGAGAGTTTTTGCTGTTTAGTCGATACTTTTATAAACTTTCATTCTCAGGTGTACCTTTCACCGGCATTCTATGCAATAATCCAAACATTTCCTAGAGAGTTCATCTAGCAAGACTTGGCATCAATCAAATAATAATAAAAAAGAAACACACTTTAAAAACACACATTTTAATAACCGCTTTTATTGCAGTACTAAAGAGTGCGAAATATTAGTAATTTATCAAAAATCTTGAAGCCGAAGCAAAAATCATAAAAGCGTGAGCCGCTGAAAAGATCTAAGTAAATTGGAATTTTCACCATTTTAATAATAGATTTTAATTATCAACGAATGTTTAAAATTTATCTGCAATGTTAACGAAATATCCAAAATTCGTGGCTCTTCCATCGAACCACTTCAGATCTTAACCGCACGATCCTATATATAACGAAAATAAACAGTGTTTAAAGAAATTTCGGTACTGAAATGCCATTACATATTCTGCGCACAGCAAATATTGCATATTTCTACTCACAGAATTGCATACTCTGTGCATATTAAGACATACACAGTACACACTGCACCTTAAATGGAATCGGATTTTAAACAAGCAATCCTACAATTCCAAATTCGAGACTCTTCCACCGAACCACTGCAGACCTTAACCACACTAATTATAACACAATTCTACACATAATAGAAATAAATAATGTGTAAGAAATTTTCGGTTCCGAACTGTCATTACATATTCTGTGCATAGTAAGAGTTGGCACATTCTGCGCGCAGAATTGCATGTTTGGTGCATAGTATGACATACACGCTGTATCTTAAATGGAATCGGATCTCGAACCCTCGAGCTTACAATTCCAAATTCGAAACTCTTCCAGCAAACCACTGCAGACCTTAACCGCACTCATTATAGCACAATTCAACACATAACGGAAATAAACAACGTATAAAAAAAATTCGGTTCAGAATTGCCATTACATATTCTGTGCATACTAAAAGTTGGCATATTCTGCACACAAGATTGCAATTTCTCTGCAAATTATGCCATATTCTGTGCATAATAAAAACCGAGAAAGAATTCTTTAAAATTTAATCTTTACAAACTAAATCTTGTTCCTTTTTTTATTAATTTTTAATACGAGTTATTGACTCTAAGTGAAAAATAAAGAAATTCGGGACATTTTTTTTCAGCTATATAAACAGTCAAAAACTGAGACTGTTCCGGAGTGTGTAATTTATTTTCTCTTGTTATATACTACCGATATTTTTAATTAATATTCATAGATTCAGTAACTCATAATTAGAAATTAATCAATGAAATCTTATACTAAAAACGCTACAAATAAGAAAAAGTATTCAGTGAAAATCTATGTAAAAGAGTACAATTTTTCTTTCGCAAAGTTTATTCAATGTTCCTTCTCGCATATTTTGGTTTATGCATAAAATTCCAAAAATTAATTACTTATTTAATGTAATTGATTAATTTCACTTACATTAACAAAATTTGTTTTTTTTAAATCAAAATAATATGTAGTACCTATAATTAGTATTTATAGCTCCAGGAGCGTAAGTTGAAAAAACAACCAATAAAAAGTTATTTATGAAGACTTATATTTTATTAGTTTTAAGGTTTATTCAATATTTTTCCCCGCGAATTCTTTTTAGTGCAAAGAAACTCACTACTTTAATTACTTATTTAATGTCATTGATTAATTTTTTAATTAAGAACTCAAATTCTTATGAAAATTCTAAGAGCGTTTTGTGTATAGTGAAAGTATTTACTTTTCCCCCTCTCTTCATTTGAATTCCTCCTTACTATTTTTATTTTATTTTTTGCTTTTTTTACTCTTTTTAAATTTACTTTTATTATTTTATTATTTTTTATTTCTTCTTTCAGAAAACGCAATCAGAACGATAAGACAGACACAGAGAAGAGAAACGCAAAATAAAACAAATTACGAAAAACGCTGCTGCCTGCTGCACCCGTGATTAAAGTTTGCGCTAAATGCATAAAATAATTGCATTTTATGCTTTTATATTATTTTGTCACTGAAAACATTCCATGAGAATTATGAACGACGAAAAGAAAGAATATAAAAAAGAAGAAGAAAAAGGGAGAAAGAGAGGATGAAATGTTTCCTTTAACTAGAAAATTTCATCATCTTTTAAATAAAGTATGTTTTAATGAAAATTGTGCTTTTTTTTCTTCGTCTCATTCATTCTGTTCTTGGAAAAAGAACTTTGTACGTTTGCGAATGCCCAAGATAAAAAGCTTTTTACAAAATTACTGAACAAATGAGGTGCTTTTTCCGTACTCATCTTTGTTTAAAAACTCTTTAATTCTTACGTTTTCCAAGAATAAGAGATGATTAATAATTTGTACATACAGTTAAAAGATATCAAAGCTTCGTAATCAGGTCCTTAAATCTTACGCTTTAAGGGTCTTTCTCGTTCTTTTTCTAGGAAAAATGTTGCTAAAAAATTCCCATTTTTGCGTCTAAAAAGGGATCTTTATAAATCATTCCTTCATCTTCTAGGTAAAATAAAGCAACAATTATGAAAATCATCTAACAAGGGTCTTGAAGAAAACGGAAAGATAAATAAGTTGAGTTGAGTTGTGTGATTAATTTTATTTACAAATGAGTTTCATTCATTCATTAGTTAATTTTAATGTCACAAGATTCGAGAGATGGTCTTATCTCTTTTTATCTCAAGATCTCTCTAATCTTAAAAATAAAGGGAGAAAAAGTTGAAAGAATGGGTAATTTTTAGGGATTATGTAATTAATGGACGCATTTTGAGTCGAGTTGAGGTGAGAGAAAAAATATATGCATTCGCAGTTTTAAAAACTAGCGTGATGCGACGAAAAAATAGTAATAGAAAAGTAGCTACACCCATGTAGTGGGAAAAACGATGGCGCCATTACACATATTAGATGCAAAAATAATGCATTTCGAAAAGTAATTAGTAAATATTTTTAACAGAATATTCTTTCATAATATGTGGGAAGATTATGCTACCAAACCCTTAAGACTAATGTCAAAAAAATTGTTGCAAAACAATTGATTTTTAAAGCTTGCATAATTAATGAATTAAGTTGAAAGCGAAATCTGAAGAAAAGAAAAAATAAAGCCCCAAAGAAGAATGAGAAAGATTAAATTTTTATGCAGGTTATTAAAATAATGTTATCAAGGAGAAACAAAAATAGTGATAGATTTTGCGATGTGATGCATTGATTTCAAATTTCTCGTAAACGAAGTCCATAAAGGAAATACAGTAGAGTCTCGATAATTCGAGGTGGACGGGACCGGGACTACCTCGAACTATCGAAGACTCGAATTATCGAAATCATAAAATTTAATGAATAAATAAATGGAAATAAAAGCAATTTTAAATTTTAGTGTAGTTTATTTAAATGAAAAATGCACTTACATATTATAACATAACTGCTGATAGCAACAGGTTAATTATATCTTAAAATAACTGTCAATTGTTTTTTGTTTAAACACATTGCTCCTATATATCGATCTTACATAAATCCCGTTTCCTTTGGGAAGGGGCATTTCTGCAGGTGGCTTCGGGGTGCGCAGTGGACATATGACCCGTCGAACAACAATGAAAACCAGATGCAGAAATTCTTTCACGTGTTGGTCATTATTTGGGAGATAAACTGATTTTTTTTCACTAACTCGGATTTATGGAAAACTCGGACAATCGAGACTCAAATTATCGAGACTACTGTATAGTAATCGTCAAAAAAATTCGATCTTATGATTTTGATGAATCTGCATGTTACAGACCTCCCTGAGTTCGAATAAAACAGTTTTGAAATTATGTGGGTATTTCTGTCTGTACATGGCAACGCAATAACTCACAAATGCAAGGAGCTGTTTGGGTGAAATTTGCTACGTTTTCTTTCCACCAAAATTGTAGATCTGCATCAAATTTCGGTCCAAATCCGTCAACTGGGAAATGTTTTTTACTTAAACATATACTTAACCCCTTCTTGGTCGAATTTCCGACCCCCCAAAAGCATTTTTTTTATTGCTGAAAATGAATATATGTTCTATCCTTAATTCGAAAATGCAATTATTTTTGTCAGTAAGCAGTTTTTGCTTGACCTACTGGTGGTCATGCGTACGATATCCCGTTCACTGATCTCCGGTTTTCCCTGCAATGCAATCAAGTTTTAAATTAAAGCAAAATACTCTCTCTCTCTGATAATATATTTTTATTGCTTTGAGGTATTTAAGATCTGCATAAAAAGAATTATTAATGATATGTAAAAAATGTCTTTACAACCTTACCATGAAAACAGCTTTACAATCTTTCTTGACCATCAAAGCGTTAAAATCACACTAAAATCATTTATTGACGATTATTTTATTGCTTAAATTGTCAAAATCGCGGGATATAACGAGATGGGTAAGTAGCGACGAATTCACTTTCAACGATGCAATTTTTCTCTTCGTCGCATGACATGCAACGCCAACCGTACGGACCAAAAAAGCCGAACGTATGACATGCGACGCTGACCAAGAAGGGGTTCATTTCCTTCATTATGCTAATGAACTAGAAAGCACCTCCAAAAAGTGACATACAGTATTCTCTCTATAATCTGGCCCTTTCCCATCCGGACCCTCCAATAGTCCTGCATTTTCAGAATGCGAGTAGCGAGCCTTAAGCCCGTCATTCACGATTGCTCCACTCCATGCCATTCCTTATTTCAGCCCATTCATTTAGACAGGTCATTCACGGGTCGCTCCGCGCAACCCATCAGCTACGTGTACTCCGATCCCCTATTGCACCTATTCCCACCCCCCGCGCGCCTACTCCGATTCCCTCTAGTACGAGAGGGCCTAACCCCCCGGGCTGAGTGTCAAAAGTAAGTGGCTCAAAGTGCATATTCGATTCTTTTAACTATACAACGAAGCTAAACACAAAACTTACCATACTGTGGAAGAATACGAGAAAGTCGACGGGAAGACACTTCCGCTGGCTCAATTCTATATACCCTCTTAATTTTCGTACTAATTCTATGTTTTACATGATATGTATTTTTTAATAACCTAACAACCGTGTTATACGGGGTTACATGTATACCGTATTCTAATTTGCTTATTTCTTTCTCATTTGCGTATTTCCCCACCTTGATTGTTTCCGCTAGGAATTTACAACCCCCTGTCTTCTTTGTCAGAACGGATTAAATCTTTTATCTCCTTCCTAATGGCAACATCAAGTCCAGCCATGCTCTGCAGACGATACTTTTGCTTGCTTTTACCTTCCGCCCGCATCTCATTTGTGACGTCACACAAGGGAAAGATCAAAGGAAAGCGCATTTTTCTCGCGAGGGGGATTTCTTCCAACGGGGCTAAAAGAAATCGTTTGTTCTCGGAGGACCGGCGTCTTTTGATCGAAGGGAGTTTTACCGGGGTTTTATAGAATAATCTTCGGCAGCAGACACTAGAGGAAACCCTCCGTGCCTTCTTTGAACTACTTGGAGAAACTATGAAGTGAAAGAAGACCGAACTAGCGACAGCTTTTTAATTAGCGTAAACCGTTGTTGGTTTAGTTTCCTGAATCGACAGAGGCTGTCTCATCGCTCTTTCTTCTTTTCAGCGCAGGATGTCTGAATTTTTAAGGGAAGAAAGGATTCGCTTTTCGAATCGAGCCTTGATACTTTGGTGCTTCAGTTGAATAAAGGCAGATTTAATTTCTAAGACTATTCTGTAGAATTCTTGTTTTTAACCTTTTGATTGAGAAAGGACTAGATCAGAGATGGGCAATAATGCAATACAATGTTCAGGAATATTGTGAGATATAATACTGTATAATATTGGGGGACAATATTGTACGATATCGCGAACGTCTTGCATTTTAAAAAGTTCTAATATTTTGAAACAATACTAAATACTATAATTTAGCACAAATCTTACAATATTGTGCGGCCCGCTTACAGGCTTTACCTGGTCTGCTGCAGATTTTAAAATAAAAGAATAATAATTTAAAACAATAGTATAATCAGTACATACTTGTTCGAACCAGATTATGAGGAACTTAAAGAAATGCAGTCACAGCTTCATTCACCACATTCGTATTAAAGAGTTTTAAAACAATATTTTTTCAGTCTTTGTTGAGTTTTGTAATAAATTATATTGGCCTATCAAAATTTTTCCTTTTCTTTGGGGGGAGGGAGTGCTCCTAAAAAGTCCGTACATTCCTGGACTATATGAAATCTCAAAAATCGTTATATGTTTCATATTACGGCTAAAGTAGTACATAATAGTGTACAATATTTATAACATTTGTAACAACAATGCTATTCACTATTGTTTCAAAATATTTGAACTATTTTAAAATGTAAGATTTTCCCAATTTTGCACTATATTTATCCCCAATATTGTACTATATTTTTCTCCAATATTATACAATAATATTTCTTATACTGAACTAAATTCTAAATCTGTATTTTTATTTATACTTTTTTTTGTAACTTTATGATTGCTACCATAATCTGAAAGTGCAAAGAAAAAACGATGAAAGTGCGATGAAAAAATTAAATCAAATATACAGAATCTTAAATATAACTTTTAAAATAGAGATTGTTGCGGTAATACAAGAAAGTCCTCCCCCCCTTTTCAAATCACTGGGAGATCATTTCAGCTGTCTCTTTCCACCACTCTTGGGGTTGCAAATTCTAGTCTTACCTCATCACCAATTAACTTAGTCATCACATACATAACATAATACCACTCCATGCCCCTGCAACTGACAGGCATGGTGTGGTGCTATGTCTTCAAGGTTATTTAAGCGGTCATCACATACAGGTTGATGCAAAAGAATAGGGGAATAAAACTAAAGCTACAAAACCAGCCGAATCGAATTAAATGACCCGGGTTGTGTCGAATTATAATTATGAAGAAATTAAAACACACTCGCATAAAAAAAGATTTAATTTTAAAAAGAGCTAGTTAAGAAAGTTAATTAAAAAAGGAAAGGAAAAAATGAATTTTCATTTCCCATTTTTACTATATGCAAAAAACGGTCACATTAATTTGGTTTCAGAAAGAACGTGGAGTTTGTCTTAAAATGTTGAAATGTCCCTGATTATACGGGATATTTGCAACTTCGACTCCCTGTGCTGGATCGAAAGTCTCGGATTTGAATTTAGTGTCTGAGATGACAGCTAAACAGTATGCAAAACGATGACACACTAGATAGTAGGTAGAAACAATAAATCAGAATACACAGAATTGTTATTTGCTTTCTATAAATTTTGATAATTGAATCAGCAGTTTCAAGAAGGAACAAATGTCAACAAATCGAAACGCACACAACGTTCACAAAGCATGTGTTATCATATAGAAGCTCATTGTTAGCTGTAAAAGAAGGAACGAAAATCACCAAGTAAATCACTGATGTAAAGAATATCATACAAAAGTTCGGTTAAAAAAACAATAAACAATAAAAATAGGAAGTATTTTTTATTTCCCGGTACAGTTTATGGGCAGTTTTTAAACAGTTTTTAGATTCCTTCCCTTCTTCATATTGCCGATTCAATTATCCTTACGTACAACAAGAGACTAGAATATTCAAAATTTGAATATACATTATACCCTCGATTTAAAGGACAGATTTTGACTTACGTAACAAAGAAACAACATTGAAATGGAAAGCAACTAAAGCTTTAGGTTTTCCTGTTATCCTTCTAATAAGCAAATGAGAGGAGGTTTTTGGAACTAATATGGTATGCGGGTTGAAAGTTTCACAATTACATTAAAAAGTACAATTCCCAGGGTAATATCCTATTTAAAATATTGTCCATAACAAATAAATGGAGTTTCTATATTAAGGACGCCCCGATTAAGCCATTATATCGAGGATTTAACTTATTGCATCTTCCCTTCCATTCCACAAATTTTTCTAAAATGTTTCTTCAATAAGCTCTAACTACAACATATCAATAACTCTAAAGTACTTCTCGTGAAATATATCTAAACCTGGTTAAGCATCTTTCATCCAAACCACCGATATTGCTCCTCATTTTATTGCTCACTGCTCACTCAATTAAAAATCCAGCTGTGGTCATTAAAAAGAACAGCTATTAATAATAATTAACAGAGAAGTAGCGAGCTGCAAATCTTCATTTCATTAACATCATTAATCAATTTTTTTTCTTCTCTTTTTGAGGTCGTTCTAAAGACTGCTCATTCAATAATTTCACCAAGAACCAAAAACAAAAAGTTAACAATGGAAATCCATCATTAAAATTACTCGAGTAGAGTATCGTTCGAAATGCAAATTGAATCCCTCGATATTCCGCCCACCCTTCCAGTAAATTTGATCCATGCCATTGCTTCTTCTAATGAAATCTACCATTCCTACTTCCAACAAGAAAATGCACAGACCAAAAGGGGGGAAGGCAAAAAAAAATACCGCATTAAAACCATCCCTAAATGCTAAATGTGCGGTTCCCTGCAAAGGGAACACAAAAATCGATGTAACCTCCCATCCATCGCTTTTAAACAAAAGACGCCAACCACTACCGCAAATACCTTTGTGGGAACAGCGGCATTTAAAACTCCTTACGCTAATATTCTGCAGGGTCCCCCAAAATTCCAGCTATCCCCCTTTACTCATTAGTAAATTTCCTCTTGGTAATTTATGGCTATCAAGCCAGCACCGATGCTTCAACGCATCGGAGCATCTGTGCACCCTCCCGAATGGTAATCATCGGATTTTAGTGGTTGGAAAGGGGGTAAAGTTTTGAATGAAAAGGAAATGGTAGTTTCTGGGCGCGAAATATCGGGCAGATGACACTAAACGCTGGCATCATTAGTTTTGTGAGACAAGCTTCCCCGGGCCAGTTCAGCAGCATTCAGGAAAGCTCATTACCTCTCGGAATAAGTTGCTTGCTGGATGGGAGATTTTGGGAATCGCATCATATATGAGTGCGTCGAGGAAGTGGGCCGTGCGAGGATTGATATCCGTGGAGATCTGATAGGCGATTAGCCGGATCCGGCAACTACGGCGGATGTGAGTATGCTCGCTGGATCTGTCAGGACTCTTGGATGAAGTGCAGCATTAGAGCCTTTCGAAGTTTTGGAGCACTCACTCTAGAATTAGAATTGTAGAAAAAGTAAAGTTGGAAGGTTGTCATATTGGAGGAGACAGAATTTCGTCTTGGATGAAGT
>BGPR01000164.1:192022-251902 GCA_013235015.1 Araneus ventricosus | reverse complement strand
TTATTCGGTAAAACAGGCCAAGGAGACAGATCAAAAATAAATCTGAAGTTTTTATACGAAAACAAATGCATTACTTTTCAGACACTGAATTCAATTCGTACAAATTTAGAATAAAATCCGCTTTGTCCAAATCAATGAAATTTTCAAGCTTCGTTGTAGGATTCATTCTCACTGCCAGAGCATAAATCGACGTAAATTGCATTAAAATAAATGGGGTGGAAACGGCTACTCTCGAGTAGTGCTATCATTTCCAGTTATTTAGCTATCTAATCTAATCTGGGTTAGCTTAAACTATCCACACAGTCTGTTAAGTTTAAATACAACCAATCCAGTTTCAGCTGCTTACGCTTTAGGTACAGTAATCTAATGTGTCGAATATATTTTCATTGTGGATGAATGGGAAGTTAATTTAATTGTGTTTACTAACTCAATCTGAATTTGGAAACATGGCCTAAACTAGAAAAATTATCTTTCGTTTCGACTCTGCCACGAACTAAAATGTTTTGATTTTGGTTTGGCCGGCAAGAAGCATTATAAAATAACGGCGTAATTACGAATCGGAGATACATGAAGGTTCCCCACACACACACACTTTCGAATCACTCAAAAATTACATCTGTAGTTCAATTTTTACAGCACATACGATAGCTTTCGAAACCTCACCCGCAACAAATCTGCCCACCGGTAATTTAGTAGGTTAAGACATGGCATGGTTCTGGAAAAGAAGAAGGTTATAGATTCTGTTCTATGGCTTTGCTCTTTGCCAGCCTTATTCAAAACCGGTAAATTGATGTGTGCTTTGAAAACAAATTACTCGGAGGTTTTCCTTCAAGCGAAACGCAAATGTGGGCTAGTTACCCTATGAAAATCTTTCAGGAAGGCAACATACCCCTATATATTGGAAGTCAGACTTCTACCTCAGGTGCTGCCTAAGTACTCCAAAATCGTTTTGACCAAAAGAGCCCCTTTAGCGTGAGACCATGAATCGTGTTATCTTTGACTCGAGCGTAACCATCATCATTAAATTTGGATATCTTGATTTAGAAGATTTAATCAAAATATGCTAATAATTATTTTTAATTCCATTTTCTTTTGGTTACCATTAATTAATACTTCATTTTTTGAAATTTATTTTGCAACTATGCAAAATTTCCGGACAAAAATGGATCTGTGAAAATTTTCTGCTTTATATGAACCCCATATCCAAAGCATTTAAAGTTGTTTACTCGGCCCGGTAACAATGCTTGGCAGGAAAGTTCATTTACAGCCCGCGCACAAACAATGCGCGTTGTCTACTCTCAGAAATGATCATTCACTCTGCCAAGAAAGAGAATCCAAACTAATCTTCAGTGAAATTAGTAATAAGGGACGAGAATTAAAGGAATATAGAAAAAAAACCGCATCAATGATTTATTCGCTAGATTAATTTCATATCTGAACAAAACAAGTCAGTCCAAAATGATGGGAACGCAAAATTCAGGAAATTAATTTTAATCATCTGCAATCATTAATAATTGAAGTTTAACTGCAATCATCATAAAATTACAATAATGCCTTTTGCTTAAATAATTAATGCCATAATAAAAATTAATGGACTAAGAATGTAAAAGGATTCACATAAAATTATTCCAACAGACGCTATAGTTCGATTTTTATCTTTAATTACAAAGATCTTCCCTTTTTGCAGGAATCAGTCACGATGTAATGCAGGGATGTAGTGGCGCCGGAACGCCGCTCCGGCACGGTTTTTATTACGAAAAATAAACGAGAAAAAAAATTGTAAAACCTCCTTAAAACAGAGCGATTTTTGTAAAATCTGTAAGTCAAGCTCTCCGATATATTGCTTTGCTCACATTAAGAAATATATCCATTAAGCTGAATGGTTATGGTTGATAAGTTTTCATTCTTTTCTCAGCATGTTTTAATCCAGCTAACATGCCGCTGGCTATAAAATGTGCTGCATCACTTTAATTTTGAAATCAAATGCATATTTTTCAAGAGAAATAAGAAAGTGAATATGGCAATAACAACTTGCAATTAGATGTTACATGACATGGTCAGTTATTTGACTCCATTAGAGACATTTATGTAAACATTGAACAGAACAAGTGCAAGGCCACTAAAAGAACATGGGTTGAATATCTTCTACGATCTGCTTACGTTGTTAAAGGAAACATGATTATAAAATTATTAAACATTCAATTGGCATTATATTTCCTGAGAACAAGCTGGTCACCGAAGGCGGCTAGTAAAGTAATAAAATATTACATTATAAAATGTATATAATGAAATAAAATATTGTTACGAAATTCGTTCGGTGTGTGTACGGTGAAAAGTGTCCAATAAGCAGGATAATGGAGAACGACACTTGATTCTCGAATATTCCGGAAAACACGAAGCGCAGGTAACAGTAAAGACAGCACATGCACAAATTAGCAGTGCAAGCAGACAGCAAATCACTAATAGTAACAGCAATAGCAGGAACAGTAGCGCTCAGCATCTAACAGCTGACCAACTCGCAACGCGAACAAGTCTCCAAAGAGATTCTTCGAACTCCGTAGACGTTCAAAGACGATTGTCTCATTTCAGCAACTCCCGGGATTTTATACCTTTCCTGATAGGATGTGACGTCGCATAGAATCATCTAGTAAATTCTGTGTATCTCCGCCCCTAATAAAGATGTCGAGAAAATTCCAGCATTTTTGAGGTCCTTCATTTTGTCGTCAAAATGATCGCCAAGGTCGGGGGTCGTTGACATCCATTCCCAGATAGGTAATAAAAACCTCTGTAAATGTCTCTTTCCAACGATAAGACTAATATTGGGGGGAAAACGACATTACATGTTCGTAGCAATATTACAATATATATATTTTATTACATCCCCTGTATTGTCAACTTGAGTTGACTCTGATAAGAGGAAGACTGTAATCATTTAATAGCTGGTAACCTTTTTGTTCCTAATTTATTAACCCTTCACTGCGCGATGTTCTTTCATTTCTTCGTCCGCAGTTGGGTAAAGAGATTTAAACGAACGTAAGGAAAACCGGAAAAGGAATAAAATTAATTAATTTTAAAGTTTTAATTAAATTTAATAAAAAGCCACAATTGCTTCATGAAAATTCGCTCATTAAAAAACTTTTCTATTTAATTTTAAAATGCACAGAGAAAATCATGATATCAATTAATCACTATATTATTCAGAATTAATTTAAAAGAGCAAAAATGAGCATTTCATGCAATTGGGAATCAATTCAGATATTGCTGTCTTCTGAAAACATAACGGAAAAAAATCCTTATGCCCATTTTTCCGAAATAAATTATCGTTTTGTTAGTTAGGAGTCCATTTAAAAAAATAGTTCAGTTTTGAATAGCAAATAATACAAACCCTTGGGTACATTTTACGACAGTCCACTTAGTACGAATTACACATACCCCGGAACAGAAACAAAGTCGAAAGGTAAATGATGGGATTATGCGTCACTGCGGAATGATTCAAGTCACCATACGTGAATCATTATAAACACTCATCATTCTCATCACTAATATCCAGCACCAAAATAAACGATCTAACATGTTCTGGAATAGCAGACGCAAGCGAATAAACACACACTAATCAAAACTTCAACTAAACGTAAATAAAGCGACGACTTAAGTAGGTCATAATCACAGTTAGAGCAGCAATAAATAGCAGGCACTAAAAACAACAACAATAACATCACATTTTATTCGTCAGCTCGAGCGACATATATTAATAAAAACATAAAAGAACACACACAAAAATAAATAAAAAGATGGAAAAGTGACCCCAAAACCTCCACAGCTGCCAAAAGATGCATCCGCCAGCACAACTTCTAAAAAATCCAACTCAACTCGCTTTTGGACGACCTTGACCTTACAATGCACCGGTCGTTATATGGAATGTGGTTGTGGAAATATTTTGTTTTTGTTTTTAGGAGGCTCAGTGCTTTATATTTCGGCTCGCTACGTCAACCGGGATTTCTCCGGTTGAAGTAGACTTGCCGCTGCTGTTGTTTTTGCTGCTTTTGGCATTTATTTCAGTTCCGCATCGCATGCATTATGCTATGTGATTACTACTCTGGGGAAAGAATGAATTGAATACTCTCTCGTTTCCCCCGTTTTTTTCCCTCTTTATCGTATTTTCTTTTCACCGAGTTTGTGGAAAACAGATACGCTTAGTGACTGTTAATGTTCTCCGCCTACGTTGGCTACTTACTTATATATATTTTTTGTCTTATTTTTTGTGGAAATTAAAAACAACGTATATAATTACATATAGAGTCTATAGTAGGTTGGAATGACATTGTTTTGCTTTACATTTATTTATTTTTTGGAGCTGAAAGTTGAGACGAAATTGTTACGTATTTTTTATCTATTTCATTCGAAAAATGTTGCAGAATCTATAGAATTTCCGATAGAATTAATACTTGATTGAACATACCTATAATGTATATAATTTTTCTTCGTTGGTCACTTAATTGAATATTCTTATTCAAATTTCACGAAATAGCAATTTCTTATATCTTTTGAAGTAAGGTGATCAGAACGTCCCGGTTTACTCTTTGTCCCGCATTGGAATTAAAAGTCCCGGTTTTAAAATAATAGTTTATGTTAAAATAGTAAATAGTTCATATTAAAGAAACGAAAAGATGAACTAAATTTAATTTTGAAGAGATAGAGAGGCAATTGAAAACAACGTAAATAATTACATACCGAGTCTAAAACAGGCTAGAATGATAATGTTTTGTTTTACCTTTTATTTATTTTTTGGAGCTGAAAGTTGAAATCGTTACTTAATTTTTATCTATTTCATTCGAAAAACGCTTCAGAAGCCATAAAATAGAATAGGATAGGAATTTTCCGATAGAATAAACATTTGAATGAAAATGCACATAATAGATATAATTATTTTTCTTCGTTGCTCACTTCATAGAATACTCTTCTTATTCTAATTTGATGTAAAAGTGATATCTATTATCTACTGAAGTAAGGTGAACAGACGTCACGGATTAGTCGGAACAGCCCCGAGTTCCGACTATTTGACGCATAACCGAAGCTTTGCGTCGCATAAACGAAGTACTTTATCATTACACTGAATACGAATGAATTGGGACTGTAGTGAAACGACGTATAAATGTAAACGACGTATAAATGCAAACGACGTATAAATGTAAACGACGTATAAATGTAAAAAAGACGTATAAATGTAAACGACGTATAAATGTAAAAGACGTATAAATGAAAACGACGTATAAATGAGAAACGTATAAACGGTGCTTTACTGTATTATTAAATAAAATTTTGGTTCAAAATTAAAATCAGTATAGTGAATTTTTAGGTGCCGTTTAATCATTGGCGCCCCTGCTCAATTAACTCGATAATTGAATAAGACGGACCTGGCTATTAAACTGATTAACTAAAAAAATACGGCTTCCACCCACCCCCTTTCAAATTTTAAAATGGCATAATTTTTTTTTCATTTCGGATATAAATTTTTAAAAACCCTTCAAAATTTATCAATAAAATACGTCAAAATTATGATACCAAAACACAATAGCGTCAAACCACCAATGGAAAAGATAATTTTACATATTTTAGATCTTTTTTTTCTTGTTGCAAGTGGTGAAAGTTGAAGTGCATAACTCATAGGTAAAACCATTTTGGATTAGACTTTATAAGTAACATGTAGATGATGGTGGACGTTGAACTGCATAACTCATAGGCAAAACCATTTTGGATTAGACTTTATAAGTAACATGTAGATGGTGAACGTTGAACTGCATAACTCATAGGTAAAACCATTTTTGATTTGACGTTATAAGTAATATGTAGATGTAGAAATTTACGAGAAAGTCGAGCATAAAACACTGCCAATTTTTTTTCCTTGTCAAAACCATCCCTAAAAGAAACTGCAAGCCATAAAATTTGATTTATTACGTAATTTATACGGCCCAAACGTGAGCGAAATTTCTCTCCGCAAGCGATGACCAGGTGGTGAAAAAGGTGATGTGATACTGCAATGAATTACAAAATTTCAAATATATATTTTATATTTTCAAAATTTATCAATAAGAAAACGTCAAAATTATGAAATCAAACAGCCAATGGAATTTTACACATCTTAGAGCACTTTTATTGTTGCCAATGGATTGCAACATAGGCAAAACCATTTTTAATTAGGCATTATAAGTAACATTTACATGTCGAAATTTACCAGAAAGGCGAGCATAAAACACTCCCTAACATTTTTTCCTTGTTAAAACCATTCCAAAAACAAACTACGCTCGATAAAATTTGATTTCTTACGTAATTTACACAGCCTAAACATAAGAGAAATTTTATCTCCGTGAGCGATGACTAGGAGGTGAAAAAGATGATGCGGTATTGCAATAAACTACAAAATTTCAAATATATACTTTATATTTTCAATATATAGATCTCAAATTTATCAAAAATAAACGTCAAAATTATAAAATTAAAACAAAATAGCGTCAAACATCCAATGGAAAAGATAATCTATATATATAAAAGAGGAAAGTATGTTTGTATGTTCGTTTTTGGCTCTTTATGCACGCCCATACCGTTGGACTTAGGGCAACCAAATTTGGCACAGTGATGGATTAGCACAAGAGGGAACTAACGCCGTAAAAATTATTTTAAAATTCGAATTAGATTTTTACTTATTTAATTAAATAACAAAAATTAAGCTTTTCGTTTTCGCCAGTAACTTCTGAAATACTTATGGTACGAAAATTATTACTTTCTCGTATACGAAGTATACAAAGAGAAAGTATTGTAATCGTCAAAAAATTCGAACTCGAGATTTTGACGAATCTCCAAGTTTTAGACCTCCCTGGGTCCGAAAAAGACAATTTTGGAATTATGTCTGTTTGTCTGTCTGTGAACACGATAACTCGAAAACTATTAGAGCTACGGGGAAGAAATTTGGTATGTGATCTTTACACATAATTTGTAGGTTTCTATCAAATTTAGGAAGGGGGATTGGTCTACGGGAAGTTTGCCAGTCTGTCTGTCCGCGGTCATGGGAACACTATAACTCAAAAACTTGAATAGCTAGATAGACAAAATTTTGTACACGGTTTTAACATCATGAATGTAGGTCCGTATAAAATTTTGGGCCAAATTCGTCAAAGGGTTGACTGTCTGTCGGTCTGTATAATTTACTTTTGAAAAGAATCCGTTATCTCCACGCGCATGCGTACTGGAAGCAATCTTCTGTACACGCGAAAGTTAAGGAGCAAATTACGTCAGTTTGTCCTTGAGCCGGTAAGAGCGGAAAATCGGTACGCATCTCTTTGAATTTGATTCTTTACCTAGATATTTTTCAATCACTATAATGAAAAACATTCTGTTAGTCATTGGATTCTGGGTAACAGTAGGTTCGAAATGTTTTAGCCACGCGTGGGAAGGGGAAACGGCACCTTTTTGTGGAAGCATACGAGAAAGTTTAGGGGAGGCCACTCCCGCTGGTTATTTCTTAGCTTTTAACACGTGGCGTTAGTTTAGTTATTACTCGATGTTTCGTTTGAATTTCACAAAGTTTTAAATGACCCTAATCAGTGTGAAGCGGCGTAGCGACCGGGGAGTGAGTGAAGTAAAGATGCCGCAGATGCCAGTTTTAGGGGCGCTATGGAGACAAAACATTACTGCATTTATGCCAGTTTTGAAAGCAAAATATGATTAGGGGGCGTAAAAATAATACCAGGCCCCGAGGGCCATTTGCGCTTGCTAAGAAAATGACGACTGGAGTAAAAAAAAATCATATTCCTTGGGAGCCACTTACCCAACACTAGCCATGTTGGCAAAACGTTAATATGTTTGAATCGCTCTTTAAAGCCAAATACAATAAGGAGTCGAAAAATACTATGTCCAGAGCGCCGTTTACGCAAGTTAAGCCTCATATGACGCGGGGGGAGGAGAAAAAATCATAGTAATGGGGCCCGAGCATCATTTATCCTCGGTACGACACTGTCAGTACGTAAAGTCATTAAATGTGAACCGAGTCCCGTTCCTACCGAAGGGAGAGGGCATAGGGAGAAAATGAAGGAATGATGATTCCGGTCAGGCACTCAAACACCAAAAAGAAGAGAATGGGAGGTCATAAAAAGCATGATATGAAGTATTTCTGTTGTCTCCGTAGCAATGATGTTGATGGGAAGATGGAATTCCAAGAGTTGTCAAACTCGTGTGAAGTGGTTCAAAGTACAGAGACAAAAAGAAAAGGTTAGTTTAGCTGCTGGCCGAGAGAACAGGAGAGGGCAAAAGAAAACCAACGAAAGACTTTTTCAATGTAACGTCGTTGCAGTGAAAAACATTTTAATTAAGTTTAAAGTGTTATAACTACTTAGACTTGAAAATATTCCTACCCCGAACAACTCCGGGTAAATAAGCTAGCAATAAGTCAATTTTGCCGATAAAATTTCAGTCTCGAATTTAAATCTCCTGCCTCCGACGTTATATGTAGATTCATTATTTATTTATGTCTTTTATTTCAGTGTATTGAGCAAAACAGGAGGCCGGTATATGAAAAAATATGGATCCCGAGCAACGCCGGGTTTTCAGCTAGTTTTAAATATTTTAGATATGTTTTTCGCTGTTGCCAGCGCTGAACGTTGGATTGCTCACCATTAGAAAAATCATTTTTGATCAGACGTTATACGTAACATTAGATGCCGAAATTTACGAGAAAAGTCGAGCATAAAACACTCCCAAAATTTGTTCCTTGTTAAAAATCATCCCAAAAACAAACTACGCGCGATAAAATTTGATTTATTACGTAATTTATACTGCCTAAACGTGAGTGAAATTTTCTCTCTGTGAGCGATGACCAGGAGGTGAAGAAGGTGATGCGATACTGCAATGAAGTGGGCTGAAATATCAAAAGATATCCAAGGTGAAGTGTTTGGCTAACGCACTTATCTTGGCTGCAGACACTAGACCTTCATAAGCGTCTCTTCGCAGACAAAAAAAGAAAATAATAATAATAACAGACAGCTTTGAAGGACTGAAATATTTTCGGAAAATAACAAATGAAGGTGTTATCTTATAGCCGATAGGATGCGGTGATAAGAGATGGTGCGTTGTTTTGAGTCATCTGGGTAAACACTTCACAAATAAAAACGAAAGATAGCATTCAATATTTACGCTCTGTATTTTAAAACAAATAAAACATACGTTTAGATAAAAGTTGGGATAATTTGCCTTTCTCTGAAATAAGATTTAGTTTTGTTATATAAACGTCCTATTTTGAAGTTACGTCAGCTTATTTTATAACAGAGCTCATGATTTTGAGCTGTGGTCAGATGACGAGTTTGAGCCTAAGTGAGCACCACGTCTCAAACTCTTCTCACCACAATAATGTAAAGACGTTTGAGTCTTGTTTTGAAGCTAAACGAGGGCTATTTGGGGACAGACCTCGTCATTTCGAACCACAGTCAGATGACGAGACGACACCCGAGCTGGCACTCCCTCTCAAAGCCATTTCTCCACACGCCATATCAGCGGGAGGATCTTTAACCCTAAATGTCAGATTTAAGTGCACCAGGGTCACATATACGAAGGATTTTGGGTGAATTCTCATTTCGAACTTAAACCCACCGGAACATTACCAGATGACCACCGCGGTCCCTTTTTTCATTCCATGGTCGGAAATCGGGACTGTGCTGATTAATACAGGACATCTGGTCACTATGAGAATAACAGAAGTTGGAAGAGAGAATTTACTTTTATTTAAATTTTTAGGAAATTAAATATTATCTTTTTTTAAAAAAATTGCTGTTTACTTATAAGTAAAACCCGGATCAATTCGGAACACTTTGTCAATCTGGGACATCTGTCTGCCATAGAAAAACGTTCATGAAGCTATTTTAGGACGAAACTCATACTTTTCCGAAGTAATCAGATAACGAATGCCATAGAGCCAGCACCACTTCTCCAAGCATTTACACCAACGTTAGGACATTTGAGGGATTTAACGTCAAAGGATTGAACATGAATGCAGTAAGAGCACACCGTGAACCTTGTTCGTTCCCGAAACCTAGACCCTCCAGAAAGGAAGCTGAGACTCGACCACCAGGCCGCTGTGGCTCTCTTTGTGACAGAATATCTTTTACCAAAATGCAAAATGATTTTCTTTTCAAATATTGTACGCGAAACTGCGAAAACTTTGCACACAATTGACGAGACAGTAGATAGTAGAATAGAAGTAAGGCAATAGAAATATTTTTTTCCTGCGAGAACGACGCCTGAGCCCCACACTCCCTCTCCAGAATTCCACGTCAGACATGCGGCAGGACATCTGACGCTCGACGTCACTGACATACACAAAGGATCTTCCGTAGTCTTTCGTTTCGATCCTGAAACTTTCCAGTCTCGAAGCTGATACTTTAACACCAGCGTCCAACTCTACGTCTGAGAAAAATCAAACTACAGAAAATATTTCAGTACCGCAAAGTGTAATCAACAGAATTTTTTTTAAAAAAAAGGTTAAAACAGTTAAGAATTTAAATAGGAATGTTACACTTTACAACTGGTTCACGAGCATTCGCCTCATGCTGCAAGTTGCAAATAAAAATTTAGGTAAAAGAGCATTTTCATGAAAGAAAAAAATGTTCTTGTTAAATGAGTGCACGCCAGTTCTTTGAAAATGAACTATCTTCAAGAAGGAAGTAAATTAACTCCAACCGTCAAGTAGCAGGTAAATGTTTTAGCAGAAGGGTCACATCTGCGACTTTTCAATCAGAGGGTTAAACAGAAAATATTTGCCCTGTCTCTCTTAACTAACCACATTACATTGCATCTACCTTTCAAACCATCAGCACAGACTCCCGAAGCACAGAGACAGATAACTTCCGTTAAGACATGTGACACCAAGTTTCTTGGTGGCACTCGGATGGCAGGAGACAACTTCCCACCATCTTCAGCAGAGGAGGGCTCTGGAACAGCCAGAAAAAGCAACTAAATGAAAAGGAGGAGGGGGGACGACTGAACGAACGAAAAGCCAAGATGGATTAAGGGGTTGAGGAGACGTGTACCGGGATAGACAGACAGTTGGTAAAGACGCATGACCGTCTAGTTCGTAAGCACGCGATGCATTTTCGTGTGGGTCTCCCTCCGCCCATTTGTCAAACATAGTAGCCGAAGCACCCCGTGGACACTAGGGAAGCTTAATGTCTTGGCTTTCTTCGGCGGAAAAAAGTAGTCACATCTATACAGAAAGAAAAGAGACTTGGGGAGAGGGGACTGCATGGACTTTTTCATGCTTTTATTTTTCTTGATATGCTTTTTCTCTCCCTCTTTTCTACCTTACGTATTGTTGTCGCTGACTTTTCTCCCACCATCTATGTTCGCTTTACTTTCTGGTTAAGGTAAGTTTCGAGTTTTATGGCACAAGGTCCAATGGCGGATAAGCTGCAACAAACCTGAAGTGAATTCCTCAAATGTTTTGATTGGTAAAAAGTTTGAGCATTAAAGACAGAAATTCGATTAATTTGTAAAATCAAAAAATATGGTGAAAAAACATATTGCTGGACAAAGGAAAAGCGTTAAAATTTTATATATAACGAATAAAATTTATAGTTTCAAGAAAATGAAACAAATTATGGTCATGGAATTTTCTTCCACCAAGTTTTCCATGTTTCAAAGAGATCTATGAAAAAATTTTATTCGTCGTTATATCTCATCCGTAATTAAGTACACAAGATAGCGATGCTGTACTGCGCAAGTGTACGAATTGGTTCTTAATGGGGAAAAAATAGCGATGGTGTTGTGGGTTGACGGAGTGCTTGAACTCAGGGTTTTCAACCTCCGGACTGGGGAAAAGTGGCATCGCAAATACATTTACATGACAAATTGGAAGTGCCATATCAATATAATAAAATCGTAAAATTAACTGTTATATACTAAATATAATAAGAAAAAGAGAGAAAAGAGGATGGGAAACTTACAAAATTGGAAAAAGAATGTGAATTTTTGTAATATAGTCACTTTATTGTTTTTGTGTATGTTCGTAGCCTGTCCTCATATTAAAACAAAACCTTTTAAAACCTGCTCAAGGTAAGCGGATATCGAATTTGTCTCGTTGGTTGTTAATTTTTTAGAATTACGAAATGTTTAGAAGTGACACTCGTTGAGAATTAAAAACGTGGCATTGGGTTAAAATATGAGCAACTGAATCAATGCGCCCAGAGGTTGAAAACATAGGAGCTCACTCACCCAATAGTAAATATTTATGCGTGCACCGCGCATAGACAATGCACAGGCGAGCAGTTCCGTAATTTAAAGTTAATATACTGACATATTTTAGCATCTTCGCTGCATGTGGTCTTCAAATTTATCCTTCAGAAATACGTTGGAACCATTATAAAATAAACTACTTTCCCTTTCCTTAATCGTTAAAATCAATTTGTGCCTTAAATTATTTAACATTTTCATCAATTTAACCTCAACTAAATGGTGACTGGGTTTTCTCAGTTCTTTACAGACATTCTGGGGTCAAAACATTAAAACGCACACTGTAGGAGTGAAGGCATTATTTTCGTAATAGGGCGCACTAACAATTTTCAAATAGCTTTGCGCAGATGTAGAGCAGTAAAAATTTCGGTGTAGAAGGCGGTGAATAACATGGGTTTTCTTGCTGGCGAAAGCATTCAAGTTGCTTAGTTGGAGCGTGATTGTTACACTCTGCCGATGCAGATAGTACAAAGGAATTGTTCACGGACCCGTGAGTTTACGACGAAACTTAATGGTAACTTTGTAACAACTACATCATTTCCTAAATAGCTTCACCTAGCTGAACAAAGAATTTTATCTATCTCCCTCTCTCTAGCTCTCTGAATGCGGTCGACCTAGAAAGTGTGTTTGCAGGAAATTAAGAGTAAATACCAACCCACGCAATTTCATTCGGAAAAAGGAAAAAAAAAATCGTTTTAAATCTTGTGGGAACCAAACGATTTCTGCAGCAGCGAAATGAATCATTCCCTAAGGCCTCTAAGGTTGTTCCTATGATGTACCTACCTTTAAAAGAAATTATATATATATATGAAAAATAATATAAATAAGTTTCCAAATACATGAAAAAAGACGAAAAACCCAACGAAAAAGTAAAAAAAGTCATTAAGAAATCCCCCTTCAGCTAAATATCGTTTCGATTTGGGTTAGTGCAGAATTAAATGATAAGCAAAGAAATATTTTTTTTTCCTTTTTTTCCCCCTGCCATCACCGAAGCTTCATTATTAGCATTATCCGTGGAAGGAAATGAAGAAATTATGCGGCCGCCGCTACTTAAGAAAGTTATTTTTCGACATTAATTCCTTCCAAGTCATTTGCTAGTTTAATATGCGCTTTTCTTATACATACATTGAGATTCTAGCCATGAATTTTAATGGTCTACCCTTTGCTGTGGCGGGGATGATCATTTTTATTGCTTATGCTCTACATTAATAATTAGAGCGACTCGTTATAGGCAGAGACGCGTACATTTCGTATTCCGGCGGATACGTCGAATATGTTTTATTTTAGGCAATTATACTCAAGTCGAATAGTATTGCTGGATTTTTGCGTATTTAGTGTATGGATATGGATGGAAAATGCATTTTTATTACATTAGTCTTCGTTTTATTTTCAAATTCTCGTAAATACAGTACACAGAGAGAAATTGTTGTAATCGTCAACAAATTTTTAAAAAATAACTCCAGATTTTGACGTCTCCCTGAATCCGAAATACGGTCAAACCCCGTTATAACGAACACTCAAAGTACCGATCCAGAAGTCCGCTATATCCGATTTTTCAAATATTGGCTACACAAGATTTCTTATAATCCTTAAATACATTTCTGTGTTGAACAAATCAATTACACTAAATTGCAATTAGGAATAGGCTATTACAATAAATTAAAATAAAAAAAGTTAAACAGTACAATTAATTGTACTTGCATTTATTTTTCTAACGTATGAAATTAAGTAGTGAATTTTTCTTAAAGAGCTGAAACTCAGCTTGAAAAGTGGAAACTTTGGTTCACTGTATCCGAATTCCTTAGTTTTGAAGATCGTTACAAGAATTTGAAAATACATTAGCATCCTAGGAGTTCGGTTGGGACCATTTTAAAAGTTCGTTATAACCGAGGGATCGTTATATCCCTGGTTCGTTATACCGGGGTTTGAATTTTTTTCGAATTAATATTAAAATTTGAGCATTTCCTTGCAAACTTTCTTAAAAAAAGGATGAAATGCCAAGGACTATTGCAATAAATATAGTCATTTTAATTTCTGAATATTGTAATAAATTTGCTATTAGGACCATTTGAAAAGTTCGTTATAACCGAGGAAAGTTCGTTATACCGGGGTTTGACTGTACATATATGTTTGAAACTATGCCTGTCTGTGAGTACTATAACTCAAAGACGTGACGTCTAGATGATAAGCGGCCTTTCCTAAAAATTGTATACTACTATCAAATTTTGAACGAAATCCGTCAACAGAAAGTCTATCTGTCCGTTTGTAACACAAAGAGCTAAATAGATGAAATTTGGCACATGGTTTTATTACTAGAACTGTAGATCTGTAAGCATTTTGATCCAAAGATCCTTCAACCAAACCGTCAATGGGTTGATTGCCAATATATTAATTCGTGCGTAAGTGAACGAGATAACTTAAAACCATTGCGAGCTAGATGGCTGAATTCTGGTATGCGATCTTTACACCCAAATCCCCGCCAGTTTTAAAAGAGCATCCTGAGAATTCACTCGTAGTCTAAAAATGAAACTGAAAACAATAATGATAAGTTTTTAGAAACACGCTTTTACAAACGCTCTAAAAAATATTAGAAAACATTTTTAAAACTATGTGGAAGTCAAAACAAAATCGTAAGAGCATGAGGCACTGACAGAAGTAATCGAATTAAAATTGGAATTTTGATTCACACTTTACACCTATTTTTAACGAATGTTTAAGAATTTTATTTCTCATGACAGGCATTCTTTTCTATTTTCCTTATTGTATTTGCTTTTAGTGCCTCGTTGTTTTTAGAGTTGCTTTGACATTCGGATTTTCGTTAAAAAAATTTGTACTTTTTTTGTACACTAATAAAAACTTATTAATTACTTTTATTTTAATTATTTTCGACTTTTCAGTTTTTAATTTATAATTCATCATTACAAATCTGATAGAATGTTAAAATATTTTTTCTCAAATTCACTACCATGTGACGCTACCTGTATGGAATAAAATTTTAATAAATCAATCGATTGGCAGATAATTAAGTTCTGAAAATATTAATATAGTATGAACATTAGAAACACCAAACTGCACCAAAATTTCAGAAATTTATCATTTGAAGAAGCCAGTGAAAACTCGAGCACAAAAATCGATCTTTATAAACTTGAAATAAGTTAAATAAAAGCACGTAAAAAGAAAGTAATGATTAGTGTTTATTTTACAGATGCATATTTTGATAAATGTCAGTTTAGTTAACGCACAAAAATTTAACTTCGAGTCTACCAAGTTAAGCTTAAAGGCTGATTGCTGGGAAATTCGCCTAGTCGATCTGAAGAGTAAAAATATGGCATTGTATATTTATAAACATGAAATAAGTTAAATAAACGCACGTAAAAAGAAAATAATGGTTAGTGCTTATTTTACAGATGCATATTTTGATAAATGTCAGCTTAGCGAGCACACAGAAATCTGACCTCGAGTCTACTAAGCATAGAGGCTGCCTGCTGGTAAATTCACCTAGTCGGTCTGAAATGCAAAAAAATATGACATAGTAAAATCCGAATAAACATTCTGGTTCCGATTCCACCGAAATGTACAAAATTGGAACTCAACATTTCCATTTGACACACCAATAAACCGCAGCAACCACCGTCAGACACATTTACCACCTAACTTTATTGAAAAATTCCGAGTTTTAAATTCCCCCTGACTTTGACAGGCAACGACTAACTTTTTTAGCAAACTGTTGACACCCGGATGGGGAAATATATCTCCTCGTATTTCAACTCACCCCGTCAGAATCCCCCAGTGGTGGCGATAACAAATCCAACAGGGGTCGACGAACGGCGACTTGTCAGCCCTGTTTGGCACACCTAGTGACAGGTGACCCGCCACACAATGGGAGAAGTAATATCTTCCTTTTGGAAATACCTACTGATAAAATTCCCATCTGTCTGCTGCCTTATTTATCTCCAACCAGGGAAGAAGTAGGACTTTTTAAAAGAGTAGGGGGTGGTGTTTGGTTTTCGCTGTTAATGGTGTGTAATTAATTCGGGTATGGTGATTCAAGATGTGGTTGATAAAAGAGATAGCGGTTAGGTGACTGATTGGATTTGGAAATGGAGTGGTTTTTGTTGTAGTTGGTGAAATGGATGACTTTGTTTAGAGAGTCACTGATAACACTAATAATCTAGTTCAAAAGATTTATACACAGGAAATCTCTAAAATGAGGCTTATAATGGAGGGAATTAATTAGGGATTTTAATAAACAGATAGTGGTTGGGTGACTGATTGAATTTGGAAATGAAGTTATTTTTGTCGTAGTTGATGAATTTGTTTAGAGAATCACTGATAAAACTCATACATGAAAACATTCTGTTCAAAAGATTGTTACATAGGAAGCATACAGAAAATCACAGAAACAGGGATATCTAATAAATGGGGGGGGGGAGTAATAGTTTGGGATAATAATAAAAAGTAGTAGTTGGGAGAATAATTAAATTTAAAAATGAAGTGATTTTTATTGCATTATACACTTTGTCAAAAAAGTAGACGGACACTAAAAATTTGCAAATGTAAAGCTCTTTGTTCTGAATATTGTTGTTTCAAATTATACACTAGTCATATCGTCGAAAGAAATCCCCGGTGACGTAAAAGTTTTAATAAACAACAGTTTATATTTAAAGTTAAATAGATATCTATACTCCTACATTGTCAAAAAAGTAGACGGACAAACCATTTGAGGTGCTTTTCTTCTAGTTTCTTTGGATAATTTTTTGTAACTTTTTATCTTGTATTTACTTGGATAAGTCTGTTAGATCACCTTCATTTAAAATATAAAATTAATTTCTTTCAAAAACCTTAAAATTTTACTTTGATTGTTATTTGAAGTTGGTTGCCATGCCTAGAGGAATTTCTTTAACAGAATTCCAAAAAGGTCAAGCCATAGCCTACATAAACGATGGAAAAACTATTCTAGAAATCACAGGTATTTTAAAAATTAGTAAAAGTGCAATTTCAGAATTTCTAAAGAATCCTGATGCTCATGGGAAAAGGGAAAAAACTGGAAGGCCCCGAAAACTAACGCCAAAAGAGCAAAGAAATCTTCTCCGACAGCTTAAAAAAAGAAGGGCTAGCATCCCTACTGCGCAGCGTGAATCTGGACTTACCCATATAACAAGACAGATAGCGTTTAATTATGTGCAAATAAGTAAACAGTTTCAATTTAAGAAACGGAAACATCATCCTAAATGGACTAAAAACATATTGCTGATCGACTGGCGTGGGGTAAAAAGTACATGTCCTGGACCACTGAATGGACATCCGTTATTTTCTCTGATGAGAAAAGGTTCAATTTAGATGGGCCAGATGGCTTTCAATATTATTGGCACTGCCTGAAACAAAAAGAACAATATTACTCTACTCGTCAACAAGGAGGAGGAAGTTTGATAGTATGGCTTGCTGTTGGTTTCGGTGGTAGATCAAGTTTAGTTTTTATCAAAGGTAGACAAAATCACAAAGATTATATAAAACAGTTGGAAACGGAACTTCTCCCATATGGATCCGATTGGGGAGGAGAAAACTGGATACATCAACAAGACGGAGCTTCCATTCATTCCGCTCAAGGAGTTAAAAAATGGTTTGGTGACAATAATGTTCAAGTTTTTCCCTGGCCAGCCAAAAGTCCAGACCTCAATATTGTCGAAAATGTTTGGGCTATGTTAGTTGAACGTGTTTACGGACAAGGGAGGCAATATGAAAATGTCAAGGAGCTCCACGAATCTCTTGATTCAGTATGGAATACTTTTTGCCAAAAAGACATTCAAAACCTTTATGATTCAATGCCAAACCGTGTGTTTGAACTAATACAAGCAGGTGGTAAGAAAACCTCTTACTAAAACTTTAAATTTCACACCATTTTTGTGATTGTCCGTCTACTTTTTTGACAACTTTACCAACGACATTTTGTATTTGTTAATATAATCTTATGATAATTAATACAAATGCATGTGTTTTACAATACATTTTATTTTATTCTTATATAATTATGTATGCAAAAATATGCTGACAATTTTTTCACAAAAGATTTGTTGAATAAATATGTTTTTTTCATGAAATTAATTTTGTAATTTTGTGTCCGTCTACTTTTTTGACAAGGTGTAGTTAATGAAATTTGTGAGTTTTTTTAGGAAGTCACTGATAATACTAATCTATTCAAAAAAAAAAATGCAGGAAATGTACGTAAAACACTAAAAGGAATTCTTAAAAATGGTGGGTAATAACTAGAATTTGGTTGATAAAAGAGATAGTGGTTGAGTGCTTATAATTTGGAAACGAAGTGGCTTTTGTTGTAGTAGATGAAGTTCATGACTTTACTTCAAGAGTTCACTAATAATAAATCTATTTCTTAATATTTCAAAAGTAAGTGTCGGTTAACAATTTAAATAAGTAAATATTAGTTAACATTTTAAGTAAGTTTTGAGTTCATACTTGCTTGCCAGCTATATTTTAAATACCATGAGTCAATGATGAATGATTATCACCTTTATACATCTAATTTTTAAATCTTATATGAGAAATAAATATTTTCTTTGAGCCGGATTATTGCGACAGCCCAAACACTTTAATTCTAACTTGCAGCATATCTGATAAATCACGCATTGCTTTTAAATTATTTTTGTTGGTATATTGAATCGACGAAAATAATAAATACCAAATTACAAACATTACAAGAGAAATTCAATAAAGAAGACTTACGCATTATTAAACTCTATACTATTCAATATTAAAGACAATTTTAAAGGAAGTAATAATAAAATAAAAGGTTATTCTTTCATGAATAGGGAGTATTGTCACAATAAACTCCACTATGGATATCTTCTCATTACCAATAAAATACAATATATCACACTCCTACAATGTCGAGATTTAAATTTCTATAGAAATCCAGACATGCATCGGAAATCCAAACCAAATATTAGATAAATGATTCCTTCTTATTCAAATGAGCTCGCCTGTCTGGATTGGCGTTTAAACTTACGCAGACATAGAGATCCATATTTCGATCCCCAGATAGTAAAGTTGCATTTACATTTAGATGAATTTAGAATATCGACCACTATGGCGCTCTATATATGAGAATATGAAGATTTCTTGTTATGTATTCTTGATCCCGCAAGAAAATTTGTTGCTTAGTTTTTATGGAATGAATGCTAATGCTACATGAATCTTAAATTTCTCAAATGGAAAGAGGTTAGGTTTGAAATTCGAGATTCCGCAATAAATTGAGTGGTGCTCAGACAATTGTAATAGGTTAGAATGGAATGGCCGGTTCGTCTTCTAAACCCGTTTAACTAAGTGGCAGATTCAATTATCCATGTTATTTTACTAGTAGCAATGGTAATGGGTTTGATCGATTGTTTGAAAGATGTGTATTGTCAAAAGATTTCGTTTTTTTTTTACCTTTTCCTGACGAGTGGTATACATGCTGTACCAGTATTATTTTTTTCTCGACGCATGTGTTGATGCAGAAACAGTAGCACTAAGCCATTAGGTACTAAGCTAAAGATGTTTATTGTCAAGAGTTCATAGTGCTTTTACCTTTTCCTTATCATAGTGCTTTTACCTTTTCCTTATCATAGTGCTTTTACCTTTTCCTTACAAGTGGTATAAAAGTTGTACCAGAGGTATTTTTTGCTTGATGCATGAGCTGGTACAGAAACTGTAACAGTAATCCATTAGGTGTTAAAGTAAAGATGTTTATTAAGTTCAGTGTGCTTTTACCTTTTCCTTACAAATGGCATATTTGCAGTACTATTAGTATTTTTTTCCTCAAAGTACGGACCAGTAATACCAAGCCATTAGGTACTAGGGCAAGGATGTTTATTCTCAAAAGTTCAATATACTTTTACCTTTTCCCTACAATGGTACCAGTAGTATTTTTTCTTTGACAAATGTGTAGGTATATATATTGTAATACTAAGCCATTAGGTATTAAGGTAAATATGTTTATTGTCAAAAGTTCAGTGTGCTTTTACCTTTTCCTCACAACTGGTATATTTGCAGTACCAGTAGTATTTTCCCTCAACGCAGAGCTAGTAATAATTCCTTACTTGTGGTATATATGCAGAAACACTAACACATTTTCTTTCACATAAGTGTTGATGGACGTATACGTATGTATACAAGACAATCAAAAACTAATTAATACCCAATATGACCATCATAGACACAGAGAAAAAATATATGCCTTGGTCTTACAATTAAAAATATATATACCCAAAACGAAAATGCCAAGTTGGTGCTCTCAACTAGTGGGAAAAACTTAGTCGGAATCCTTAGTCAGAATTAGGCTCATGAAACGGATTCACCTACGAACTTTCAGAAAATAAAATTTAATAAATAAATAAATCAGGAAGAAAATTGATAGGGAATCGGATTTAATATAAATATAAAAGCTGAACACGTGCGCTTGATAAAAGGTTGATCACACATATCGGCTATATACCGCTAAAAGTGGCCAAGTCAATAGATAAGGAAAAATGTATTCCTGTTGTTTTAAAACGCCAACTCAGTAACAGAAATAATTATGTATATCCATATATGTGAATCATATTTTGTATACGGACGAAATATTGGTATGCTTGCTTTTTCCTGTTACAGAGATGACATTTTAAAATACCTGTTACACAAAGTTGCATTTTTCTTTTTCTTTTGACTTGGTCACTTTTAGCAGAATACAGACTATATATAAATAAAAGCTAAATTTAAGCAATCTAATATAAGCTACCTTATTAATGAATTTGCAGAAATCTTCGTCTGTGGACTTTGCCAATTTAATGATTCTTAATCTAAAAATAAACAAACTACTAATATCTTATATCTCAATTTCGAATAAAGTTGTAATATCATTAACTAGAATAAACTATTATTATGAACTTGTATTTTTACCGAATCCTGCGATCCACTATAACGTTCGCAAACGGCAATATTATAATAACAATAAAAGTTATTCTTTGAAACCACTAATTAGTTCGTAAAATTGCTGAAGTTCGTAAATTAGAGGTTTGTCGAAAAGCGAATCTACAATAATTCATTAGTAAAATCTTAATTTTTCTGTTTCATTAGTTTCGCTCTCATAAAGTATTCGCTAAATTAGTTCATTAATGTAATAAGTAGTATCATCTTGGGTAAGCATATAATGTAACCAGTCTCTGTTTATGAAAGAATAGAACTATATTTTGTTGCACTTCGTATTTTTACCTTCTCTTATGCGAAGTGTAGAATATACATATATATAATAGTATAGTGAAACAATTCGACCTCGAGATTTAGATAAATCTCCACGTTTTAGAACTCCCTGGATACGAAAAACCATTTTTGAAATTATGCCTGTATCTTGATCTATTTATTTGTGACCAATGTAACTCAAAAACGCTAGGACAAAAAACTAGAAGGATGAAATTTGGTATGTGGTCTTAACACCAAAACTGTAGATATCTATGAAATTTTGGACGAAATCCGTCACCAGGATGTCTGTCTGCCCGCATACACATGAACGCGATTACTCAGAAACGCGACAAGCTGATTACGTGTCATTAGGCATATGGTTTTATCACCAGATTTGTAGATCTGAACCAAATTCTCTGCCTGTCGTAAATTGTCTATCTGTTCGCAAGACTATAAAATAGATACGTGAATATTAGTAACACAAAAGGTATTTTAATGTAAATTTTAAAAAAGCGCATGAGTTTTACCTTACGCCACTGATTGACCTTCGATGAATGATGTTGGTGTCGTTATATTCGTTAAACCCTCACCACCCTTGTAAAGTAAAAAACTGCATTTGATTCATTAAATGAACTATCAGGCTAGGTCAAAGTTTCTATGTTAAGTCTACGGACGGAAACTTCGTCTTCACCCAACGTAGCCTTTGCTAAGCGACGTTCAAATCAAGCCACCATCGCCGCTAAAAAGAGTCACGAGTTTGATTAAGTCGATATAAAATACAGGGTGGTCATAAATTATTGGACCCATTTCAAAAATCAATAAAAAAAATTATAATGTTATGACTACGGTTTTTTTTAAAAATGAGAGCGCATTTGAAAAAGTTTTTTTTTCTGATAGGTAACGCGCCGTTACGGTGGTCTAGGGGGTCGTAAATTATTGGACATCTCCCATTTTTCAGAGTCATTATCTGCGAAACTATTAAAGCTAAAATTTATAGGGAATTTTACGCTGTTTAATTTGTTAAATCAATTCTAATTCGAAAAATGAATAGTTTTCGAGATATTCAAGAAAAACTAAAAAAGGAAACCAGAAAACGCGCATCGGCTTCTGCTGATCGATAGCCATTGTGTATGGAAATCTCTCGTCGTAGCAAATTTAGAACGCCGTAATGGTACGTTACCTATTCGAAAAAAACTTTTTTTATTTGCTCTGTCATTTTAAAAAAAATGTAGTTGTAATTATTTTTTTATTAATTTTTGAAATGGGTTCAATAATTTTTGACCGTCCTGTATTTGCAACGCTATTTTCAAACATTTAAGTTGAAATTAAAATTCATTGAGACAGCGGAGCGAGCAATGATCCTAACAGCTTACGGTTAGTTTCTCTTAGGGTCCATCTCTGCTGACGGGTCGTACCCCCGTAATAGGGGGATCCGCTCCTAATGGGAGCGAGTTTTGCGTCGGCCACAGTGTTGCTGTTCCTTTCGCGGCAGCTGGTCTTTCAGAAATACTTGGATTCCTAGGCAGGGCCGAGATTTTTCTTTGTGATTATAACTGTAAATATAGGCAATCAAGTCAAGTAAGATCAAAGAAACAATTGCACTGAATATTGACTTTTAGTTCGAAAAAAGAAAGAAAAATCAGCTTCTTCAATATTTTAAATTCGGAGATTTATTTACTTGATCAGTTAAGCAATAGATTAAAGAAATTAGTATTTAATGATTTTTTTTTTAATTTAAAGGACCTGATGACTTTAAATTTGAGATAAAGGCCAAAAGCATGTCGCCATGCATTTTTCCCAATGTTCCAATTGCAAATGTAATATGCAATGTGATGACTGTTGAATATATTAAATATGATATCAGCTTCCAAACAAATTATTGATATCAGTTGACGAAAGTTTGATGCATTTTCGGCGCGATTTTTTGGTGAAATATTAAACATTTTTAATGACAAGATACTTATTATAAGCAAGGTTGAATTTAATTTTCGAAAACTCATTAAATATGCAAATATTTTGCATATTACTACCATCCATGCAATGTGCAGTTATGATAAAAAAATGTTTGATTAATTTATTCATTCATTTTTGTTAAAGCCATTAAAAAGTAACTTTAGATAAAGAAAGATTTTTTAGGGGAAAAAATGATACAATAAATAAATAAAGAGTAATAATATATCGAAATTTATGTTTATCACTTAATTTCGTGATAATGCTGCATCTAAAAAAAATTAAGAAGGATTTTTCATTTCTTAAAAAAAGTGAATAAAATAAACACAACTTTAAGAAATTTCGAAAGATTTTTTTCCTTTTCCGTTAGTTACATATCGTTGTATAAGATAAAAAAAAATTTAGTAATCCATATGGAAATTAAAAGGCTCCCTTCATGGTTTTTTATACAGTACTTGTAATTTATTATAAAAATAGAGAAAAATCCATTAACATGGATAAAAATTAAATGCAGCCTTTCTTCTTAATTTCTATTTTCTACCACATCATGTTTAACAGAATAAAAAAAAGCGATAGAACAGAAAAAATTAATAATTTAAACAGAAATTAAATTTTCTTTTCATACATTACTGTGTGAATCACTTGCATTTTACTGTAAAAATAGGGTTAAATTCATTAACATTCTTAAAAATTTAATAGATACTTTTACCGTGTTTCTATTTTCTGAACTCTCCTCATAAATAGAAAAAATATAATTGCAGGAAAAAAAAGATTTTTAAAAATTATACAAATCTTTATTCCTTACATTGTTAAACTTCAAATCCCTGCATGCTTTAAGAATTTAAAAAAAAAATCAACAGAAACGATTTACGTAGCAAGCTATTTTAATCAAAAATATATCCAAAAAATACATCATTTTCCTATTTAAGTAAATCACCTCATTAAAAAAACAGCATTGTCATTAAAAGAATTTTTATTAAAAAAAAATCTTAAGCAATCTATTCATAAAAGACATTCATCAATTTTAACTTTGATTAAAAACTCCCCTATTCACCACACCTATCTATATGATTAAATAATCCCTACATAAAAAAAAAAACTTCTTTTATTATCAAATATTTGATAATGTATAAAGAAACTGAATAAAGTACCCTCGAAAAACATCAGCGTTATGTATATTCTTAAACGTCACTTCAATTTTTCAGACAAAGCCTCTAGATAACGACCATCAGGGTAAATTGTTGCAAATCAATACCCTCAGGAAAAGCTGTTGCGAAACTACCGTACAACGGCAAGTCCTTCATTTTGTACGAAGATTGAAAAAGTAATGATGAAAAAAACCTATCACACAGATGCATAAATAATTTCTTTGAAGAAAGTACCCTAAAAAAATATTAATCGCTTATTACTCCTATGTGGCGGGCTATGCATCAAAAACAAGCCATCATCCATCTTGTTTAAGCCCTAATATCCTCCAGTTCCTCTTTGCTTTTTTTGAAAAGCCAAAAAGACGTTACTTAGGATATGAAATTTGGGGTAAGTTAATTGGTGAAAGAAAAGGGGACCTTGATGGAACTAAACAGGTTGTTGGTCCATATAGTGAAAGGAATTTTACCCTTTAATGTCAATGCATCAAAGGACTTGTAAATGGAAAAACGGTTAATGGTTGAATAAAAGGTCCATGAAGGGAAACTTTAAAATTAATTTATGGTACGACTTAGCTCGATATCGGAGTATGATGTAATTTAAATGTCTATGAAAGGTTGGGGGTTTGGTAAGATTGTTGTTTTGGTTGGTTGGTAAATCAATACATAGGATGAAAAGTTAAGTTTTAGGTCAACTTGACAAAGTTTTGCCATCGGGAACCAACCGCCATTTTATGGATTTCGGATTCGATGTAGCAAATTCTAACAAAGTGTGAAATTTGGTAGGCAAACTTAAACTAACTATAATATTTTGAGCATGAAACTACATAGAATCTAATAATTCATTATAAAAAACATTCGAATCGATTCTATATTTTTTGCGAAAATATCAATAACTTAAACTGTGAGGTTTGAAGACGATGAGTTAATTGGTGAAAGAAAAGAGAACTTTGATGGAGCTAAACAGGCTGTTGTCTTTTTAACCTTTAATGTCTCTGCACCAAGCAGGGGTGGCGCCAGAGGGGAGACCGGGAGCTAGGAACCCCCCCCCCATCGGGGAAAAATTTCGTACCCCGTCGGGGAAAATATTTGTACGGTATTCAACTGTAGTTGATAAATAATAATCTGGTGAAAATTTGAGACAAATTTCATTACACTCGTCCCCCTGTCGGGCAAATCTGCCCCCCCCCTTGTCGGGCAAACTCTAGCGCCATTCCTGGCACCAAGGGTCTTTGGAATGAAAAGTTGGTTAATGGAGGCACATATAAAAAGTGTGAAGGGAAACTTTAAAATTAATTTATTGTAAGACTTAGATCGGTATCGGAATATGAAGCAATTTAAGAAATGGCGTTTTGGTTTGCGGAGGGTAAATCAATATACTGAATGTGTATGTACAAAGTTAATCTTTAGGTCAATTTAACGCAGTTATATATCAGGAACCAACCACCATTTCATGGATTTCGGGTTCGAGTGGCAAATTCTACCTAATTAATTATGTGTAGATAGTTTTCCATTGCATAGTTGCTAAAAATTAAAGAATGACTATACAATCCATGCAGATGATGTCCTTGTTGCGAGTAGTGCCTTTAGCGCCCATCACTTAATGTCATCTGCGGATTCTCAAGAGTTCCCACAACTTAAAGGTCTTGGGCTGGAAAATTTGGTAAACACAATAACAGGACAAAAAGGGATTATATTCTCCATCCTTCAAACGAAAGTAGTTGAAATAACTCGCTAAGTTTTGAACTGAGAAGATACCTTCACAAAGGGGACCCAATCGTGAGCGAACATAGACATTTTAATTAGTATGTGGTATTGCTTGAAGAAGATACCCATAACTTATAAACTAGCAGAATACTCAGCGTTGCTCGGTCTTTATAGTATCAAAGCGTTGTATAGATAGGAAACAATGAGCACAATTATCTATTTTCACTCTTGGAAAAGCAAAAAAATTATTCAATATAATTCCTGCTAAAATGGAGTAATTGAATCAAATCAATAGTTGTTCCTGATATAAATTGTTAATCGTCTGTGAATCGATTGCTTTTAAAATGTTTTTTTTTTTTATGTTCTTCCAGAATTATACTAATATGTCCTGGTAATAGTTGTCGTCTGTATTCTTGATGGTAATGTCCGTATATTTTTGTATAAAATTTATTAAAATTGGAGAAAAATAGTAAAGAAAGGAAATTGGTGTCACCAAAAAGTAAATATTTTTAGCTTTAAGATGATGTAAAAATAGTTTTTGTGAAATTATATTTTCGGAAGATATCCACAGAAAAACTCCGAAAATTTACTTAATTTTTAATGTACAGAATTTTTAATAACCTTTCGGGCTTGGAAAATTTGATAGTGATCATTCTCTTGTTTTGAAAAGCACATATGTCAAATTTCACCAAGATTGAACAAAAACTTAGATTTGTACAAGGAACACACACGATATGCTTTATATATATAATTCGTTTATTACACCTCTAGGTGGGTAATGCATCAAAAACAAGCCATCATCCATCTCATTTAAGGCCTAGTTTGCTTTGATGGTCTTTTTTTTTACCCCTTCCCTCCCCCTCCCAAAAAAACGTTCTTGACCCTTTGACCAGGCTTCAAAAAATGGCTCAGATTTGTCCCGATATTGAATAAAATGTCCCAAATTGTCTATTTTTTATTAATAAGTAAATAATTCCCATTAAAATTTTAGAAATACCAACTAGTTTTGAATTCTAAAAATTAGCTTCTGAAGAAATCTCCCTTTCATTTTCTATTACATATAGAATATTGCCGCTTTATTTTTAGTAAATAATGAAAAGTATCACGTTTCTTTTCAATATTTATTGTTTCATTATATGTAGGCTTGCGTTGTCATTAAGGTCAAGGTGAAGCGAAGAGACGTTTCGAATTAGACAGGAGAGTTCCTTTGTGTCTCTTTGTTCCAGTTTGAGTTCCCCCTTCTCCTACGAAATTTGAAGCTTGGAGGGTTGAATTTCAAAAAAAGCTGGTAACTTTACCAATATGCAAACGCATTCATTTAAACTCTTAAAAATTTCAACTATGTATTCTGGCAATTCTCCGGTTTATAATTTGAACCCTCTGACTGCGTATTTTTTTTAATCACTATTTAGATGCAAAGTTTTCAACAATGTTCAAATACCGTTGCACGGACTGAATTGTTATTTACATGCAAAGCTTTATTAATACAATTCAATGCTAGAATAGTACAAAGTAAACACACGAGCTTGCGATACAGCAGAAAATGGACTTACTTCCTACCCGCGGAAACTGCGGGATAAGCAGTTAGAGGTTTAATGTCTTGAAATCTCTGCGCGTGAGTGTGTGAATAATTATGAGTGCAGCGGTTACAATCAGCTGCCTTCTCCTTTCTATGGTAGGTGCCGCTACTGGGGCCATCTTTTTCCCATGATGCCTCTCTGTCATTCTAGTCTGTGTGCTTGTCTCGTGATGTTGTTCTCTGTCTTGTCTTGTGTCTTGTAACTTTAATGTTCTGTGCTGTGGAACGTAGCCCAATAAAAAAATGGTTCCTAAAATTGAATGGATTCTTCAGCAGCACTACACACAAACTTGAGTCTCGTCCCTCTATATGAGAATGAAAGAAGGCTGGGAGGATATGTGCATGAGGCTTGTAAAGTTAACTGCAATAATTAATCACGTTCTTTGAGTTGTAGCTTCTGCTTAAAGTTAACCAAATTCAGCTGTAATCTTAAAATTATGTAAAATCAATTTATCGTAATGTTTAACTTCAAATAAATGCAAAGTTTGGGGGATATGGGGCCTTCGAGTCCGTGCGCTCCCCACCCCTTCCCATCATTGGTGAGTGTGCGTGTGTTTCCGAATTTTTTACAAGCATTTTTTACGGTACAAATAGGCAGCGCTCTATTAGACAGATGCCTCTAAAATATTAACTCATTGAATGCGCTCTTTTAATTCATTTCCTTAACGGGTCGTACACGAAACTTTTCTCCGGATGAAAAAAAACTTTAAAAAGTAAAGAAAGAAAATCATGGGCACTGAAGAGGAGAAAAGATAATGCAACTTAGGAAAAAACGAAGGAAGGAGAGAGGGAGAGACTCATAAGAGTTGAAAAAAAATCGTCCATTACTTGGCGGACATTTATGCAGCTTTTACTTTTTCATCAACTCGGCAGATCTTCACGCTATTTTTTTAGGCCGTTGCAGCAGTTAGGGGTAGGGTGCCTGCCTAGCTTTCATTCTTACCAATTTTTTTTCTTTATCTCCCCCCCCCCCCCATCCACCCGTTTTCTTTCTTGTTCCTTCACGTCTTTCCATTTTATGTGAAGGGGAGGTGGAAATGAAAAATAAAAAAATTCCGCCAAATAAGACGACTGGGGGGTGAGGAGGGAGGGAAGAAAGCAGCAGCAGCATCAGAGGAAGATAGTAGAGGCAGCAGCCAGCCAGCAAGACATATAAAAATGATAAATAAATAAAGGAACTTTCAAAATCTCTTTTTCTTTCCTTTTCATGGTTGATCCATTTTGTCGCATCGTCAAGGATCGCAGGTTTTCCTCTCTCTCTCTCCACATTTTGGAACGAAAATGGAATGTAATATGGAATGGAAAAGTGGGGAAAATGGAATCAAAGAAAAGTTTTGATGGAGATACAAAAGGGTGAAGAGAAGAAAAAAAATAATAAGGGGGTGGATTCCTACTTCTCCCTCCCCCTTTTCTTCTGTTCGCCAAGTTCTTTCTCATAATTTGCAGGGGCTTTTCAGCGATGATTGTGTTCTACGAGCTATCGAAACACGCCAACTTCCTTTTTCTTTCTATAGGTTTAAATTGTCATTTCTGGAGTTTGTCCACTAAAAAGATTCAATACTTCCTTTCATTGAATCGGCCGCGCCATTGTATCTTCAAGAAGACCTCAACACGATGCTGTTCGCGGCACCGTTACTTTTATAACAGTTTATTAAATAGAATTCGTAAAGGTACAATAAGGGCTTCCACTCGTTCGTCATTGCTATGTCCTCACTCTGTAATCCAATCTTTCTGACAATCTGAACTGTGATGAGAAACGGATAAGCGATTACAGTAGAGTCCCGCACAATGAACGTTCTTATAACGCGCCAAAGATAATGCGACTACTGATGTAATATAAAGCGAGAGAGATTTCACAGTAATTCAGACTTTCTGACAATCTAAACTTTCGTTAGCAGTGGCGAATCCAGGATCCGGGGGGTGGGGGGCTGAGGTCATAAAAATTTTGTATCGTAGCGTCGAATGTCAAACCTCATGGCTTATGTAAACCAAAACACTTTAACTTTACAGACTTTCCTCTCCTAACAATAAGAATCATAAAGAACACTACGATACTTTCGATAATTTAATAAAAAATACAGTGAAATAACTGACCAAAAAATGTTTTCGACCGCACCAACGCTACAAGTGCAAGTGGAATGACTAGAAAATTGGAAAATTTTCGAGCCTGTCAAGTCAGAAAGCAATGTTGTCACGATTTTATTACTATTTTTTTAAAAATGAAAATTAAGATCAAACAGTTGTAGTGATTTTAAATTAAATCAAGAATTTTAGTTTAGCTCTGGGGGGGCTGCAGCCCGATAGCCCCTCCCCTGGATTCGCCACTGTTCATTTGTAAAGGAGAAGCCAATACATTTGAGTCCTGTACAACGCGAGTTCCTGTAACGCGCCAAAGATATATCACAGCAATCTTACAAATTTGGTTACTACTGATTTCAAATAACGCGATTTTTAGCTAATTTCATTTGTTCCGAAAATCTAAGAAATGGCGATTAAAGAATAACCGGGTCCCATACAAAGCAAGTTCCTACAACGCGACAAAGATATATCCCAGCAATCTTACAAATTTTAACAGTTATTTAACAGTGGGAGTCGTCTTCCCTAAACTTCCTCGTATTTTTCTTAACAAAGGTGTCATTTCCCCGCACCCTCGCGCGGATAAAAATTTCGAATTTTCTGTACGCACAGAACGCCACGAATTTCCCTCAGCGAGCATCAAAGGCGAAAGGCGGGGTAGAAGCGAAAGGAGTAGCGGAAGTTAAACGCGCCATTACGCAATAACGGCCTTGCGTCATTGTGTGACGAGAAAAGACGACGCGATTTTAACAACTTTTTTTCAACCGATTGAAACAGAAACTGGGCCCGGATCTACAATTAATGTTAGCAGTGATTTATACCTAAGCCATAGGGTTTAGGAGTTATAATGTTCACAAGTATGCGATTATACAGACCGAGAGATAGTCAACCCTTTGACGGATTTGATCCGAAATTTGATACGGACCTACATTCCTCATGATAAAACTGTGTACTAAATTTTATCTAGTTATTTAAATATTTGAGTTATCGTGCTCACATGAACACAGACAGACAGACAAACTTCCAGTGGATGGATTTTGTCCGAAAATTGTAGAAACCTACAAATTATGTGTTAAGATCATATACTGAATTTCTTCCTTCTAGTTCTAGCCATTTTTTAGTTATCGTGTTCACAGACAGACAGACATAATTGTGTTTTTAAGACTCAGGGAATTCGTGGAGATTCATCAAAATCTCGAGTTCGAATTTTTTGACGATTACAATACTTCCTCTTTGTATACTTCGTATATGAGAAAGTAAAAAAATACTTGTTAGACACCACATCTTATCATGGGTATTACACATATCAATTATATGGATAATTAAAATATAGTTTTATTTCTCCAAGAGCAAAGGATAAATGCCTTTTTTTCCTCTTCGTGATTTTCTACCACCTTTTCGTTGATTTGTTTGTAAAGAAGGAATTTTGTAATCGATTTTCCCGCACATCCAGATGTGTTAGAGGTTTGAAATTTTGTACACTTGTGAATTCTTGATGACAGCACACAATTTTAACATTTTAAGAACTTGTCAGGTAATCGTTTAATAAAAGTTTTTTTCCCTGCCGGTGGCGTCATCTGGTTTTGAGTTTGAGAAACAATAGATTTGAAGCTTTAAAAGTAGAAAATTAAAACAAAATCATTCCCGTCGTTTAATACATTAATAATAGTGCATTTTTAAAAACGGTTTTTAATTAAATTTATTTATCCTTAAAAAGAACGAAAGAGATAGAGAAAGGAGTACTTAAATTTTGTCTTCATGAAGTTCTATAATACTGGTACCACAGGCACATCTATACTCCCTTTTAGAACCTCCTCTCTATCAGCTCTTGCCATTCTTAATTCATTCCCACTCATTCGTGTGATTTTTTGCACGTTTGCTTCTGCATTTCATTTTCATTCTTATAACACATTTATAAAAAAAAATGTTCTGTTATAATAATAACAAACCCGAACAAAAGAGTACAATTTTTGTTACCCTTCACTTACAACGGCAAAATACGATTCACCCATTGTTACCATCCAACTGCTAACAATTCTGCAAGATGTAGAGATAACAACGAACCTTACCTCCTCCAATTATAAAAGGTAGGAGACATATTCCGAGTGATTTGTCAATAAGAGTTAGGCAGGCACCTTTTCCATCGACCTTTTGAAAAGGCAGCGTCGCAAAAGACGCCGGCGGCGTAATTTGCGCCGATTATAATTCCCGCGAATGTCCGGAAATGGTCAATTTACGAACCCAGAAACAATGAACCTTATTTCACGACTGGTGATTTTCAACTGCGCCTCTGCTTTTCGGGCCTATTATGCGGGGAGGACATTAGGCGAGTGCCTCGGAGGGGAATTATCGAAAACGAGAGATAACGAGCTGGAGGGGTTTTAAAGTCCATCTCTAAATGAGGGGGAGATTCTGGAAGTAGTGGAAAGCGAGCAATTGGCGAGGAAGGAAGTATGATTCAGGTACGACTTTCGAAATGGACGACGAGAAGTTTGTAAAATAATATAAATTTAGAAAATTCTTAAAATTTGCAACGCTTTCAATGAAGTGAGGACTTGATTCTCGGTTTGATTTGAAAAAAGCTCTCTTAAATTTGGCGGTTTGTAGCGAAAGCAAGAAATCTAAAAACGTTTCCCTTAAAATAGATGGTACAAAATTGTTTAATGAATTGAATGATAGTGATTTGTGGTAAAAGCTGGAAGGTTGTAAACCTTTTCCTTACAGGTAGAACAAAATTGTGGACTTGGTTTGAAAAAAAAAAAAAAACTTTCATAGATTTGGTGATTTATAGTGAAAACAGGAAGCTTACCAGCCTTTTTTTTACAAGTGGTATAACAGAAGTTTTTTTTTCTCTGTGTACAAGATGATACAACTGTTGTACCACCAAATATTTCGGTCGACATTAGGCGAATGCCTTGGAGGGGAATTACCGAAAACTAGACATAACGAACTGGTTGGGGGGATGGACAGGGTTTTTAAAGTCCATCTCTAAAGGAGAGAGAGATTTGGAAGTATTTGTAAAATCATATACATTTAGAAAATTCTCCTTAAAATTTGCTTCGTTTTCAATGAATTATAGCTTTTATGTTTGGTTTGATTTGATTTGTAAAAGTTTTCTTCATACGGTGGTTTGTAGCAAAGTAGTTTGGAAGTAGAAAGCGAGCAAATGCCGAGGAAAGAAGTAAGATCCGGGTACGATTTTCAGAACGGAAGGCTGCAGGTTGTAAAATCATAAAAATTCAGAAAATTCTTCTTAAAATTTACGTCATTTTCCATGAGTTACGGATATGATAGTTGGGAATTTGATTCATTGATTTGAATTTTGATGGTTTCTAGTGAAAGCATTAAATTTGCTTGACTTAATTAAAACAACTTCCGTAGATTCGGTGGTCGGTATCGAAAGCAGAAAGTGTATATAAAACTTTTCCTATCAGGCTCTACAGAATTTTGGATTTGATTCATTGATTTATATGTTAGTTTGATTTGGTTTTTTAAAAAATTCATAAATTTGATGGTTTGTGGAGAAAGCAAGCAGTCTGTAAGCCTTCTCTTGACAGGTTGTACAGAACTGTGGATTCGATTCATTGATTTCAGGGATGGTTTGGTTTAATTTGAAATAACTTCCCAATATTTGGTTTTTTGTAGTGAAAGCAGAAAGTTTGTAAATCTTTTTCTTACAGGTGGCACCGATGCTATGCAACTGTCCAGGCTGAACTGTCCAGCCATCCCAGTTGTACAGGCAGATACATACTGTCGTACCCTCAACCTATTAAGAACTTCGTTTTTTTCCAATAGAAAATTTGTAGTCTTTAATCATCTTGTAGATAGTTTTATTCTCTTGTACTGTAACGTTTATTTCTCCCTTTTCCGTGTAATGTTTTCCCGATTGGGCCTAGCTATAAAACATATTCTATGTTTTCGGATCTATGTTCAGGAGTCTCTCGAACTTTCTCGTATATTTCGACATAAAGAGATCTCTCATAACCTGTGATATAAACTTATTGTATTTATATGTTATGCAACAAAACGTTCTCGAGTGGACTACATAAGCATACTCTAAAAATATCCAAAATAATCTTTTATGGTCATAATTTCTTACTCTTTTTTTAACTTTTTAAAAAATGTAATATGTTATGTTTAAACAATGAAAACGGTTTGAGTTGCATTGCAACAATGAAAAATATTGTTGTAAATTATACCAAAAAAATATTTTAAAAATTTTATTAAAATTCGAGAAAACATTGTACGGAAATTTAATTGATATCATTGGAAAGGTAATTTTTTGCACTTTCAGATGGTGTAAAAATGATTTTTGTGCTTTAAAATGTTCGGAAGTTATTAAGGAGAAACGCCCGCCTAATTTTAAATTAATTAAAATTTTAATTAAAATTTTAAAAAAAAAGGGATCAAAGGTGCACATTCTCACCCTTCAAAGTATGTTTGTGCCAAATCTCGTAGCTCTAGGTCTAGCGGTCTTCTTTATTATTAGTAGAGATTTAATGATGCAAATTTGAAAACCAGGGTATGTTTTTATCTGATTCCATAATATTTATAAAAATATGCCTTCAAATTTTAACAAGATAACGTGCACAGAAATAAATGCTTCAAGGCTGCCAGGGACCTTCAAAATAATTTTTTTTAAATTTTAGACTAATCAATTTGAAATTTTGCAGGCATTAATAACCGCACTATATAAGACAACACACAAAATGTCACTGCAATATATTTATTTATGAGTTATGGGTATAAATGTAATTTTTAATAACAATTAATGCCCTTTATGATAAATATTCCAGGCGCTCCAAAATTACTCGAAATCACTAATTGTTTTTATTAGTTACGCTAACCCTTTTCAAAAAAAAATTGAGATTATTTTTATATTTCAGAATGAACAAACATAATAACTCGAAACTATTGATTTGAAAAAAAAAATGCCCAATATTTGATATGGAAGAAAATATTCACAGTTTAATAACAAAATAACTTCTATATGAATGCCAAACATTCTTCTCCATATATGTTTTTACACTTATATAAAATATCAGGAAATTGGAAAAAAAAAATTGAAGCGCCTGAATCATTTATTACAAAGACCATTAAAGATTACTTTATACCCATAACTCAGAAATAAATAGATATATTGCAGTGAAATTTTTTGTGTTGTCTTATATAATGCCCCTGCCTGCAAAATTTCAAATTGATTAGGTGAAAATTTAAAAAAAATTATCTTGAAGGTCCCTGGTCGCCTTAAATAATTACACTAGACGGAGTAGCAACACGCGTGAACATGTTTGTGAATATGGCGTACCTTCACAGTACAATATGATTCATAGTACAATATGGCGTACCTTCACAGTACAATATGATTCATAGTACAATATGGCGTACCTTCATAGTACACTGAAGAAAATCGAATACGTATTTTAGAAAAATATACCCGTTCAACGAATTTGATCCATGACACAAATTATGAGGAATAAATGCTGTGTAAATGAAAGAAAGAATGGTGGATAAATGAGTGGTTGAGTCCCATATGTAAGGTATTATAGATGCTAACTAACAAAAATTTCTTCTTTCAGCAAAACTAAAATCATCTTACAGGTACAAAAAAAGATTCAGGTTTAAATCATCGTTTTTAGCCAGGGTTATAGAATTTAATACTAATTAAAATAAGTATTAAATTTCGGAGATTTTAGACCATTGAGTTCGTGCCCTCCGTTAAATTTTCCATTAATGGTGATACAAATTCAGAATTTTGGAGCAAAGACCACATCCCAAGTTTCATCCATCTAATTTGTCACATTTTTCAGTTTTTGTGTTTACATTCACACGGACAGACAGATAAACACATAAACTTCCAAAAAAGATTTTTCAGAATCAGGGATTTCTAAAACATCGAAATTCATGAAAATTTCTCGAGATCGAATTTTTTTTTGGTGATCGCACTACTTCCTCTATGTGCATACCTCGTAAACAAAAAATTATAAAAAGAAAAATCAATTGTGCCATCGACTCTTGACACTAAAACAGGTTTCAGATCAGGGTGGAGCACCCTTAACCAGCCATCAAGGACAGCACATCCTTCATTTACATTTATTCCAAACAGACACTAAACAAAAAAAAGCGATTACACTAAAGTTCTATCAACGACAATAGATCACAATATATCTTCTCTGCCAATTCCAAAACGAATTCTAATGAGACTGTTAAAACGGAGTCAAGGGAGGGGTGAAGAACAACAGTACTATCCTTGAAATTCTGGAAGAGCAACGACGGGCAGAACTTTTTGCATCAGCAAAAATATCCATCCATCCATCCCTGATTCCCGCGTGGGCTTTTCTTGCTGAAGTGGTCTTTTTCAGCCATGACCGTTGAATTTAAATTGCGAAATTCGTTCCATTCTTCCGTTTTATCATTCTGGTGCCCAACCTGCAGGTACAGGGGTTAGCGGAGGAATGGACGAGGATGGTCTGAAGTGACGGATTGAAGTAGAATTTTCGATGCGGGCAGCAGCGAGTTTGTGTCCTTCGGGTTGAGAGCACACCAGATAACCCCGATGATATCTCCTGTCCTGGCAAGTGAGAGGAAAGATAAACACTCGAAAGCGTGAGGCCTCGCGGAGAGTGAGGTCGGTGTCAAAATCCACCCACATAGCGAGAGGGATGCCTTGGAGAGGATGTTGCCTCACGTGAGGGCAGCTAGCGCAGAATGGGAAACTAGGTGGTAGGTTGAAAAGTAAACACGTAGGTGATGGCTGAAATGGAAATGCAGTCAGATAAAATGGCGACCCACGTATTTCCGAAAGAGATATAACGTATAATTCTAACTTCATTTATGAATTATGCTTTAACTCTTAAACAGTGTAGTATTCTGTAGCGTCTAATTCAGAGAATCCCAACCTGCGGTACGCGTACCCCTGGGGTGCACGAACTCAAAGTCGGTAATGGCGGTCACAAGAAAACATAAGGGATTAAAAATGTTACAGAATTTTGTTTCCCCAAGTTCGTGTACAAAGTAAAAGTGAACGCTGTGTAAATCCTAAACCTACCTTCAAAATAAGTAAAAAAGAAAGCAAGAGGAAATGCAATTTTTAGCCATCCTTATAAGTTGATGCGAAATTATTACAACACTGATTTCATCTGTTTTGACGTTGAACTAATACTAGAATAAAAATGGAATAAAATGTAAAAATCAAAAATAAGTCTAGCAAATGTTATGAATTCCAGTCATTTGATTTTTAAGCTCACCTAGGCTCTTAACATTATTGATAAAAACTTCTTTGTATAGACGGATGGTTGGGGGGGGGGGTGAAATGACAGTAGGGGGTACACGAAAATAGAAAGACTCATCAAGGGGTACAGAAATTCCGGAACACTACCCCATTGCCGAGAACTAGCGCATCGATGGTTTTGTGGCAGTGTCCATCAAGGGGTACACGAGGGAAAAAATGTTGGGAACCCCTGGTCTAATTAGACTATCCTCTTCTCTTTTGGGAATGTGTTGCCGTATCGATTCTTCTAAGAGCCCATAGAACTCTTGAAATGGTAATGGATTGCCGGTCATTTTTGCATCGCATGAAAAAACATATGTGAATGCCTTAATTTTAGATTATAGTATAAAAATGCCATAATTCGAGGCTTGTGATAAACTGGTATAGGTTTAAGCCGAAATTTCGTAAACTACCTCAAATAGGGTAGCAAAAAAGTCTCTCAGATTCTTCCACGCCTCGTAGTAAAACATTTAAAGGAGATAGGAACATCTAGTCTAAAATATTGCAGCATGATGTTTTAGGTTCGATTACACCGATCGATTGTTGTGCGTAACGATTTTTACTTTACGCAATTTACAAAAAGAGTGAAAGCCCAGAAACACTAGGTTAATTTTTTTTGTCTTGTAAAAGTTTTTAAAAATTCTTTGTTCAGCAATGTCCATTTGATTTTCAAGCTATTTTCTCTTTGAGATTTATATTATTTTAAAAAATTTACTCCTAATTATGGCAACGACAACGGGAACACAAAAATGAATTTAATAACGTTGCAACTCCCTTGTGTATAAATGCAGCAACTAAAACAATGAAAAGTATTGTTGTAAAATATACTTAAAAATATTTTTAAAAATTTATGAAAATTAGAGTAAAAATTGTACGAAAATAAAATTGGTATCACTGAAAAGTTAATTTTTTTTTAAACTTTACAGTAGTGCAACAGTGTTTTTTGTACGATAAAAAACTCCGAAGTTATTGAAAAAAAAAACTTAAAAATTTCGAATAATTTTTAATTAATTAAAAATTTGAAAACCCCATTCTTAGTGAGTACCTTCCATTCAAAAAGTAACTACGTGCCAAATTTGGTAGCTCTAGGCCCAATGGCCGGCCTGCCTGCCCTGTAGAGTGTTTTGATGCGTTGGTGCCACCTGAACTGAAAAAAATTTATTTCAAGACTCCAGATTATTTATAATAATGAATTATAAATTTCAGATTAAGAGATAGAAAACAGTTAAAATAAAAAACCCACTTTTATAAGACTAATAAAAGTGTTTTCTTAAACGCGACTAAAACAAAATAATGAGACGAGGAAATAATAACGTAAAAATGATGATGAAAATCGTTATTAAATTAAACGAAGTATAAATGTTACATTTTTTAAAACTCACACCTTAATTAACTTTCCATTTAGACATTTTTATTTTATTTCGAACCTGCTTTCTGTAAACTTGCTCCCTTTTTTATTTTTCATTTTCCGTTTATTTTTACATTTTATGTATCGTACGACTTTTTTTAAATACTATTCTGATGTTGAAACAATTACTGGATGTTCGACAACATTCGTTCTACTACTATAAATAAAAAAAAGCACATAACGATACAAATAAAAGAACAAAATAATTGTAGCATTTGCAACAAATGAGATTTTAATGAAGGCAATGGATTATTTATTTAAGTTTTTTCTATTTCCCCCCTTCGGAAATTCAAACAAAACAATCACAACATTCTGGTACCTGCGATGAAAACATTAACATCTCATATCCAAAACCTATCTATCGCCAAATCATCGGAGCATTCATTTCACTGATAAGCAAAATCTATAAAAACATCGAAAACAACTATAAAGAAAAAAGAAAGAAAAAGGGAGAGAAGGAAAAGGGAGGAAAAAAAACCCTCCTGACGCCTACCTTTTTTCAGTCATCCCCTTGACGAAAACTGTTTTAGATGGAAATGAAGGAACCACTATGCTTAAGTTTTTTTTACCCGTTTTATTTCCTATTCTTTTCCTTTCTCAACTGGGGTGGGTGAAAAAAAAATGCTAAAGAACACCTTAGGGTGCACAAAGTGGAAATAATAACAACAACAAAAAAACCTTATATATCTATAAGATATATTAAAAAGAAAAAAAAAAAAGGCACCCTAGGTAGATATTTTTTTAACGAGTAAAAATGGCCCCATATCAGCACACATCTGCTTTTGCCCCATAAGTTTTGTGGTGGGGTTCTTTATAAATTATTCAAACTTTTGCAAAAGGCTTAACATGCTTCTTGGAAATATATCTATATAGATTTAACGTAAAAGAAATGCATAGGCGGAAAGTCCGTTCGCGGTATCTGCGGCGAAAAAGTTTAGGGGGAAATATATAAATAAAAAATATAACAAAAAAGGCAGGGTGGGTGTGGAATAAAGGGGCGTCTATGCGATTGAAACCGAATATTAAATTTCCGATACCTATAAGGGAAATTTTTGCGAAAATGCAGGTGTTGAAGACTGCTTAACTTACGGCACGTTGCAACCGTGTTCGATTTTTAAGAATATATATTTTTTTTTGAAAAAAAGAATTTATGCGGCGTTTTTTTATTTGGGGTGGTATTCTCTCGCATGGCGTGAAAAAAGCATCTAAGGCAGAACCGCTTTTTAACCCAGATTTTCCACGATTTTGTTCTGTATATTTCACATATTTTTGGGCCGATTATAATGCATGAAAAACGCGTATCGTTTTGCACAAGCAGATTCAGCGGATTTTTACAATAAGGTTGGAAAAAAAACCTTTTTCTTTGTGTATATATATATAAGAAGGAACGGACTTGCTTACGAATTCGCTACGTTTACGAATAGAAAATTTCAAATTTTGATATTCAATCCGTATTTATATGCACTTCTATAATACTTCCAAACACTTTGGCATTATGACTTTTTTTTAAAGTATCACCACAAACAAATTTGAAAATATTTTTTTCGGAGATCAAAACAGATATTCCGTATAGAAAGGAAGGTATTTTAGAAAGTAAAACTTCTGAAATTCTGAGAGAATATTAATATTTGAGCAGCAAACATTAAATGCTATGCCCCACAGAATTATTTTTTTCAAAAGTAACTTCGATCAATAGGAGTATGTTTTTTCCCTTTGTCTATAAGGGGAATTTTATACTTTTTTATTTAACTTCTTTCATGGCTGTACATTCGTAGATATGGAACTAATTTCTCATTTCTTGATGTGCTAGAGTTCTGAAATTTTCTGCAGTTGCGTGTTCCCGGCCAAAATACAATACAGTAAAGCATCTTTTATACGCTTCTCATTTATACGTTGTTTCGTTATAATCCCGATTCCTTCCTAGCCATTGTAATGATAAAGCACTCCTTTTATACGATGCAAAGCTTCGGTCATACACTGTTTTCCTCTTTTCTAAAATTCAAAAATTTTCTGCCTCAGTCATTATATTTCCGTTCCCATTATTTTAAGTTTTTTAAATTAAGATTTTTAATTTAACGCTTGATTGACAACCTCACTGGCCCAGCTTACGCGAAAGGGTGTATGGCCCAAAACGGGCCAGTGGGGAAAATAGACGATCACTGACAGCAAGACAAGGACATTCCCTAAATATATACAAACTACACTCATTAACAAGGGTGGGAATTAATTACACAATATAATTGCAGAACATTTTTTCCCTTTTTAACAATGTTGCCAAACAAAGCAATACAATAAAAGACACAATTAAAATTCCATACACATAAGGAGAAAAGAGAACACTAAATACAATAAACATACCAAGAAAACCAAACAAGAACACACAATTTTAAAATTTTATAATTGAAAAATATATGCCTCCCAGATAGTATCCTTATTTACAATAAAAGCAATGCTTCATCAACTGTAAAGAATTTTAAGACAAATAAATCCAGAAAGTAAAACCAAGTTTTCAGCAGTGTGAACCCTTGGCATAGGAAGTAAGAGCCGTACAGACACAGTGCCCGAAGTCTCCAATCTCTCAATATTTACGGCAGAGGGTCCGAGTATGAACTTTTAAATGAATTGGTATTAGTACAATTAAATTTGTAATAATCAAAATCGTTTATTGAAATTTCGATTCTATGTCTTATCAATTATACGTCGTTTTACTGAATTTTAATATTTTCATAGCTTAATTATCAACATCCCTTTGTGTTTTCGCGGTATTGTGTTCATATGCACACATACGAGGCTTCCCACAGGTGAATTTTCTCTTAGTTTTCGTATAGATTTACAATCTTAGTGTAAAAAACACATACCAAATTTCATTTGTCTAACTCGTTCTGTTTTATCGTGTTAGTTATCGTGTTCTAGGGATGGGAAAAACCTACCGGTTTTAACCGAAAACCGTTTTTTTTTTTGTTTCTGTTAACCGGTTTTTTCGGTTATTTTTTTGCCCCGGTTATAACTGGTTATTTTTTTAAAATCCATTAACCGAGTGAAAAAACCGGATCGGACGATGAGCTCGATTAAAATTTACCAAGTTATGAAGCCTTGAATTTCATCATCTTAGGCCAATCAACGACAACCGCTTCCTCGAAGCATCTGTTGGTTGGCGGATTACTGAAAGAGTCTTTATGAACTGATAAATATTGGCCAATAGATTGATTTCCTGTAAAAACAATGTTAATAAAAAAAAATTTCTACAAAAGACGTTTGTTTTTTTATAAAAAAAACCCTCGAAAACCAGTTATTTCAAAACCCAGTTATTTTGAGAGGTTATAACCGCCAGGTTAAACCGAAGGTGAAAAAAACCTGAATAACCGAAAACCGGTTATTTTCGCAATAACCGCCATCCCTATCGTTTTCACAGGCAGACAAACATAATAGTTAAAAAATGCTTTTTTTTGGCTTAAGGATAAAAGTGAAGATTCATTAAAATCTCTAGGTCAAATTTTTTTGACAGTTTACTTGCTATACTTTGTATACGAAGGAGAAAAATGCAATTTTATTTTGTAAACTTGGCTTTTTAACCCTTTCGCACTCATTGGTTTCGCAGTGAAAGCACTCAATGAGCATTTTTTTTACTGCGCATGGGCGAAACGTAACGTAATTCTTCTTTCATAACTTAAGAGACAGATATATTGGCCAACTTATATAAAAGATCCACTTCAATACCGTTAGTAATCACAAAGATATCAGCAATGAAAGAGATAAATTGTTTTCGATCTCTAAGAGAAACAAACGATGAGGGTTCTTGCACAAATTGATATTTTTTAAAATTGAATCTCCGAAAGTAATATTGAATTTTATGAAGGTTGAATATACTGAATACTCACATAAATTAAATAAATAATTTAAATTGCGTTTCGATGATAACTTATACACTTGAATTCCTGAAAGTAATATTGAATTTTATGAAGGTTGAATATACTGAATACTCACATAAATTAAATAAATAATTTAAATTGCGTTTCGATGATAACTTATTCGGAGGAAAAATAGCCCGTTACCGTACATTGGTTTCACTGTGAAACCACCAACTTCTTGACAATAAAAAATGCTAAAATTTTTTCCTTTTACTTTTTTTGTCTAATATTCATTGTTGAAATAAATTTAGTAATTTTCCAAACGAAACATGTAGTGAGCTTGAAAAGATTAAAGCGAACTTTAATTCAACACAACGGACTGCTTTAAATTCAAACGCCACAAAGAAATGAATACAGAGATAAAAAAAAGGATACTGTTTTCATTAAAAGCAGATAATTAACCGGCATTCTTTAAACGTCGGGATTGTTTCTCGTTTCAACGTAGCGTCTGATAGATAATTTGAATATCTTAATTTCAAGAAGCGTCTGTTTAATGATCGACATAATTTGCAATCAACCTTCCGACGCAAATCCGTTAAGGTCAGAGGTCAAGATCCTAAAGGTCAAATTTTAAATCGATGAGATGTCCTGGTAATCAAGATGAATTAACCAGCAGCTGTTGAGTTCATTACAAAAAACTTCACTGATAGTTTAAGAAGATGGCTTTAGTTTATTCAGTTATTTCAGTATAGTTAAAAAATAGTTGCTTTTAATAGGTCGAATCAATTTCATTTATGGTATCCGGCAATTTATGGAGATGGTAAGTTAACTAAAAATATCTTAGGGGGTTAATGTATGAGTTACTCAAGGAAAATATTTTAACTAGTAAATTTTGATTGTCTCGGGGATAAATTTTCAAATCGTCGCGTAAACCCAACCTATTTCAATTTTTCAGTTTCCAAGAGGAAGAAAAAAACCGAATTTTTCACAACCAATAAGAAGTATTCCTGAATTTTTTAGCATCTGATATGAACATAAGAGTGCATGGTCCTTCCAGATGTGAAAAAAATTCAGAAATATTCGTTATTGGTAGTGAAAGATTCAGTTTTTTATATTTTTTATCCTCTTTGAGACTGAAAAATTGAGACAGGTTGGGTTGCTTGTTACGCGACGAAATAGAAGCAGTGCTCGGCTTATTTTTGAGTATCTAACTAACGTAAATATAAAGATGCAGTTTCTTAAAAGTATCTCATATGTAAATAATAAACTACAGTAAAATTCGGGTAACCGAAACCTGGGTTATCCGAAATACCTCTGAAATAACGAATCCAAAAAACACGTACTGTACTACACTGATATAAACGCGTTGGCGAGACATTTTTGCTATGATATCCCCACTTTATTCTTTTAAGCCTCCCCAAGAAGGTCAGTAATTAATTTCAGAATGCTGAAATTAAAATTAATGGGTACCAATAATATTAATTACGATATTTTTTACCTATGCCTGTCAGGTGCATTGCGACCGAACTCGCAGGCGCCGGTGCGAATATTACTCCCGATAGAAGGTTAATTTAAATAAAGAATGTAAGTGTAGCCTACAAATAGAGTTTTGAATTCGTTTTACACTCAAAATATTCAGAATTACATACTGTAATTAGATACAAAAGAGTAACAGATGTTCATGGCTTAATTGAAAAAATAAATATTCGAAACGGCTTTCCCCCTCTTTAGTTCGGTTAATCGAGGTTATACTGTATTCAAAATTTCTCAGTGCGTGGGAACGAGAAAAACAGGTGTGTGTGTGTGGGAAAAGGGGGTATCGGGGATGTTTCCCTTAATTTTCACATAAGAACCACTTATAACCCATGGTAAACACGGTCGGCCTGTAGAGACGTATAGGCAATACAAGTTTCGGGGGCCCCTTTCTCCTCTCCAACTTCCAAAACCAAATATTTTTAATGCTTTATTAAATTTATTCATTTCACAAATTAATTTAAAACTGCTTGCATAGCGATTTTCATTAATCTCTATACTATCATACTCCCCTAAGTATGATTTAACGAGCAGCAGGTCCAATACACGACGGATCTTCAGTGGAATTGGGTTTCGAACTTGAAACCCTCCGGCCCCAAAGACGATATCTTACCACTAGGACACCGCGGTCCCAATATATCAGTTGGCACGCTGGCACAGGCAACAATATTACTTTATCGAAGGTCTTGCAATGCTGGCGAAAAGGTCGCGTAAGCCTGCTGTTTGCGTTATTTACACAGGAAAAAGTATATTGGGGTCATTTTTTTGCCCGAAAAATAACATTTTCTCCTTTTGTCGATGTCTTCTGACGTCACAATTTTGGAAAACGCGAACAAGCAAATGTGCATTTTAAGTGTTCTGTCCTCGATATTAATGTGCACAAGGTGTCTTTTTTGTAATAAATCGATAACTCTACAACTCTGTAATTGACATTTTCTTCCTATCTCGCACCGCTTTCGAAATAGGAACGCTAACTCCGGAGTTTTCCGGCAGGTGGCGCTGTAAGGGGTCTCATCGCGTAGTGCATAGTTATTTTACTATACCTAGACAGCACTCTCATGACTATAGCTGCCGTCGTTCTGAGGTTAAGGGGTGTGTGTCTGTGTTGTGGCCCTTATTTAAGTGAGTATCCTGTATAATAAATATATAAATAAAAGTGACACACAACAATAATTTGTAAGCTATAGGAATACAAATCCGATGATGAATCCCTATTCTTTGTTGAATCAAATGTAGAAACGCGTATCTAGTTTTAAATCCATATAAATAAAACTGAAACATCAACTTTTTGTACGATATAGAAACATAAACTACTCAATAGATTTTCTTCAAATTTTGCTCACAAATACTGTGGAGCACAAGGAAGGTTTCAGAGAGAGTTTCATGGCAATTAATTAATTGTTGATTTCTTATTAGTATTCTTAATAGTTGATTTCTTATTAATCAAAAACTGTGTTATCACTGCGCACGCGCAGTTCAAGCTCTTCTACTGCCGCACGTAGAAGGGTAAAACAATATTAATAGCTTATGATGAAAATTAGCCTTCAGCGGTTTTTAAAAATCGTTTGGTTCAATTCATATCCTCCTTTTAAATTGAAAACCAGCGGGAGTGGCCTCCCCTAAACTTTCTCGTATACTTTTCAAACATTTGTCATTTCCCTTCCCCCTGCGTTGATAAAAAGTTCGAACCAACTGTAACCCAGAATGCAATGACTATCAGAAGGTTTTTCATTGTTGATTATAGTGACAGTAAAATATTGAGGTGAGAATCATATTCAAAAAGATACGTATGTAATAAAAACTTCGCAATATTTATTTTTTTATCAAACTCGAGCAATGCAAGTTCCGCCTGCGGAGAAGAAAACAGGAGAATAGCTTGCTCGCTAAATAGCTTGCGCATGCGCAGAGATTGCTTCCAATACGCAAGTAAAACGAGACGCCCTAAATGTTTGCTTCCTTACAAAATCTCACAGAATTGGTTTTTGGCAAACTGCCAAGTTTTCGAAGTATCCCTTCTTTGCACAGGCATTTACGCATGCGCATGGAGTTGAACAAGTATGCTATTATACAGACCGACAGACAGTCAGCCTGTCGACGGATTTGGCCTAAAATTTTATACGGACCTACATTCATGACGATAAAACTGTGTACCAAATTTTATCCATCTGGCTTTTCAAGTTTTTGAGTTATAGCGTTCGCATGACCTCGAACATACAGACAGACAGACTTCCCGTTGACGGATTTTGTCCAAAAGTAGGTAGAAACCTACAAATTATGTTTAAAGACCACATACCAAATTTCATCCCCGTAGCTCTAATAGTTTTCGAGTTATCGTGTTCACAGACAGACACACAGACATAATTCCAAAATTGTGTTTTTCGGACTCAGGGAGGTCTAAAACGTGGAGATTCGTCAAAATCTCGAGTTCGAATTTTTTGACGATTACAATATATTCTCTTTGTATACTTCGTATACGAGAAAGTAAAAACTTTTCAGACGATAGAAGAAGAATTCGTGCATTATAATATTTTATATAAAATAATTTTTTCATTAAAAATTTTAGACGTGAAAGTATTTTTATCCCGAACAGCGCCGGGCATATCAGCTAGTAGAAATTAAAAACTTGCTAAGATACCACACATGCTCCTTGCAGAGACAAACACAGAGCCTGTTTTTCACCATCCCAACCTTCCACTTCATCTGCTTCACAAATCACGGACAGAAGAAGAAGCGGGCCCTGCCTGGGCTTTCTTCACGAATGATAGAATTACATCCTATAAAAATACCCATCCATCTCGAAATTCCTGGTGGCTCGTCATTAAAGGGCTCTTTATCACCGGGCCTGGGATATTTCAGCGATCGATTAAGATCCCATCCAGAAAAGGGGCATTCATTTAAAATCGCACACTCAGACCTTCGGGAGCTGTCATACGAAAGGCTGTCTGGTGCTCGACGTAGCGAGGAGGAATAATCGCCCCACAAAAGGACTGGCTGTCTGACTCCGGATGCCTGCCAAAGAGGAATCATTGTTGCAGAGATGTATTTATTTCGACCAATATCGATCCCTTTCGCTTCTTGCTTTCAATCCTTTTTCTTCTTGGGAATGGTTGTAGGTATTGGTCTCGATTCATCAGGAGGAAGCGTATTTTGAGAAGTTATTGAAATGTTAGACATTTCTATTTTGGTTCAGCTTCTGTCCAAGGAACAGTGAAAGAGAAGGAACAACGAAAATATAGTTTTAGATTTAAAAAATACGATATTTTTGTGTGGATATATTACCGTCAAAGCGAACAATTCGGTTATTTCATAGAATAAGTAGGTATTCAAGTAGGTAATTCATGAAATACCTGGTTATTCTATGAAATAATGGATTGAAAATAACAAGATAATTCATGAAATATTTAGTTATTCCATGAAATAATAGATTGAAAATAACAAGATAATTCATGAAATACTTAGTTATTCTATGAAATAACGGATTCCACGCTTTAACTCTAACAGATAAACATTCAAACCCCGGGATATAACAATCCCTCGGTTATAACGAACTTTTCAAACGGTTCTAATCGAAAATTTATTACAATTAGCAGAAATTAAAATGACTAATTTTTGCAATAGTCTTTCTTGACAATTCATTCTTTTTAAGAAAGTTTGCAAGGAAATGCTCAAATTTTAATATTAATTCGAAAAGATTCAAACCCCGGTATAACGAACCAAGCATATAACGATCCCTCTGTTATAGCGAACTTTTCAAATGGTCCCAATCGAATCCCTATGCCTTTAATGTATTTTCATATGCTTGTAACGACTTCAAAAGCAAGGAATTCGGATAAAGTGAACCAAGATTTCCATTTTCCAAGTTTGGTTTCAGCTCTTTAACGAAACTACTTATTTTCATACCTTAAAGAAATGAATGTAAGTATAATCAATTTCACTATTTAATGTTTTAAGAACAAATATTTATTTTAATTTGTTACAGCCTATTATTATTACTAATTGTAATTTAGAGTATTTAATTTGTTCAACACAGAAATTCATTTAAGGATTGTAGGAAATCTTGCGTAGCCAATATTTGAAACATCGAATATAGTGAACCCTAGGTTATAGCGGACTTCTGGATTGGTCCGTTGAGAGTTCTTTATAACGGTTTTTACTATATTTTCTTTTTTACTTAACTTAAATATTCGTTTGAGTTCCACTGAATTTTTTTTATCAGTGCCTTGCCAGCCACTTTTTCTCAACCTGAGCGTAAAACGGGACCTCGTGAAAGCATCGAAAATTTAACTAAAGAACATTTTAAGTCTGTAAAAACAGATGCAGGATCGAACCCTGAACACGCGGCTGTTAGGTTAGTACACTACCACACATGCTGTTTCGCTGCTGATTTCCTATGTAAAGTAACAGAATGTTGAAAAAATATCAAATATGTGCTTACGAAAAATATCTCCTACCGTTGGCGAATTTGGTGGAAAATCTGACACAGATTTAAAATTTAGGTGTAAAGACTATACACCAAATTTCATGCTTCTTGCTCGTCACGATTTTGAGTTATCGCGTTTACGCGGAAAGATAGAAGCATAGATATAATTTCAAAAATTGTGTTTACGAAGTCAGGAAGGCCTAAATAGTCGAAATTCATGAAAATTTCACTCACCATTTAAATTTTTTTTTTTTATGATTTCAATACTTTCTCCATCTTTATTTTGTTGTCAATTCTATGTGTTAACACCAGCTTAGTAAAATCTTCATTTATCATTCTTCTCTTGCTGTATTTTTTTTCTTTTTTTTTGTAACTCAATAAAGTCCACCTACATCTAACCAACCCGGATAGGAGCCACATTAGCTCTAGAGACGGCGGTGTGGTGTTAAAGCATACGACAAAGGAACATGAAAGATTGTTGTCCCCTCGACTTTCTGGCACATTTGCACAATATGGCGCGTTTTGTGTTTAGTTTCATAGTGTAGTGAAGACACTCCAGTACGCATTTTGGACTTTTTTCGTTTAACCGATTTGGTCCAGAATTTGACACAGATTCACAATTTTAATGTCACAGCAAATTTCATTTATGTAGCTCGTTGCGTTTTAATCTTGTTCACACATACTCGAATAGACAGACCCACAGACCGTCCCATCCTTTGATGCTTTTGGTCCCAAATTTTGCACATATCTACAATTCTGACGATAAGCCCACATGCCATGATCACATGCACTGGGACGGACAGATGGACTTCGTTAAAAATTTCATTTTTGTTTCGTGTTTGAGTTATTTGTTCCGAGTTATTTTGGTTTAGTTTAGTCCCGTTTTGAAGCAACACGAGGGTTATTTTGGGACGGATTGAACCGCGGTCAGTCGACGAGGACGACATCTGAACCGACACTCCCTCTTCAAACATTCGCACCACACCAGTGGGAGGACGTTTGCCACCTCCCCTAAGTATAATTTAACATGCAACAGACCCAGAAACACGGCGGATCCTCAGTGGAATCGGGTTTCGAACCTGGAACCCTCCGGTCCCGAAGCCAAGACCTTACCACTAGTAGGTCTAGGCCACCACGGTCCTATCGTGTTCTGAGACAGATAAGAACACATAATTCCAAAAATGTGTTTTTCGGACTCGAGAGGTCTAAAACATGGAGATGCATTAAAATTTCAAGGTCGAATTTTTGTCGATTTTAATACTTTCTCAATGTTATCTTGTGTACGAGAAAGTAAAAAAGTATTATCTGTTGGTAACATTGCACATTGTAGGGTTGATTGAAACTGAACGAAAGAAGCAATCTTTTTTTCTTTTTTGTTATTGCTATCGAACTGAATCATTTCGCATCAGACTGCAAAACCAGGGAGGGGACGAGAAGATTTATAAGAAATGGACTGAACGAGCAGAAAGATTTTCTCAGTGATTCAGACATTTCCGATTCCACTTGGTTAACCTCTTTCTCCGCGCAGTTAAATTCGCAAGATTTCTCTTCAAGATTTTTCGCTTTTCTTTTGTGCGCATTTCCTATCGAATATCGCTTGTTTCCCACAAAACTTTCGCCGGAATTACGAGATAGTCACGCAAAATATTTCAAGGACATTCTTTTGGAAGTAAATCATAAAACAGAAACCACCCGGACTCAAATAATCCAATTAACTGAATCCCTGCTTTTGTATTCCTCCATACTTTACTCTTTTGTATTTAGTACACTTATGTCGCATCGAGTTTCCAGTGTTTGGGTCAACTTTAACATATACTAGCTCACAACTCGGCGTTGCTCGGGTCAAATTTTTTCATATGCCCCCTCGCCGTTTCTTTTTTTCCACAAATATTGTCACCAACTTACTCCGACAAACGTAATTATTTCGGTGATGGATTTAAACTGACAAATCTAGCCTTTTTATTACCTTATAACAGTATGGTTTGAATGGAAAGGGGAGAAGTTTGAAAAAGAATATTTTTTTAAACAATATGCTGTACAACACGTAATAGAACTTTCAAAATATTGAGAAAAATATACGTTGCGAAATAAAGTATCAAAAGACAAAAGAGAGAGAGAGAGAGAGAAAATGAAGGAACCAATAAATTAAAACACCGGAAGCGTAACTTTTCTTCTCGCACGTATTTGAATAATAATGATGAAAAAAGAAATTCGCGAAAATAGGCCAAAAACACCCGAATTTACCACTAAAATGAAATAAATAAGAATCTAATTCGAATTTTAAAATAATTTTTAAGGCATTAGCTCTCACTTGTGCTAATCCATCACTGTGCCAAATTTGGTCTCGATAAGTCAATCGGCCTGGGCGTGCATAGAGTAGAAAAAAACTAACATACACACTAAAAAAAATGTTCTTTTATACATACAGGGTGTACACAAATGAAGTGACACATTTCAAGAATTAATAATAAAAAAAACTAAAAATATTGGAACTACGGTTTTTTTAAAAATAAGAGCGCATCTCAAAAAGTTTTTTTTCAGATAGGTAACGCGGCGTTACGCCGTTCTAAATTTGCTACAGAGAGAAAATTCCGTATGCAAGGACTACCGATCAGCAGAAGCCGATGAGTGTTTTCTGGTTTCTTTTCTTAGTTTGTCTTGAATATAACGAAAACTCTTCACTTTCACACTACATGTGAATTAACAAATTAAGGAGCGTAAAATTTCCCACAAATACATGCTTTTATTTTTCTGCCAGTTTTAATATTTTCTCAGATAATGGCTCTAAACAAATTTTTGATTTCCAGTAGTTTACGAACCCCTAGACCACCGAAATGGCATGCTACCTATCTAAAAAAAAACTTTTTGAGATGCGCTTTCATTTAAATAAAATTCGTAGTTCCAACACTTTTAGTTTTTTTTATTAATCTTTGAAAAGTGTCATTTTATTTGTGTACACCCGTATATATAGATTTACATGCATACTGTCTACTACATACTTATCGTTTCTAAAGAAAATATAAAGAAAGATTTCTAGTGCAATAGCGCTGATGAAAAAGTGTATTGTAGATAAATCTTTGATGGGAAAGCAGTTGATCATCGTCGGATCAATTCCCACAGTTCTTCTACAAGATGATAAATAATGTCCTATGTGTATAGTTGTATTCTTCTATCAGAAGAGTGTTCTTGTCATGTATGAAATACATCAGAAATCATGGTGCTGCCCCTTGATGGATTGTTGGTTCGACTGCTCTTCGACCATTGTTTCATTTTGCGTTGTTGGGGTTACATGACTTAGAAAATACACAGACAAATAAGAATTTCAAAGAAAGAATAGTGTACGCCTTATCGTGCTCCGCTGTATAAACTTTGACATCTGGAAGTCACAAAATTTCTGTTTTAATTAGAATGTAAAAAAGTTCTAATAGTTTTACAGAAGTATAGCAGCCGTGTCCAGATGAATTAGCAGAATAGTCCTGAAAAATCCGAATCTTTATTTATTTCCTAATTTTCCAGAAGTTTAATTAAATGCCAAGAATTGTTCCGATTTTAAATTTTCTGTAAATAATTAATACTAAAAGAAGAGATTAACAGATTATAATGTTGAAAAAGTAAGCTTTTGAAACATTCCCCCTTCTCATCTTTTAGTATAAGATATGATGAATCTAATGTGACTAATGCAAAAACTGAAGGAAAATAGTAAAACTAATATCAAGACAAATTGTCTATCTTTCTTTATTTTTAAAAAATATTTTTCAATGATTAATTATTTCACAGTTACCGATTTTTTAATGTTATCTAACCCTGGCCGTGGTAACCATACTTGCTACCAACATCATCAATTTTTAAATACATTTTTTAAGGTTGGCAGAAGTTCTCGCGAACTTTTTCGATGAAACAAAAACTAGATGTTCCAATTTCTTTTCTCAAACCATAAAAAATGCCTGTGCTTGATAATTAATTATTAATAAGCAAAATTAATTAACAAAAAATCAATGACATCGAATACGCTGAATGAATTTCTTTTCTTAAATGAATCTCAATCCCAAAGCCATTTTACTAGAAAAAAATGGTCCCATAAAGGGTTAACTTGTTAATTATTTTCAAATTCTGTTCACTCTATTTTCAGCTAGCTTCTCGAAATGGAGTTTGGAAAATATGATCACTTTGGTAAAACTGAAATTCACGGTACTTCGCATAGTAAATTCTGTTGACTGGAAAAAAATAACCATCCTTAAACAGCTAACTCAGGAAAACACTGATATAATCTCTTTTATCTGTTAAATGCATCATTCTGATAAGAGATATCCATCATCATTTAGAAGTAACACGAACGCAGGGCTGCTAGTTTCAGCCAAAAACTTTTCCGTTCTCCTGACAAATCTGTAGCGAGGGGGCTCCCTGAAGAGAGGGGGGACGAATGGGGAGGGGGCGAACTCTACACCATTAGAGGCAGGGTTCATTACCGAAATTCCTCGGGTAACCACAGGAGAAATGGTGGTTTAATTCTTGTTCTGCGGTGATGTCAGTAATCAAAAAGAAACAAAAAGTAGAAGTCAAACAGACAGTGCTGGCTTGGCGGTGGTGTAATTATTACATGGATATTGAAGATAATTGCTTTTTGCCAGCATTGGAAGGCAAACACCGAGGATTGGAAGAAAAAAGTGAGCACTCCGATATGAAATAATGAAAAAAAATTGGATGGGATGGATTTTTTTTTTTTTCAAATATGATTGCATAACAAATTCATTACACAATCCTTTTTACGAACAAATCTTGTTCTTTTTTCTATGTTAAGCATTTAGAAAGAATCAATTGAACATTAAAATAATACAAAGAAACATTATGGCTTTTATTCGATTGTAATGGGGCTTCTAAAACTAGGGCTCCTGTCTGAAAAGAGGTCGTGTACATTGGCAGAGTGTGCTTATGTCAAGTTCTTCAGCATTAATAAACAAGAGCAAGGGTATCAAATTCAAATCCTGGCACGGGCCAAATGAAAAAGGTCTTAGTTTATATGGACGGGGAAACAAACATTCAATTTTAATGTGAATGGTGAGGTCAGTAATCGTTGTCAATACTCGTTGTAATTATTAGTTTGGTAGGGTCAATCGAAGCTGCAGTACCAAAGTCCAAAGATACCTTACCTATATCAATTCTTGTTTTGTGAGGTTTTTGGTAGAGTCAAGTATCCAAAAGTTTACTTCTATTAGATAATCTAAAGATTAAACTACTTATAACTAAGGTGTTGCATAACATCGTATATCAAATTATAGCTTGAAGTATGCTTAAAACTGAGAAATTTTTTAATTCATCATATATTGAATAGTAAACATAGATGAAAGACGAAGATAAAATTCACTTCGGGGCCCTCAAAACATATTTACCTGCACATCAATACAATACCTTTTGAGATTGGAATGAAAATCTCTTTCCATAGTCAGTATGACCAGAGGTCAAATTACCAACTATCTCACAACCTGAGAAAATCATCTCGGGTCAAGTATCCCTTATTTCTCCTAAGGAAGATAAAAGAATTAAATGGCTTCAAGAATTTTTTTTTATTTTTTATATTTTAAAATCTTCGATCGGACATGAGAGTCATGCTAGTAATTTACGTAACTGAAAAAAATATATTTACAAAATAGGTTCTTTCTTGAAAAGCTTATATTATATATTTCGTAAAAAAAACCCCAAAAAAACAGTTGTCTTAAAAACAGTTGTTTTTATTCAACAGCCGATAGATTCACTTTTTTGCCAAGTGACAGGTTGTCACTGAATATCATTTAAAAAATGCGCAACTTTTCGATGCTCGAATGGTTTTAGCATAGTTGATTGAACTCTAAGAAAAACAACTTTTTGCAGACGATCGTGAATCATAAATTTCATGTAAACATCGTCATACTCCGACATTGTTCTCCTACGCGTACAGCCGCCGCATCAAATTAATACCAGAATGGAATTAAGACGTCTATATCGTTGCCTAATTCAGGAACACAAAAGGCAATCTTAATATTTTACTGCACTTCTAAGAACAGACGTTTAAGAGACAGAGTCAGAATCGTACACTTTTACGTTTGCGAAAGTCGAATACAACGCCAGTATTTGAAGCCAAACGATTTTATGTACTCATAAACAAAAAAAGCTTTCTAGGAAATCACGCGATATTTTTGGGAAACGCAAAACAAAAAGGTCATTTAATTCTGTATTTCTTTGTCATACCGACACTTAAGAACGAATTCGTATCTAAAAACCGGAAGTACTTCAAGTCGAGAATTGCACCGTCTATAAATATCGGTCCTTAATAGAGAAAAAATAAAAGATTGAAATTTGAAACTGGCTCGTTCGATGAAATATTCTATGGACTCTTGTTGTCTCCCGCCATTTTTTATAATTAGATAAAGATGAAGTGCAGATAGTTAGCGGTGCTTTATTAATATAAGCACTTCTAAATTTGGAAAGGTTATTTAAAAGTGTGAACAATACGTGCGATAATGAACTTGTAGAAGTCCGACACTTATGAAATCAAGCAATATGAGACATGCAGTACATTTCTTTTTAAAGTACAAGCACAACATAAAAGTTTTTTTTTATTTTGTTTAAATAACCTAGCGATGAAGTTGGAACAGAAGGTATTTTCTACACAAAAAACTGAATTATTTTTTAAGTGGTCCTATTCTTGAAAATTGCTTTAAACATTTTGACATAGAATATATGTATTTTAATGAATGGGTGATGCAAAAGACATATTACAACTTTTACTCATTCAGTTAATTACTGATTCTAACCCTCCACTGTCAGAGCTTGGCTAAGTTATTTGTATGTAATCAGCGTGAATAATAGGGTGGATCGAAAATTCAAAGTGTGGATAAAATAATCGGCATAGGGTGCAAAAGTTGTCTTTTATGTGTACTAGCATACATGCAAAATTTTTTCAACTTTGTTTAATATTTTCCGGTGCCCCAAGACACTTAAATATTTGCAAAAAACGATTTTTATGCCAATTTCGAATTAAAAATAAAAAATGTGTTAAAGAAACTATTTTACAGGGAGAAACGTAAAGGACAGGGCGAGAGAATGATAAAAATACCAACAAAAATTGGAAAATTATCGTAATGAAAAAATATCGTGTTTGTTCGATATCACATTTTGTAAGTGTAAAAATTTCGATACATGTAAATGCCAAAAAGACAAGAAAATTCCACTTGCTGAGCGATTGTTTATAAAAGATCAAGGATTAGAAAGGAAAATGGTTATTGGAGGAGTGGACATAAATGCGACTGAAAAAAAAGAGAAAAGGGAAAAAGAAAACAGTTGGGAGACCAAAGAATAAAACGTAAAATGGTTAGAACTGATGCTGATTCAACTCATGCTCAATCAATGGAGCTACTTGAGTTCAACACTATGTCTTCGTCCTAGTGTACAGATACGAATGTAATTACCTTGGAATATCAATCACAAAATGATTTAGATTTCCCTACCTTAGCAAGGGAATGTGATCGATACGGAATTTCAGATAGAGCAGCTGCTTCATTTGCCAGTGCTGTTTTACAAGGCAATGGAATTATACATGAAGGAGGGACTTCGCATGTGGTAGATCGCAATAAAAATCGTAGACAGTGTAAAAAGCTTTAAAATGCAGTTTCAGAGTCTACTAAGTTAACAGTGTCATGGTCTTTTTTAACCGGATTATATTTCGATGGGATAAAAGACAACAGAGAAGTGTTAATTAAGAAGAACACAAAGTACTACCCAAAGAACAAGAAGGAGGAGCATTATACTCTTGTAAACGAACCTAACTCTGTGTATATCGGACATGTCACTGCTGCAACAGGAGGAACTAAAATAATAAATAAAGAAGCACATAAAAGAAGCAATACTCAATTTTTTTGTATCAAATACTATGCAATTAAATGAGCTAACAGTAATTTGATGCGATGAAACAAATGTTAATACTGGGCACAAGGGAGGTATTATTCGCTTGATGGAACTGGCTTCAATAGACCATTACAATGGTGCATTTGTTTGCTTCAAACAAATGAGTTACCTCCCCGTCATCTACTAAATTCTTTGGATGGTGCAAGAACTGGACATACAGAATTTTGTCGAACAATTGGTAAAGAAAACAAAACCTGCCAGGAGCTACCTGTAGCTCCTTTTTCTTGAATAAATGTGGAGAATATGCCAGATAATATAGATAGAATGGTTCTCAGCAATGATCAGCAATATCTATATGATATTTGCTTAGCGATATCACGTGATGAATGTTATTCTGACCTGGCATTAAGAAAGCCTGGTCCAGTTGTTCACTCAAGGTGGCTAACAATTGCACGTAGAATTTTAAGGTTGTATGTGGTCACAGGAAAACCACCTGACAATCTTATTATTCTTGCAACATATATTATGAAGGTATATGGAACCTGTGTATGGTTCCATGTCAAGACAAAGCCCTCCATAACAGAAGGAGCGCGGCATATTTGGATACTTATCTCCTTTTCTAGATATTTGGAACCCAATTTAAGAAATATAGTAGACACTTTTATTCAACGAAATAGTTTCTTTTGTCATCCTGAAAATTTGCTATTGTCAATGCTCACAGATAACAGAGAGAATATAAGGTCTACGAAATCTGATTTATGCTAGAAATGAAAACAGAGGATCATCAAAAGTAAGAATTTTTCAAGCACCAAAAATAGACTTTAAAGCAAAGAATTATTTTGCACTTATTAACTAGTAACGAGTTGGACCTTTTGAACCACCTCTTTTGATGAATGTACCATTTAAAGAATTGAGGCCATAGTAAAAGTTAGAAAAACGGAGGAACGGTCAAAATATCAATGCCATACCAAGCTATAGAAAGATGTTTTCGCTTAGTGTCTGAAGCGTCGGAAAATGTATATGGAGAAAAGAAGAGACACTGCTTCATATTCAATAGGATACAATGAACAAGTCTTATCAAGCATTGTAATACCAAAAAGGATTACATCCTTTAGAAATATGTAAATCTTCAAACTAATAGAATTAAAATAAATCTCAGTTCACTTTTTATAAGTTTTGTGATTTATTGCTTTGACTATTAAATTTATTCTTCATGTATTATTATAAAATTATAATTATTAATAAGTTTATACTTTAATACTTGCATAATCTGCCAATTTTTCAAATATTTTTCATTAATTCACAATTTTTAATAGATATTTGTAAATATGTCAATTTTTAACTTTTTGGGGGGCGTTTGGGCCACCAGAAGATATGAATAAAATTTAATAATAATAAAAAAACGTAAACTAATATACCCAAAACAAAACTTTCTTACAAGGCGCTAAAGGAAATTTTGAAAATATTTTTTTCATAAATTTAAAAAAAAAAAAAATGTCATATTTAACTATTTTTGGGGCACTGGAAGATATGAATGGATTTCAATAAAAAAATATATGTAAACTAATATACCCAAGACAAAACTTCCCCACCCCATGCCCAAAAAAATTTCAAAACAAAACAAAAAATATTGTACATTTTCACAAAAAAGTCAATTTTTAACTATTTTTCAGGCGCTTGGGGCACCGGAAGATATAAATGAATTTCAATAAAAAAAAATTATATAAACTAATATACTTAAGACACAACTTTCCCGCCCCATGCCAAAAATAATTTCAAAAAAAATTTTTTTTCCTATACTTTTCGATCCACCCTAGTGAATAAGTCCAAATATTGTTGCAAAGGATCTAACTACCATTTATATGCAACAGTAAAATATTACAGTAAAACCTCTTGAGGACGTTCAAGGAACAACTTCAAAATGACGTGATCATGTGCAAGACGACTTACCGAATCTTGATTCAAAATGCAATAAACCGCTTGATTTAGCCACTCAATATAATAGCATAGACCTACTTTAAAAAAAGATTTCTTAGTCATTTTCGTCCATAATTATGCTCATGTCTTAATACATTTTTAATATTATGAAATGAAATTAAGGATTAATTATTCCAATAATTACATACAGAAAATACATGATTAATGATTAGTTTAAAAATTATGACAGGTCGCAGTAGCCTAATGGTAAGGTCTCGGCCTTGAGGCTGAAGGGTTTCAGGTTCAAAACCCGAATCGGCTGAAGATCCGCCTTGTATGTGGGCCTGTTGCACGCTAAATCATACGTAGTGGGTCAAACGTCCTCCTGCTGGTGCGGTGTAGAAGTTTGGAGAGATAGGTGTCAGCTCAGGTGTCGTCCTCGTCATCTGACCGCGGTTCAAAATTACGAGATCCGTCCCAAAACAGTCCTCGTGTTGCTTCAAAACGGGACGTTAAAATAACTAAGCTGAACTGAACTAATTACATTACTGTAGAGAATGGCATCTCAAGTTAAAAGAACGGAAAAAGATGTTCATTTAGCCCACTTAAATAGCGCTGCATATAAACTCAAAGTAATTGATATATTTGGGCATAATTTAATTTTAAACATCAATAATCGATTTTTCTATTAAACAAAATTCTATATTTAATGCTAATGATATTTTATTTCGTTATGCGCATTCTATAGCTCTAAGAGGGCCGGGTGAAATAATGGTAAGGTCATGGAAATAGAGGATCAAAAGTTCAAAACCTGTTCCACTGAAGATCTGACGTGTATGAACCTGGTGCATGTTAAATCTATCGTCTAGGATCAGAGGATCTTGTGGCCTGGAAATTTGAGAGTGGCGTACTGGTCAGTGTCCTATCTACAACTTTTGCCACCCGTGGCCAGCCTCCCCAACCTTAAAAAAATCATAAGCTCAAGGAAAAAAACCCATTCCATTAGTAACGTAATTCTTCGTTTGACGCCCTCGATCTCTGTAGATAGGTTGCGAAATCGCGCGTCCACCAGCAGCAGCCTTTCTTTGACATATCGACAATTTATCGACAAAAGACGAAAAGTGCGAATTAATTGCATTAGTTGTTTTAACTATTGCCACTCTTCTTCCTTATAATATTGTTTTCCTGCATGAATGATTTTGCCGTCCTCACTACTTCCCTTTAGCTACGCCACTGGTACTGGTTTACGTGTCTTTCTCGTTATCTCACCACAGTTCGAAATGACGAGGTCTTTCCCGAAACAGTCTTCATGAGCTCCAAAACGGACAGTTAATTTAACAAAAATATAACTCTCAGATGCATAGAAATACTTCTTACGTCCAGAGGCGGATTTTGGCAATACGGGGCGAAAGAGCCAAATTTGTTTTGAGGCCCCTCCCCTCACCCAAAGTACTAAATTCACCATCAGCCTAGCACTGCGATCTACATCGAATAGATTTTGAGGCCTCCCAGGATCTCGAGACACGAGTCGAGCGCCTCTAGCACCTATGCTGAAAATCGCAACTGCTTACGTCATCCAACGGTGTTTTGGTCGTTTGTAGCTTTCTACAGAGTCAACTTGATTTGCCTTCGACTGGTTATGGGCACCTTCAGAACATCAGACAGAAGT
>BGPR01000164.1:73007-192012 GCA_013235015.1 Araneus ventricosus | reverse complement strand
TCAGGAATCATCCTGAATACAAAAATCATAACCCTCCACTCAAAAATGTCCATTTGCACGATTACTACCAATTTTTTCAGAACACCTTAACAACAATAAATGTCAGAAAAAAAATTAAAAGAACATGACACCCCCATCCCCCAGCAGATGAATTTATAACCTGCTGTCTGGGCGGCAGGTTGAGCATTCCGATTGAAATAACGAATGTATCGGGAGCCAGGAAAATTGATGGCCAGAACACAGAACTCCCCTCATCCGAAACAGTTCTTTGAGGTCCGACGATATTTCATCTGAATCGTCTTGCCCGCTCGGCCCCTCGTGCACCTTCCCCCCACTCCCTGTCATTTTTTTCGGCGTGTTCGGTCCGTCGGGCTCGGTGGGAAATCAGGGATCTGTATGTTCCGCCAAGAGTCAGATGTCAAAGTAAGAAACGATTTTTGAGTAGGCATTATTCCGCAGTGACATGACGTGTTCTTTCCAGCATAGACAGTTATTGGGCACTTGGTCAAACCCGTGGAACGGAAACTGGCTGTCTCGTGAGATTTTGGGAAGAGATATAAAAAATAAATAAATAAATAAATATATGTTTGCAGATTTTTTTTTCTTTTGAGAAGGTTATCGAATTTACTGCCGGTTCATGAAAAAATGCACAGAGGTTCAGACAATTTCAAATTATTAACTCTTTCCATTGGTGATTGAGACTTTATTTCGAAAATCCTGAAAACTAGCGTGCTGTATAAATCCGACATAATTACGATTAAATGTAGATTGTTAATGTGATGCACAAACATGCAAAAGACTGGATTTTCACTAATTTACATCGATAAGAAGTTTGACTCCTCCATTGATTTTGATATAATCTAAGATTGTTACACTATCTTAAATACGTATATATTTGTTCTAAATCAAAATTTGAGACAGATATTGAATCTAAAAATATCCTGAATTTCCGGATTTGAGAAGGTAAAAAAGTATTCGGAATTCTGGATAAATCCTTAACATGACCACTACTAGAATTTCTCAGACCCAAGTTATACAATTTTATTCATATTCACACTCCTATTTAGACAGAGTGAAAAGATTTTCTGAACTTCAATCTAAAACGCTGCTAGGAGAAGAAAGATGAGGGCTGGGATAAAATCCAAAAAAGGATAAAATTGAAGATGTGAGAGAGAATAAAATGGTTAATTATAAAAATTTTCAAAAAAAAAAGCAGGAAGAATTGAAGAAGCATAATTAAAATATTTTGCTATTTCTTTTACTATTTCTCCTTCAGGCTGATTCACCTACATTTTTCAGGGACCAAGAACTTTCAAAATCTTTTTTTTTATATTTTCAACTAATTGATTTGAAATTTTGCAGGCATTAATAAGAACACTATATAAGACAATGGACAAAATTTACCTGCAATATATTCTGAGTTACGGGTATAAATGTTACTTTTAATAACAATTAATGGCCTTTTTGATAAATGTTCCAGGTGCTCCAAAATTACTCCCGAAGTCACTCTATTTTTTTATATAACCCTTTTCAAACAAAAATTGGGATTAATTTTTATGTTTAAGACAGGAATTCAAAATGAAGACATATAATAACTCGAAACTATTGATTTCGGAAGAAAATTATGCCCAATATTTCACATAGAAGAAAAAATTTAGGGTTTAATATCAAAATAACTTCTAAGCTAACTGCCAAAAATTCTTCTCCCTACTTCATGAAATTTATATAAAAATTGAAGCATCTGGAACATTTGTCATAAAGACCATAAATTGTTATTAAAAATTTCATTTATACCCAAAACTCAGAAATAAATAAACATATTGCAGTGAAATTTTGCGTGTTGTCCTATATCGTCGAAGGTCAGGCAGAAGTCACTAAGTCCACAAGAACTTTTTGACGGACTGGTGCAGTTAATTAGAATTTGAAATTAATTATTTTGTGATAGAAATTTGTTATTTAAACACAGTAAGTCAATCGTATGAGATAAAAATCTGTAGAATAATTTTTACTATTTATTATAACGATTCAAATTTAACCATGTTTAAACTGACCACACCTCGAAACTGTAGTTTTGGTTTAGTGACATTTGCATGGCCGACGACGACATAGTGTTCCTATTAATGCCTGCAAAATTTCAAATTGGTTAGTTGAAAATTTAAAAAAATGGTTTTGAAGATACCTGGTCGCCTTACGTAGACCTTATTGAATTGTTACGAACATGTAATGCCGCTTCCCCACAATGTTAGTCTTATGATTGGAAAGAGACATTTACAGAGGCTCTTACTACGTATCGGGGAATGGAGGCCAACGACCGTCTGACCTTGGCGACAAAATGAAGAACCTCAAAAATGCTAGAATTTTCTCGATATCTCTATTAGCGGCGGAGATATACAGAATTTGTAGATGATTCTATGTGACATCACATCCTGTCAGGAAAGGTATAAAAGCCCGGGAGTTGTTGCGATGAGACAATCGTCTTTGAACGTCTGCGGAGTTCGAAGAATCTCTTTGTAGATTTGTTCGCTTTGCGAGTTGGTCAGCTGTTAGACGCTGAGCGCTATTGTTCGTGCTATTTCTGTTATTGTTAGTGATTTGCTGTCTATTTCTGTTGCTAATTTGTGCCAGTGCTGTTTTTACTGTTACCTGCGATTCGTGTTTTCCGGAATATTCGAGAATAAAGCACCATTCTCCATTATCCTCCTTGTTGGACTGTTTTCACCGCACACACACCGGACGATTTTTGTAACAGTATGTATCATGAAAGTTGTGAAGGAGAATTCTTCAGAAACTAACTTTTTAAAACATTTTTTAATACGAACTATTTACTAATGAGTATAAAATAGAGCAATTCAAGATACTGAATTCATATACTGAAGACTTTTTCATTCCAGGACTGTTTTTCTAAGAGGACGAAGCAGCTCGAAATCAGGATTGTCTTGGCTAATCTGGGACATCTGGTCACTTCATACATATAGCAGAAAAATGGTTAGCTTTGATTTAAAATTAATTATTTTAAATAATTTTTTTTAAAAGTCTGAATTTAATTGATCTGTTTTTAATATGAAATATTACTCCAATAGTACAATTTCCCATCTAAAAATGTGTCTGCCCATCCCTATATTAATTTATATTAATAAAATATTTTACTTGAAGCGTTAAGATTGTAATTAAGGAATGTGAATGTGTAATGAAGATGTGTTGAGGAAGAAGCATGTACATGTGTTGGCTCTCTACAGGGTATACAGGGTTGGATCTAAAACTATGAAATTTGGCGCAAACATACTTTGAAGGGTGAGAATGTGCACCTCAGAGCCGTTTTTTAATTTTAATTAGTTAATTATAATATAAAAATCGAATGTCAAATAATAAATAAATTTAAATTCGTAAGCTATTAAAACAATGCAATACTATCACTTCAAAAATCGAAATATAATTTCATCGGAGGATGGGACATTATAAGTTTGTATACTAAACCCTCACATCCCCCCAATTTATTTTTACAATCTCCCATCTGAAAATGTATGGCTTTCCCTTTAAATTAAGTTGCATCTTAATATATATTAAGCATAATTCGTTAACAATTGTTAAAACCATTCACTACTGTCACTTTAAAAATTGAGCAATAATTGCATTGAAAATACTACAAAATCTCAACAGCTTTATTTTCTTTTAATTTACGTAACTCACTGATGCATCAATAATTCAAAACCATTCAAAATTACTACTTTATGGAATCCAAAGTGTTACATTAGGGCTGTACAAAATCATGAAAAGAGTGATACATACATTATTATACCATTTACCTCCTTTTATTATATTTTCCCATCTAAAAAACGAGTATGCCTCCCCTCAAAAGAGGGGTGCACCAATTGTTGTGCCCCCTCCCCACTTTATCTTGGCGATAATATTTTTAAAACCTTTTTTTCCCTTCAGGCATGAGTGTTTTTTCTGTGGTTTCCAGATAGGAAACATGATCTGTAGCCCCCCTCGTACGACAAATGACGATTCTATAAGTAAAAATTGCAAATTGGGTGATTTGTCATCCAAGGGGGTCACGTCGTCCAATGATTTACCGATAGTTTTTTAGTTTCCAGGCTTCGAAAACTATGAAGTGATCCGCGATAATATCGCAAGGGCCATTATTCCGTTTTTGAAAAATGAACTGATTTCCCCTAGATAACTCCGGCTCGGAGCGGAAAAGAGAAACGATTCATTTGTTTAAGAGTCCGAACGCCAGATTGCGGTATAAATCACGATTCTTAAAAGCAGATTGGGAGATGGGAGAGTTATTAACTTTAAATAACGAGGATAGGTCTTAGTATTATTTGAAGTATTTACTACTCGAGTCCTAAGCGGACGGTTTTATAAATGTGATGAGTTTTGGGAAAATGAATTACACTGGGTACCGTATAATATTTATAACAAAATGAAATAAAATAATTTAATGCTAAATTTCAACTGAAAATAGTCATCTTTAACTTTTCAATGTCGGGCTAGTCTAATCGTTATTTGAATCATCAGTTTGAAAAAGGAAACCAGGGTCGGGTTTAAACAATTTTAAGGACATATTCCCCACCCCCACTGAAATCTTGTTTTAAAATTTTCAATTTACTATATGATAGATACGAAAAATAACGAACAAAATGGACATAAAATGCAAAGGGTATGCATCGATTGTCATTTGATACCATAGAATTTTTTAAAAAATTTTTTGCATTTTGTGCCAAATTTACATTAAACCTTATTAAATGATGCTGCATGAACAAGCCATAATTTGTACATGTTCCATTTCATACTAAAAATATCACCCACACCCCCTTCGTATTTGGCAAACATTCTTGTCATTTTTTCTGTTGACGCTTTCAGGCATACCTGAATAAATTAAACCGTTTATAAAACTATAAACGATATACATATCTACGATATATATATGTATTTTACATACCTACTATTAGTAAATACATAGAAGTCAAACACTACGAGTGCAATCATTTACTTGGGAATAACAGTTGGGTAAAATCTGAAATTTTACTTTTTCCGTGGTTTACGTTCAGTGGGCGAGAGTACAGGTGGCGGTTATGGCGAAAATAACCGGTTTTCGGTTATTCAGATTTTTTTCACCTCCGGTTTAACCTGGCGGTTATAACTGCTCAAAGTAACCGGTTTTCGGGTTTTTTTTTTATAAAAAACAAACGCCGTTTGTAGACAAAAGTTTTTGTTAATATTGTTTTTACAGGAAATCAATCCATTGGCAAATAGTTATCTGTTTATAAAGACTCTTTTAGTAATCCGCCAACAAACAGACGTCTCGAGAAAGCGGTTGTCGTTGATTGGCCTAAGATGATGACTTTTAAAGCTTCATAACTTGGTAAATTTTAGTCTAATCGAACCTAAACTCGAGCCTATCTTCCGATCCGGTTTTTTTACCCGGTTATTGGATTTTAAAAAAAGAACAAAAAAAAAAAAAAAAAAAAAAACGCTTACCCGAAACAAAACAAAATAAACATTTTTCGGTTAAAACTGGTAGGTTTTTCCCATCCCTAGGTGAGAGAGACACAGCCAATATCAGTGCAAGACAGCTCAAGTTGTAGAGATGGCAACGTTGATGTATCATTCACTTTATGGATATAAACTTAAAAAAACGGCATTTTATATGACTTTTTCAAAGTCATTCTGAAAATTTTGTAAATATTTCGCTGTTATTTCTTCAGTATAAACGTCTCCCCTGACTGTTGCGTCCTAGGATAGGGCCTGAGTTGGGCCTATGGGAAATCCAGCCATGAAAGGAACGAATCCCAAAACCTTTTTCTGTGGGAATAAAGAAAATAAAACTTTCCTATTTTCTTATTTTTTTAACCAAACTTTTATATGAGATTCTTTACATCAGTGGTTATTAGTGGTTTTCGTTCCTTTTTACAGCTAACAATGAAATTCTACATCAGGGGTTCCCAACCTCTGCTTCGCGTACCTCTAATGGCGAAAACAGGGAAACAAAAGGATTAAAAAAGTTACAGAATTTTGTTTCTCCAGGTGTATGCTTGTTATTTAATAACTATTCCACTTGAATAGTTGATTATTACGAAGTGTAATTTTTAGCTATCCCCACAACTGGTTTCATTTGCTTTGGCGTTGAATTAATACTATAGTAAAAAATGGAATAAAAGGTAAAATAAAAAGTAACTTCTCCAAATATTATTAATTCGCGTCATTTCACTCTCGAGCTATTAATTATATATTAATATAAACTTTTTTGCATACACGGATAGTTGTAGGGGTGGGTGGGGTTGGATATGACAAGGGGGTACGAGAAAACAAAAAGAATAATTAAGGGGTACGCGAAGGAAAAAAGGTTGGAAATCCCTGTTCTACATATGATAACACACGTTATGTGCATTTCGATTTCTTTTGGCAATTGTTCCCTTCTACAAACCGCTTATTCATTTATTTGCAGTGCTTGCGGATAGCTTCAAATACTACCGCAATGCAGCAAATTGATTTTTATACCAATGCTATAATATTACAAATGATTTAAAATCAATTTATAATAACGAAACTATATGGAATAACAGAGATTCGATTTCTACGTTTTCCGATGGAAGAGGTTTAACATTAAATAAATAACTTTTATTCATCCGTATATCATCACTATATAACATGCTACTATAGACTACAATGTGTTCAATGCATATTTCAAATCAGTAGAAAAGATATTTTATTTTTCAGTGCATCAATATGAATTGGAGACAAACAACAACAAGGATAGAATATGTCCATTCATAATTATAACACTTAATATGTTTCTTTACTCTCACATTTATATTTGAAATTATACAAAGCGTGATACATTTTATTAGAAGTTCCTTTTATTACATTTCCTGTATAAAATGATCAACTAAAATATACAATTAAATCATTTATTTATTTTTATTGATATCCTGTTAACACCAAGAGACGACCAACCCCTTGAACGGCTCATGTTGCTTAGAGAGAAGGGTGGCCGCTGTAGAGAGGTTCTGCTATATATGCGAAACTTTCTTTCAAAACTAGTGTGAATTAAAAGAGTTTTAGATCCCTTACACTATATACTGTTCGCTTCAGAAAGCCGTACATATAACTTTTGAGCGATTTTATTCCTCAGAGGGGTGGTCGAGGCAGTAAAGCTGGGGATTCATGAGAAAGAAAGGGTAAGCCATTTGTCCCAATAACTAGTTAGTGTTCCATTCATTTAAGTCGAAAAATTAGGCAAATCATTCTCGGATGTTCCAAAGTTTGTTCTGGAATAAGGTTCAAAGTCGCAGAATTCCTCCCACCCACACTGCTCCTCTTCCACACAGGAGATTTCGAGTTTCATTTCTAGCATCGACGCGAGGTCCCAATGTAGGTAGATGCTTTGTTCTCCCGCGACCCTCCGATCGAGGTCCCAAATTGGAATCGTCGGTTGGAGTTTTGGATTTTGAGTTCTTTGGAATTCCACCACTTCCAATCCATTAGCTCCAAATTTCAAGGTTTTCGACCTTGACGAAATGCTTTTGCTTCTTATGTTCCAAAAATCGACAAATGGAACAGCGTTGATTGCCCCGCTTAAGGACAGTTCTTTGCCAGGAGCATTTTTCTTTTAATTATTTTTTCTATTCTGTTCCGATATTGATATTCATTCCCGTTATGAATCTTACTATTTTTTTTTATTTGAAAGGATCATTTATTGACTTAAATGGTCGATTTAAAAAGTAAACATCTCCTCCATTTTTTCATTTTAACCCTATTTTGGTGGATTCAAAGCCGACTGGCTTCTGTATTTGAAAACGAACAGTAGCAGCGCTTGTCAAATGGTTCACATTGAACGTTTATAACAAGATGCCTAGCTCAGTTTCGTGAAATTGGTGTATGATGGGTTGGTCGATTCTGCTTCTCAACGACTCTGTTAGATTTTGCTTATGGAAATTAGAGAGACAATAGTATCATTTTTATCATTGTTGGCGCATGAGCGCTCCCAACTGGTCACGTGTAATTCAGTGTTCTGCGAGTAGCCGCTGAGTGTGAAGTAATATTCCCTGCTCTCGCAGTGAGAAAATAAAATCAGTGTCTACAGTCCGATGAGAGTGTGTATTTGTGGAATTATTCAATTAACTTTCCTGAGTTTGTGATTATGAGAAATCTGAGCTATGTGAAGGGCCTAATCATAATTCCATAAGTTTTATGAAATTTAATACTATAGGGCTCCTGATATGTCAGGAGCAGTGGCTCAATCGGGAGAGTGACATTAAGGTGATATAAATGCCCCACGACCCACAAAGACAAAATATCAGTGGGTATATATCAGTTTTTATGGCCCATATGACGAGTAGGGAGCAGAGATTTAACAAGGGTAAATGGGTACACGCATTTTTCTTTAACCTGATAATGTTTTTAGGTTGGCATACTATCTGTATCAGAAGGCTGACAAGAGGAAATTAATAACTTTGTGTTATTAAAAAAAACTTTTTGGGTTGAACTTTATGAATGTGCAATAATATTTATCCTCATGTCCTTTAAAAAAATTTAAGAAATAAGAAAACCGCAACAATAATTTCTGGAGGAAACATCTCCTCCTCCATTTTTTTCATTTCACCCCTATTTTGGTGAATTCAAAGCCGACTGACACATGCGCAGAAGAGAGGCGGGTTTCTGTATTTGAAAACGAACAGTAGCAGCGCTTGTCAAATGGTTCACATTCAACGTTTTTAACAAGATGCCTAGCTCAGTTTAGTGAAAATGGTGTATGATAGGTTGATGGACATCATTTGTGGACACCCTGTGTTGTTAGCTAATGAGGTAAACTATACGTCTACATAGTTTTTGGGTCAGACAAACATTTTAGAATCAAATATGATGAGGAGGCGATTTACAATTTCTAACCCACTGGCGACGCCTGAAGGATGCTAAGAGGAAATTACTTAACTTTGTGTCATTAAAAGAACTTTTTGAGTTGTCCTTTAAGAATATGTAATAGGGGAGTCCTGGGAGACTTAATCCCTTTTTCAGTTTTTAATTTTTATTTTGGAAAAAACAAAATTTAAAAAAAATGTTTTCAGTCATTATTAAAGGCTCATTTGTCTTTTTTGTTGTAGTATTTTTTTATTTTTGAAAAATCATTTTTAAAATAAATTGTTTTCCAACAATTAGAAAAATGATCAAGTCTCCCCATTCCCCAATTGCAGGGAGACTTGATCCTTGAAACAGATGAATTGAAATGCTTCAAATTAAGTAGTAGAAAACAAATTTATTGTTGACTAAGATGTAAAAAAGGGAGAAAACACATAAAGAAAAATCTACATTATTGGAAATCACTGTTTCGCATATGAATGATTGTTATCGCTGAAATTAATGATCAAATAAAATTTTCAAAGCTTGAAAAATCAAAAATAAATATTAAAATTGTTGCAGTTCGAAGAGCTGGCCACCAAGCATGGCTGGTTTAGGTAGTTTTTTGACAATGTGGTCATTGTCCACAACACTAATGTCAACATTTTATGGATAAATAAATTGATTGGAATGAAGTCCTCTTTTTCTTACAAAATTGATTTCGCATTCAGATGATGAAATCTTGTTTTCAATTTTTTTGTAAGGAATGACTAATTTTCTTCTTTCCGAGAAATCGTCACCATGTGCTTGCTAACCATCATGTGCAGCCACATATTAACTTTCTACTTTTCAAAAAAAAAAAAATCAAAATAACCATATTCTAAGTAATATTGATATTATCTAAATGTGACTTGAAAAACAATGGCCAGAAGGGGGTTAATAAAATTGTTAACATTAATTTAGCTTAACTTTGGGGACACTTGATCCCCACGATCAAGTCTCCTCATACATTGGGGATCATGTGCCCCTAATGTGCATGTATTGGAAAAAGAATTGTTAAATCAAAAGTAAAGAAACTGTATTGGATTTAAATAACAACATTTAAGCGGTAATGAATGTTAGTATATTATATCAATAAACTTAAGTAATTTAGTTATATTTAGAAAAAAATAAGAAACATAAACTACCTACTCCAAAAGAAGTTTGACTGCAAGAAATCAGATTCCTTTCTTACATCAAAAATAAAAATGGTTGAATTAAATTCTGTTGTCAGAACTGTTGATAAGGAATCGTTTTATTAGTGTTGTCAGTTTTAGAGTCTTAATTCCATTTTTTCTCTGATTTTAGACCTAGGCATCAAGTCTCCCCTAATATTTATCGCCATAAAGTGTCCTTTAATAAAAATTTATGAAATAAGGAAACCACGACAATTATTTGTGGACACCCTGTGTTGTTAGTTAATGAGGTGAACTATAAGTCTACATCGTTTTCGGGTCAGACAGACTTTTTAGAGTCAAATATAATGAGAAGGGATTTACAATTTCTAACCCACTGGCGACGCTTGAAGACGAAAAAGTCATCTTATGTCCCAGGCGCCATTGACCTTAGATACGCCACTAAACCTATGTTGTAGTCCTTTATGTGAATGTCCCAGACTTGACTGTCCACAATATGTTATTAGTGAATGTTACAGAAAAATATGTGAAAGAATGCGACTTTGGGTTATGAATTTTAAAAATATGTAGAAAAGCCATATAAGAATTCCCGAATATCAAAATATTTATTTATTTGTTCTATGTATACGGGAGTATGATATTATGCAAATCAATCAATCTGTTTGTTGATAATGCACTGTTTAAATGGAACGATTCATACCTTTACATATCATCATGTTAGCTAAATTTTTGTAAATTCAATTGATTGCCATTTAAACCAAGCGTGATATCGGTATATATTTTGTTTCGCAAACGTTCAACGCTATAAGGCCAAAAATGAGTTGAGCCGCTTTATAAGCTGAATTTTTATTCTGTTTATAATCATCTGGTGTGGTATATTTTACAATCTGTATAGATGTTTTATTTCAGGTTGCTCCAGAATGGCGTCAGTAGCCCAATGTATTGATGAAATGCTTAGTTGTGAAGAAAAACCCTTTCAATTGTATTCATTCTATTATTTTTTCAAAAAATAAATAGATAAAACTATGTTTTATGTAAAAAAATGTTTAACCCTTTGAGGACGGCAGCATGCTTAATGCTACGAGTAGCTGGCACATCCGTGTAGCAGTTGACCTCAAAGGGAAATAAATAATTATTTTTTAAATTTTTTTAAACAGCTTTTTTGGGGCTAAATAGGCAGTTGGTCTAGTGTATATAATTCTTGTAAATGTGTTTCATATACGTTTCAGATTTCATCACCCTTTAAAATCTTCATCATGTGTATATTTGGTATCGTGTACTGTGTTTTACATCTACTTCTCACGTTTTTATATTTTTTCATCTATTTTCAAATTTTTATAGATGAATTAAATTATAGAACATAATTTTTACATAAAGAGATGTAGGTCTCGAAAAGCTTTTGGTAGGAAATGAAATACAAATTTTAATAATTTTTAAATAGTTTTTGTTGTTGTTCGTTTTTTTGTTTGCTATATAGGTAGTTGGTCTAATGTATATAATTCTCGGAAATGTGTTTCATATACGCTCCAGATATCATCACGTATTAAAATGTTCATCATGTTTATATTGGTATCGTGTACTATTCTTCACATCTACTTTTCAGGTTTTTATGTTTTTTCCTCTATTTTCAAATTATAACAGACATTGAAATTATAATAAAATGGTCAGATGACGTGAACGACATCTCTGATTATGATACTAAATTTTCTTGGCAATTTATCTATTTAATTATTTATTTATTATCCGAATTGACACATTTTTTCTTTATTGATGCGATGAATGAAACAAATACCCTAAAGAACCTACACATCAAGAATTCGTTACAAAGAATTTATATAATATTTATTAATACTTTGTAGTTTAGAATTGTGTCAATAAATAAAGTTGTTTAAACCTCATGAGTGTACATACGAAATTTTAATACTGACTGTCATATTTTTCTCGCACAGTTAAATAGTAAAATTCTATCTGAATTTTATTTTCCCATTTATAAATCCTACAATAACGGATGATGAATATTAGAAGAGCATCTTTACTCTTAGGTTAAAAGTTTAACTGCAATTCATGTTTATTCTTCAGTTTGACGGCGACAGCACTGGGAAACCTAAATGTGTGCATTAATCTCTCATTGTATGAGCAATTTACATAGAAATTTTTCAGTTAATTTGGGAAATTTAATAATTATAATTGATAGGTATGTTAACATGTAATCACTTATTCAAAATATAACGCTTTGTCTGTAATTAAAAAAAATTATTATCGTAGTTCCTTTTTTTTAATGTAGAGAATTTGAAATGTTTTATCTCTTGTATAACTTTTCTGAAATATCTTTTCAAATAAGCCCCTCGGGGGGGGGGTCCTATGTCGTCCCTCCTTATAATTAAGTGTATATATATATGTAATTTAACCCTAATTAAGAGCACGCGTTGTGAAAGGAAAATTTAATTAAAGCAGCAGTTGTAAAAGGAAAATTTAATTAAAGCAGCAGTTGTAAAAGGAAAATTTAATTAAAGCAGCAGTTGTAAAAGGAAAATTTATACAAATGCCATATTCACCATATTTATTTATATTGAACTTTTTAGTATTTAAGTAAACTAATTTGATCTGTTATCGAAGACAATACCGTGTCGAGTATGAGTGAAGCGCTTTAATTCAGCATTTAGTGAAGTTTATTGCAAATATATTAGTCATAGACTTTCTTTCCTCCTTCTTATACATGAGAACTATAAAAATAAAATGAATTTAAAGTAATTAAATCTTATGGCTTGAAGTGCAATATGAATTATTAATAGAATACAACAGATTACTGTTAATGAAGATTTCTGTTCAATTTTATAACACATCTAACGTTATTTTGCAATTATAATAGTATTATATTTCTTATCTAAAATGTATTTGCTTGGGCCTGACTGCCCAAAGTTTTGTAGAGGAAAGCTACAATCGACCGCCTCGCCTTTGAGTGACGTAATGGGTATTTATAAACGTCTTAAGGTAGCAGAAAATCTCGGTTAATCTTAAGTTTAGGGTGTGCAGCCGTTTCTCCCCTCTTTGGATCGCCAATTCATTGTCGCCAAGAGGAAGACGGTTTAGCGATGTGAGAACATTTGTTTTGAGTGCGCAGCGATGTTTATTTTGGTGTCTTGCGCATCGGCCCCTCGTTTTAATTAGTCAGCTCTGTGCTATCTTCGATTTAATTGGTCGATTTAATCGAATTTGAATAACACTTCGTTTGGAATTCTACGGTTTGATTTTTGACAGTTTTGATCATGCACATCACTCCTATTTTGGACTTGTTTAGACTGGCTCTTCGCTACTGTTGACATTTTGACGAAGGAACGTTTTGAGATGAGAACTTACTTTAGAATTTAAAAAAAAAAAAAACGTAGATTCTTAACATTCAATGAAAAAGCGGAGCTACTTTGTTGCCGCATGCATCGCGTCCGGAATTTCACGTTTTCAGATGCGGCAGGCATCGCGTACGCAAGAGACCAATAAAAAGCTTATTGCGCACCCAAAACAAATGTTCTCACATCGCCAAACCGTCTTGCTCTTGGCGACAAAACTTTGGCGGTCCGAAGTGGGGAGGACCCTAAACTTAAATTTTACCGAAAATCTCGTCTATGAATTGAAACAGCTTTCGTTTGAAATATGGAGTTTTATCATACTAATTATTGATAAAAGTGTTTAAAATTTAATTGTCTTCAAATACATCAATTAATATTAAATACAAAACGATTATATTCAAGAATATTTATTTATAGGCGAAATAACACATCGCGTAGCTTTTCAAGTAATGTCAACTTGAGATGTTATCGACTATATTGAAAAATCATATATGACTTTTTGTTTCTTTTGCGTGTGTGTAAAGATCATCTGTGATTGAATCATAATATTCTTTTCATTCTGAAATATGATTTTGATTGCGTAGGACTCTCACGATATCAGCAAAAAGCAGAAAAGTAAATCTATATCTGTCGAACGATATTTGTGTTCGATGAATCACACTGTCAGAAATCAGCTTTCGTCAGAGATGTCAACAAAGATGTGTAAGTGAATAAAGAAGAATGTGTGACGATTTTTCCCCCCCTCGCACGTACGCGTTAATAATTTTATTCTGACTGTGGAATGTTTCCTCTAAAAAAAATTTTTATATTTTTGGACAAACTATGCAGTAATATAAGGCAGGTAAAAATGGTATTCGAGAAAACGACCTGAGCATAATATTTCTTTAGAAATAAGTAATGCGGCGTTTGCCAATGGTAAATTAAAAGTTGTATGTTTTCTTACTATTGTTGTAATCGTAATAATATATATAAATATATATATTATTATGATTCGTTTTTTTTATTCTCCTCATAGATAGTTTTGCTGTGAAAACTGAATAGAAAAAATATGCATTCACCCTTCCTCCGATTTATTTTCAAATAAATTCAACCTTATATGATATCTTATTTTGTGATATGTAGAAGTTAAAACTATCAATATTTTCGAGGTAATAAAAAATCAAAGCCTCATTCTTAACGAATCAGTTTAAGTTATAATCAGTCATAGATTTAATGTGACACGTGTCTGTATTTCATATTTTTCCAGTTTTTAGCATCTCTTTTTGAAATAACATATTACAGATCACATTTTAAAAACTTTAGATTGTGTTGATAGTCAGCATTTGATATATTCGGCCGATTTCTATCATCTGATACTGCAACAATTTTAGTACAGATTTCCATATCATAACTGCATCAAATAGTCGCAATGACTGAAAATTATTTAATGAAACGGTATCTGTATACATATGAGTTTTAGGTGCTAGAAAAATCTGATGCAAAACCGTCTAATGATAGTCTAGCATTTATATCTTTTTCATTTATTTATGATTCTAAAAGAATTTTTAGTTTTACTGTAATTTCTTTTTTGTATATCGGTTTTAACTTCTTTATTTGTTCTTATTTATCACATTTTCCTTCATATTTGAAGTCTATATCATACAAGTGTATGTGTTAAGATGATAAGTCGACGTATAAAATCCCGTTTACACTGGGAAAATCGCTGGTTATAATAAGATGCCACGTGACGCCAAGAAAATCTTGTCATCAGTCGACAACCTGATTTCAAAGACACACGCATAAGCAAACCTTTGGGCAGTGGGAATGCATCTTGGACAACTATTTAATGCTGTCCCTTCTTTTTTCCCTTCCTGGGCGTACGTGTTTCTTAACGTCATACTGTCGTTTAGTAACGAGATTTGATTGGGGTCACGTGGCCTCTTATCCTGGTCAGCGACTGCTCCAATGCAAGCGCATCTTATGTAATCGGTTTCTCGATTTCGGACCTACATATTTAAGAGAGGGAACTGGTTACCACTCCTTTTCCTTATGAATAAATGTATGTCGCTGAATAAGCAACATCACCTATCTGAATTTTTTGAAATTTCAAAGAGAAAGATTCAAATGAATTTTTCGCAACCAATAAGGAACATTTCTAATTTTTTTCACGTCTGATTGGAACATGTGATATCATGTTCATAGCAGACGTAAAAAACTCGTTATTGGTCGAGAAAAATTCATTTGAATCTTTCTCTTCGAAATTTCAGATAGGTGTGTTGCTTGTTAAGCGACATGTACCTCTTTAGTGGCGGGTTTACTGTTTGGGAAGTTTTTTGAAGCAAGTAAGAACTCGCCTTTGAGTCAACCGTCATTTAGCAAATGTGTATGTGGTAATCTCCCAATTTTACTGATTTAAAGTTATCTACAGAGTACTTGAGGAAACTTGTACTAAGCTTGGAAATAGTTTCGTAAGCCATGATTATTGGCTTTAAATTAACTAACATGACACTCTTTTACAAGTTTAGAAAATATTATTTCTTTTACATTGCGTTTTAAGTCTTTTGCTTTAAATATTTACTTTTCTCCTATCATTAAAATATTCCTATTTTTTTTTTATTGCTGTTCAGTGAGTGCATTTATGCGATTTTTCAACCTGTGCAAAATGTATACAGTAATATTATGATTGTCATGGTGGCAAAAGAATAGTGAAGGAAATCTCATTTTTATTCTGTTTATTAACACGTAAATGCTTTATAATTGAGTCAATTGGTGGAAGGAATCACTTATAAATTGAGATGCAACTGTTAAGAATTCAGTCGCAAGAATCCCTTTTAATGTTGCTGTCTTGGTAATATGAAAATCAATTATACGTTTTGGAAGATAAGTTTAATACTTCTTCTATTATTTGACATTTAGGATCTTTTTTTTCCCTCGAATGTCAATATTTAATGCCAGATTTTGTTTCAAACAACTGGTAAAAAGTGTTATTGGGGGTTTTGTCTGTGCAACTCGATATTAAGTCAGCATATTTTAGTCTAAAATGGAGTGTTAATTTGTGCTTTACAATCATAATGTGCTGATAACTAATAGTTAACGTTATGTTACAAAACCTGAAAACCAGATGTTGCCCATTAGAGCAGCACCATTATATAAGAGAGGAGGAAAAATTCAACTTAGACATATACTAGTATAAAATTTCTCAAACTTTGATTTCATTGGTTGAACTTGTAAGCTTCATAGAAAGTTATACTCTTTGCTTATTAGTCCAAGCCTTCGGGACTCCTATCTCACGGAAACAGTCTTCATTATTTGAAAAATAATAATAATAACCTCATTTGTTTAAACTTTGCTTGATTTCTTGATTGCTCAAGGAGTGAAGGGATAAATTGATCTTTTATTTTTCATTAAAAGTTTATCTAGCATGGTTGCATATTTTTAAAAACCCAGAGTTTTACTCTATAGCATTAAATCTTTTTCTAATGGACTCTGGAACGGAAAATTTCTTATAAATGAATTTGAAATAATTAAAATCAATTTATAATTATTTATATGTATTAAAACATTCTTAAGTATGAGATTTTCTTTTTTAACAGAATACAATTTTACTTATTTTTGTCTAATAATTATTTATAATTCTTAATTATTTTTGCTTGCAAATTTCTTAAGAAAATCTCTTGACAAACGGCATTTTAATAAAATAGAATGGATACTTACCGAATTGAGTTAATTTATCATTCATTAATGTTTCATTTCCTTTAGTTTAATTAACCATTAACTAATGTTTTATTTTTTTATTATTTTTCACTTTTGTGAACACAAGAGCAGCAGGTTTCAGAACTTTGTCTTAGTCTGACCTTTACTTTATTTTTATTTTCTTGTATTTAAATTTTTACGGGCTTGATTTCTGAAGCTTACCCTGACATTTCATTTTTTATCAAAATGTTTTTCAATCTGGATAGGTCGGTTGTGCCGGATTAATATTTGAATAATTCCACCCCAAAATTACAGTAGAACCCCAGGAATCCGACATCTTTTTAAGTTTCTGAAAATTTTTTACTGAAAAATAACAATTACGAATCAGAAATAATGTTTATTCCTAACTGAAAAGAAGTATTCGAATTTGTTTTTGAGAATGAGCACAGCATCTTAAGTAGTAGAAACAAACTCGGATACCTCCTTTTTACACTCGACTTGCTCGCCACTGTACCGTGCGAATCGCACCGTGCTCTTTCCGTAAGCCTTCACAGAGCATCTAGAGTCAAAACCCTACTTCATTTGATATATGAGTATTTTGCCGAATTTCCTGGAATCCGAAGGTCAGCCCCAATTAGCTTGGATTCCCGTAGTTCTACTGTAGTAAGTAAAATATGAAATTGGATGGAATGTAGACCTGCTGTAGTTTGTCGATTTAGGCCAAAAATTAATTGAAAAGTAATAATTTTAAAGCCATCTAAATACTCTGAAAGATGCTTGTATAATTTATTGCAATTTTATTTTCACCTGGCATCTAAATTACTTTGATATCATAATTTCCTTAATTTAAATATTAAAATATTTTCATTGCAGCTATAAAACAAATATGTATTTAAAGCTTTGCTACAAAACATTACATTTTGTTCATCAATCTTGTTCATAATTCACTTTTAGTTTCAAAACTTAACTATTCAAGAATAAATTTATCACGTCTATTGCCAGTACGATTTTCCTGAAGCAATTATTGAAGTTTTAAAAAGCATCCATTTTTTCTTTGACATTACCAAGACAACAAAACTGAAAGCGACAGGTTTCCATAACTTTCTAACCAATTGACCCATTCATAAAACACTATGTTAAAATAGATGGACGTAGAATTTTTCGAAGCATTTGTTCATAAAGTTTTTAGCTGCCTTTATGTTTACAATTCGCAGTGATCTAGAGTGAAATAAAACCGTTTTTTCATGTATGTGTTTAGAATATACAAATTAGTGTATTTTAACCCGGTTGTTTCTATCAAATTAACTATTCATTGACTTTCTAAAGGGCTACTGGCTACGTCTGGATCAACCTGAAAACACTAAAATGTAAATTTTCCTCTTCGTTACAGCTTTACTTTACTAAATGTTAATACATTTTTCATAAATGAAAGTATACCACCAATTTCTGGCAATAATTTTTTTTTTCTTTCCTTCAAAAAACATGGAGCTATCTGGTTTGGTCAAACGAAAATCGATGCAAAATTTCCCGAAGGCCTTGTAGTATTTAGTTCCTTATGACTGGAATCAACCACCTGAAATGGACTGTATATTAGTGTCGTTATAAATCGATCAAAATGGAATTGGTGTATCATTAGACCCAAAAATGTGTTCATAAATTCAGGTCTTCTATAGTCAGCTCAAAATAGTTTCAAATTTGAAGAAAATCAACTTGTATTTAAAAACAGCAAGCTGCAAAACCATGCGGAAAATGCAGATAGCTTATAAATATCACTTTTCAAACTAAGCACAAAGCCAGAGGGTTTGAAAAACGTGCCCAATAAAATTCTTAGTTTATCTAAATACAAAAGATACTTTCGGTATTTGCAAATGACATGTTAAACGATATTTTGCAATTCCTTCTATATAATTGAAGTTAATTTTTCCCGACATATGATTGTGAATTTAATTGAAAATTAGAATTTTTGAATTCAATTTCCTTCAAAACCATCAAGTTGAAGACAGTCGAGAGCTATGTAATTAACCATAGAATACGACTTCTAAACAAGGTCTACGTAAACAACAAGAGAATGCGACCTTAAAACATGGCTGTCAAAGTAAATAATGAGTGATAAGAATCTCGAAAAATTATCATTCACTCGTATTAAATTTCAGATCGAAATAAAAAAAAAAGAGCGATCAAAGGTAAAATCGTCCAAGGTTTGATGCATCTTCTACAAATGATAATTTAACTAAAAACATTAAGCCTTGCATACCGTCACATTTCAATGACAATGGAAGAATTATACGTCTTTCCTATTAAGAATGTCATTTTGCATAATTTAATCTATATTATTTTGGCTCTTGAGAACTTCCAGTTTGCAGCATTAACGTATGTCTAGACACTAGTATATGCAGGTATAGGTAGGGTTGCCAACCGTCCCGTATTACTTACTATTCCCGTTTTCTCCCTAAACTGAGTCAGTGGTGATAAGTAAAGCAATCTTGATTTGTCATTATAATTTTAAAATGACTCGAGTCCAATTTTATAATTATGTGAATGAAGACAATGATATAATTAAGAAAGTAAAATCAATGACTGGGCTAAAAAGGATTAGCCTCGCATCTTTTTTTTATTATTCTTGTTTACTTTATTAGATCGCTTACACTTTATTAATTTTTCATCAGAGTAAAATAGACCATTATCTACCCACTCTTTTTCATGATTTATATATTTAGCACTTAAACGTCCTATATCAATGCTTGGAAATTATGGCAACCCTAGGTATCGAAGACATTTTTCATACTTGCTCTATGGACAGATTGAAAAATATTTCCCAAGTGAAATAAAGTATCCGGGGAAGCATAGGTTTTGTAAATTTGCATGTATTTTATTGCCAACTGTTCGAAATACGTGATTAAAATATAATTATTAAAAATGGCTTGGGCAAGGGTTATGTTGTATTATAGAGACCGGATCAGAACGATTTTAATAATACCAAGATTGATGGCAGCAACTATATTTAAACGACGGTAACTGAACATTGGCTGGGAAAACCTTTCATAAGATCGTCCGCTTTTTCATTCGACCAAACCAAACAGATGAATAACCACATCGAACCTGCAATTCATATTGGAGTAAAATTAAAATATATAATTTTGTTCATTTTTGAGAATTTTGGATTATATCCACCTTCATTCGATTGGTATATTATTAATATTATAAATAATATATATATAAATATATAATATAATAAATATATATTATAAATATTATATTTTAAATGCGATTTGAAAAAATTGAGGAAAACATAAAAATTTATTTTCGATATTTGTTATTTGAACTAATCAATGTACATGCAATGAACATGTGAATAATCCATTTTTCGGACTTTTATCTTTAAAATAAAAAAATTCCTATATCAGTTCTACATTAAAGGATATCAATATAGTCGATTCCGTTTATTTGGGCCAAATCTCAAGGAGAAAGCCAAATTAAAACTAATGCATAAATTAAAGTAGCAGTAGTAGGACAGTAGCAGCAGTGGTGCGGCGACAAAGGGGAGGACAAGGAGGGTTATGCGTGCCCCCGGCGACAGTCTTAAGGGGGCGCCATGCAGACAAAACGCTAATGCGTTAGTGTCACTTTTTAAAGCAAAATAGGATCAGGGGATGAAAAAATGTCATGCTTTGGCGCCATTTACACTTGCCAAATCACTGTATGTCCTGGGCGCCACTTACCCTCGCTACGCCACTGAGTAGCAGACGCATTTTAAAATAAGATCTCTACGATCCAGAAGTCGCACTAAACTTATGTTGCGTCGTGGGCAGATGTTATCTTTCTGTACGTTCAGCCTTAATTGGATCTAGCTATCAGTTATTTTTCTTTGCCCGTTGAAGAAACAAAAATAAGTTTAGTCTACCATTATCGCTACATCCTTTCACGTGTATAACTTACGAATAGACTTGATTTTCATCGGATTCATAACCCTTGCCATGACGACCAGAAAGGATTTTATTCTTTCCAGTAGAATTGCCTTGACGGATGAAATTAAAAGCCAGCCATTTAATAGAAGCCAAAGTAAGCCCACCGAAATAACTAGTATCACCAAAATCTAATATGGTACATCTCTTACAACAGGGTCATTATAGAAAGGACACAAATGAAAATCAAAATATAACGTGATGGAAATTATCCTGAAGTGGAAGAAGATTTAGATCAATGATTTCTTTTAGTCAGTTGTCAAGGCGTGAATATCAGCATTGCTTTCTTGTTATCTATTTAATAATTCATCAAAGCAATGAAAGAAAATTGTTTGTTGATTAATTTTATACGGAATTCTCTTTACTGGGGCAGTCGCTTGATTGGGCCAAAGAACTATTTTTTCTTTTGTACTTGTGTTTTCCTATAAATAGCTACACCACTGTAAATGTGAGGAGAAAACTTTTAGGACAGTATTTTTGCTTAAGTTTTGGCTTCTCACCTTCAATTGACCTCCCAAGTCCTGTTTTGTCGAACAATTTAACTTTTTAGTTCCTCAGGTTTATTAAAGATGCATTAATTGTGTTGTAGTGTACATGTTCAAATGGCTAGGTGAGGTTGCTTCCATGTTGTATGTTCAGTCACTTGTACACCACAAATAAAAAACTTCAAATTAAAATTGCTTGAAAAAGTTGCTTATTGTAGTGTATTAGTTGGGGTGTTCCTCAGTAATGCTATAAATGCATGGAATAGAGCAGAAAGTGTACAATCACAGTTCCAATTTGTTGCTACAATAAAAAACATAGTCCGAAAGATAAATGAACCAACTGACACATCACAAAACACTTATAAAATCAACAAAAACACTCCTTTTTTAAGTAAGAAATAACTTTAATTTTCAACAAACATATATATATCCATGTAATGAGATTGTGGTATACAAGTGATCAAGAGAAGCGATACTGAAAACTAGAACGTCAATTATTTTAATATCCTATAATATACATGTTGTTTTCACAAGTTTATCAATAAATACACTATGAATACATATAAACGTCTTCTGAGGCTTCGGTCAAATGGCATAGCTAAGGTTATAAATTTACAGGGCAGAGATGAAATCTTCTACATTATCACTCTTCGTTTAGTTTATTCCAGAAATAATTCTTCAACGCATAGTCCGTAAAAATTACTTGTGGATAAACACCTATATAAGGAAAACAAAATTAACAAAAATTAGTAAAAGGAATGCTCAACAGAAATTTTATAAACTGAAGAATTCGAGCCAGACTCGACTATGGAATTTATTTATTTTTAGCCATGAAAATAAGTATTAAAATATAATAATTTTGTTCCAACTTACTATAAAATTATTTTATTGTTACATTAAAGAAATCTACTGAAACAAATTTAATATTAAGTCAAATTTCTATACAGCGCCATCGCTGACAGACTATGCTTATTACAATCAGTTCAGTCTTTAGGCGATTTTTTTCATCTTACATACAAACATTACAAAATGTCAAAAGGGAGATATTAATTGCTTTTTTAGATTTTTTTTACGTAGTGTTACAAGAAAGCCAATGTTTATCTAATAGCAAACATTTGACACAGAAAGCATCACTTTAAGTGATTTTCTTTTAAGTTTCAAGCTGATGAAGTATCTATGGGCTTTAATTGCTACTATATTTATACTTTATGCAACTCTCTCATTCCAGTTTTACATAATATAATTATGCAAACTCGATCTAAAAACATAAATAGAAAATTTTATTCCGCTATATTTTTTATTTCATTTACTGTAATTTTGGTCTTTTCATTAAGAAACTTTTTTCAGCAAGATGAAGTTTGTCTCCAATTCGTTTCTTAATCCTCCAAGAATCGCGGTTTTTTTTTTTTTTTTTTTTTGCTATCTAATCAGATGACTCCTCCTGTTTTCAAAAGGGGTTGTCGTTTTCATTCATCTAAGAAGGCATAAAATACTTGAGATGTTTATGGATTCTACCTAATTTTTGCGTCAAATTATAAAGCTAATTAATGATTAAATTTTAGTTTATAAACCTAAAAATGCGATAATTCGATGCATGTCAATATGACGGGCGCGATCGTTAAGGGGTTAATGAAACCAATTGGAGTCGATCTCATGCTCATGCCAGATGCAACGCATAAATTTAATTTTGGAATCCATGAGGCTTCTTGTGGGATGAACACGGCGCATAAGACAACGCGAGTTATGGCTGTCGCTTGACTGTAACATCACATAAAGTGACTCCATCATCGTCTATACAACAGCTAACCAATTAAAGTATCTAAAAACTGAGCTGGTGATAAGCACTGTATTGAATTCAACTTAACAAAGATGTAGCAAATAAATTATTAATGACTTTATTACGTTACTGATATTTCTGCAATAATTTCGAGGAGTCTGGGTAGAATTCTTCAAAAAAGAAATTTTGAATAAAAAAAATTTATTTTGTCCATAAATTATTTCAAACCTTTCAAGAATTTATGAGAAGATGAATTCATAATACATATTTTCATAATTCCTCTCTACGAATTAATTTTTTTTTTTTTTGCTTGCTTATAACCAAAGCAAAGTCATAAAACAGGTCTTCATAAAAGTAAAGATGATGCTAACCTTCGAAATATAGGCAGAAAATATTTTATGGACACCTATAGTACAGACAAAATAAGTGCTAAGAACAATTGCAGATCCACACTTATAATAAGAGTGAGACATTGAAGCACTGAAGATATATATGACTGGAATAAACTAAAGAGTGATAGCAGGTGAGAGAAAGGAAAAAATAAATTCTAAGAGTGAATTCAGTCTTTATTTATATATTCTTCATAAATCTAAGAATGTTTGCACTTATATTCCATTGAGAGAAGTCAGAAGAAAAAGTTTTTTCAAAAGTTCAGTCAAGGCTTGAGCACAGACACAAAGATGAAAAAAGAGTTCATATTTTTAGTTGTCAGTAGTGGTGATAGTAGTGTCCATTTAAAAAGGCAGGAGAAAAAGAGTAACAGTAACAGAAAAAAAAATCACAAAAAAGTTCAGTTTTTTTTTCTTTTAATAAATATATATAACACTTTGTAAAAAAATATTCATACTTTCTAAACATTCTCGTATAAGATGTACGATTTTCCACGAGTGACATAGGCTTGGGAAGACCTCTTCCTTCGGTTCTAAAGTTCCAAAAAATTTTTCCAAGTCAAAAATAAAGAAATGTCTTTCGGCATATAGAAAATTAAAATTAAAAAATGTTTTGTTTCACAGAAAAACATCCATTTTTAGTTTATTGCATTAACCCTGGAATGAAAACGTGGAGTCAAGGTGACTATGACACGGCCGCTGTAGAGAAAGAAGAAATGTTATCCTCCTATTCCTTGCTGTCAACAGATCTTGAGCCAGCTGAAGACCGAGTGCATCCTTATAGGGTCTGCAGGCAATTTTATAAAACTCTCGAGTCAAACTGAACTATATGACCTTGGGATTGAGAACCCCTAGGATTATCAGAAGAAACTTTTGTTCCCGAATGGGATGAAACAATAAAGAAGTCAAACAGGAATGTCACAATTGAGATAATGAGCATTCCCCATCACGTTGCAATTCGAAAAATGATGGAAAAACTCATATCGAAAATGAAATTTATATGTAGAAACGCAATTTATTCAATGCTTTTTTTTATTTTAATAAATAAAATGACTACTGTTCAGTTTGCGTTCATAAAATGCGTCAACGCTTTCAAAATGGACTAATCACAGAGTAGAAGTCAGACTGACTCTACATTTTCAACTGAAGGATCACAGCAGCGACGTTTCCATTCCAGGGTTAAAACAAAGCATTTAAAAAAATGAAACAAAAAGAAATGCACAACAGATGCAGGTTTAAATGCCACTTTAGCACTGATCAGTTCGTTTTCATGACAAATTGAAAGGCGAGCTTCTGGAAAACGGGCTCCCTTGCACAGATTAAACAAAATTTTCTTTATGTACACCGATTGTGCGTGATGGCAGCTATCTGTTTATTGTAGCACACAGGAAATAAGTACAAGTATCAAATTAAAAGCCATGGTACAAGAAGCAAGTTCTCGTGGTGGTCTTTGGTAAAGCACGCGCGACTCGTACTCCAATTCGATACATACTAGAAATCCAACGTAAATTAACACTGATAATTAGTATAACAAAATATAAATAATATTACCACCATACAAAATGTAGAATGCACCTTTTTCGAAGCTACACATGTACTATTCGATGCTATCCTACGTACACTCATAAGCATAAGGAGTTTACAATCTTGTACCGTCTGTCTAACACGACAATTTATTCCGACGCGAAATTGCGACAGGCTGTTGCTTTAGAAATATTTATTGAATTAAACCAATAACCCTTTTGCCTTTGAGATTTCAGGCAGACCTAAAATTTGTCATAATTTTTGAGTTATAAGCGCGCTTCTGTTTCCGGGAATAAAACTGTTCTTGAAAATCGTATTAAAGATGGCACGAATTTTAAAATCTGAATACCATTCTCTGCAGTATACGTAAAAGGATTTTATTGGTTTTAAATATGCAATTATGAATCAGAGAAGGGATTTACGGACAGTTTTACCTTTTCGACGGACAATTTATACCAGAATATAGTTATAATGAACAAATTAATATAGTCTTATTTGTTTCCTCAGCGTTCGACGTCCTCATACGAGGCTGCCGATATTCATATAAACGAAAAAAATTTACAAAATATATCGAGACACTGTAAAAATAAATAGTGCATCCAATGTCTGAGGCGTGCTTTAACATGCCCATTGACTGTATAGAAAATATCCAGTAAAGAGAAGCCAATGGGTTGGGAAAATTAATTCTGCCTTCGTCCTCCCTCTCGACTCGAAATAGAAAAGCCCCATTTCTATAGCAACAGCAGCCACCAAGATACACAGGCGGGGTTAGTTCGAGGTAAACAGACAGTAAAATGTACAGTGCCAACCTAGGTGAAATTCATACTGCGTTATACGCTTTTAACACGTTTGATTAATAGTCTAACTGCTACAATAAGATTATATGATTTTTTTTTTCTTTTTGCTACAGTCAAAATTGAAAAAGCATGTGGGTTCTTAACTGTCACAAGACATTGCTGACAGTGTACATGAGGAGTGAATTTATAGGTTGGCGCTGACAGTCGATTACAAATGGCAAGTATATAATCATACAAAACAACAATTTTTTTTTATAAAAATATTATTATAATAACATTTAAAGCATTTACAGATCCCTTAGACACGACAATTATAGACACTGCAGCAAAAGTTCATAAAGGTGCAAAAATAATAAATTGTAATAAATATTTAAAATTATTTATTTTTATTATTATACAGGAGATGTGAATTTATTTAAATGCATTATTAAAACTGTTTCATTTGAAAAAAAAATTACTTTAAGTCAACTGTATCGTGACTTATTCACAATGTTAAAAATGCATGTTCGCTGAAAGAAATGCAGCAGAATACATCTTATATGTCATTTAGTTTCTGAAATTCCAGTTTCCGTACAACACAAACAAAACACTCTTTTAAAAGTCCGATATTTGACGAAAACCACGAGTAAGAGTAGATAACATTTTAAAAAATCGTCAAAATCCGAGCACAATATTTAAAAAATAATTCAGCATCTCTTTGAAGAGAATCAATAAATATAACTATAAAAAACAATTCAGTGTCAAATAGTCAAGTTTTATCTCACCTTAGCAATAACAAGAAAAAATATGTCACTTTGAAAAAATAAATATGACCTTAAATGACTTAGCATACAGAGGAAAAGTTTTCAATCTTAAAAGAGTATGAAATATTTTAACCACCTTTTGAAGAACATATATAATAAATAATGGATATGATATCTCTGCAATCAAAATAAGATGGTAAACTATTGTTACCAATGCATTATAAAGGCCTTCACGAGTCTTTGCTCATTTAAAAGTAGTGAATTAAATAGATCAGGCAAGAAAAGTTTAAGCACCCAGTTAAAATATATATATGCGATATCAAAGATAATAAAGACGATTTCCTTCACAATAAGTCTTTTCAAAAATGAAAATTATCATGTAAAACTATGATGTCCATTAAGAAAGAAGCTAAGCAGAAATTATTTCTCATAATGGTTTTCATTCAGTATTGTATTACTGGTTGTTTCAAAATGGTATTTCAACTATGGGAAGCTGAACTAATGAAATCACTGCAACGTGTTCTCCCAAAACAGTACATAAGCAAATAGGCAAATCATTTTAAATTTATCAAAATAAATACGGGAATAATAAAATAAATGAATTTTTAAAGTTCATTGTTTAAAAAAAATTCTATGTACCACAAATTTTAAGAGCATAAGCCAAGTGTTCATAAATAGATGAGTAATATTCAGAAAGAAACATTTTAATTACTAGGAGCTCGGAGCAGAGGGACGAATGTGAAAAAGTGGTCAAGATAATAAAGTCGAGATTTAATGAATTATTTAGCGGTTTGTTCCCTTTTTATAATTGATAGCGATTTTCAAATACAAACAACAGATTTTGAGAGGCATTTAACAGGGATCTACAAGATGTCATAAAATTACTGGTACAGACGCACAACGGAGGTAGATAAGAACAAGTGAAACCATAAAAAATTGCATTGGAAGACAAAACCTGAAAAGTCACCTGAAGGTTATACTACCCTCCTAAGCTTAAAAGGCGTACCTCATTTTTTTTTTTAATTTTCAGATTTTTCTTATTTAGTAATGTTTGTGAGCTGCCCGACATATTTCTAAACAAAAAGCCCGTATCTTATTAAGAAATAGTAGGAAAACCACTAAAGAAAAAATGCGCCTCGCATAAAACTAACTCAATGTACATTTACTAAAATGTTCATAGCCAAAAATTATAGCTTTATATACGTCTTTTAGGCTTAGGACGGCAGTATAGGCGGTATTTCTCATTAGCACGCCAGAGGTGCAATTTCTTTTTTTCCTCATTCAAACTGTAGATGGCGTACTAAGAATACCGGCATACGAACTCGGAGCGGATAGACATGTACCTAGCATATGGATTAGTTGAGAGCAACGCACAAACTGTTTGGAAATTAATCTCGTGATAAAACTAAGCAATGCCGCTACCGAAATCAAAGAAACTACAGGCGTCCAGCAATCAGTGTCAGGATTGTATAACATTTTAAAGACGGATTCATGAAGTAAGTAAGTGCGCGAATATTATCTTGGCGCAAGATCCACTCTCTGGATAAACTGCGCCAAAACCAGATGCTCTCTATAGTGACGTCATTAAGTGCATTCATCTAGTACCACTAATTACTACCATGTGTCATTTTTGCTTCTGGTGCCTCTTCTCGCACATTTCGGTCAAGGATTCGTTTGCAACTATGGTTCATTCTGATGTTATCTACCTCCCCTGAGCGTTTGTACCGATAATTGTGAGACACCCTAAACAGTCAGTGACACTCATCCAAGGACAAACACCAGGACAATAACTTATTACCTAAAACTATTTCACTTTTGCATATTATCCTTTATGTCCGAACTCCTGAATTTTTAAAGAAAAATAACGATTAAAATAAAAATCCGAATTCTCTGGGCATGCTGTAAGTGAATAATAATAAGAGTAAAAGACGGTCTCGGAATTTCATTCAACTACTATAAACCATAGATTCGCAGAACATTCAAAGATCGATTAATTTTCATGATTTCTAATCCTCAAAATTAAAGGAAACTTTTTTAAACAAGAAATATCTGAAGGAAATGGGCATTTAAGTTGCAAATTGTCTTCATAACATCCTAAATAGAAACTAAAATCTTCATTCTACTGTTACGAGATCTGCTACTGACATACAGGCAGTCTTCCAGTTCTGGTAGACTCAGGGTAGACGTTGACATGATCCAGTTATAAAGCAAATAAAGTCTATTGTAGAATTATTAGAAAAGTCCACAATACTGAACACATTTCAACTAGAAAATATGAACTTACGAATTTCCGATAGAAAATTCTATCCAATTTCTGCAACAAGTCAAAAAGTAATCCAAAAAACTATCCATTTTATGAGCGCCTTTCCGAGTCCGAGTAAATATCCAGCCATTCCCTTAGCAATTGCTTCCAATAGAGTTCACTTTTGGTTCGATGCACACCATATGCCTTTTGATAAAATTACTATCTGTGTTTCTCACAAATTCCCATTCATAAGCGCCGAAGCTTTCCCATCCCATAACACGTGAAACACCAATAAAAACCGACAATATCCTCTGGTCATTCGCACTCAGTCCGAAGCATCCCCAAATAAAATATTCACTTGTGTCCTAATGGCACTTGGATCGTGTCAACGCGCCTTCAGCCACCAAGAACTGGGATCAGGCAGCCTGCACCACCAAGACAAGGTAAACGAAACAGCAGATGACAGGTAGATGGAGAAAGCGACCTACCTGCTGCATTTTTTCGAAGTCCAAAGACGGTCGATGCTCAACGAGATTTGTACTGGTGGCGGTGGCCGTTGTGGTGAGGAGTGTGCGTCGATGTCTCTTCCTGGGCGACACAGAGCACAGCTCGTGGGGTGGGATGGTCGTGGAGGCGTGGAACAGCTTCGGGGGTGGCGACAGCGACCTGCTGGGCTTGGGGACGTTCGCGGGGGGCGAGGACCGAAACTCCACGGGGGCAGACACGCACATAAGGTCTCGAACCTCTTCGTCCGAAGACCCGGACCCGAGACTCAGTCTGGTATTGGCCTGAGACCACTTCCTTTTTTCCGGGTACTTGGCGATTGTGCCGCAGTTAATAACTTCCAGCTCCTCCTCGGAGCTGTGGTGGTCGAAAGTGTGGTCGCTGTCGCTGGGTAACGCAGAGTCCAGCAGGTTGGGGCTGCAGCCCGCACCCCCGCCGCCCTCCGTCGTCGTGTCCGTGATGGTGTCCAAGGTGCTGCTCGCACGGTCAGATGGAGCGGAGCTGCCGTCGCAGTGTAGGGAGTCGTCCATATCTGCAAGATAGGAATCATTAGTTCATCGGTCGGTGACTATGTCATTCAGTGGACCGGCATTTAAGCGAGTCCACTAACTGGCACAGTATTAAACTGATTATTATAAGACTTTCTAACAAAAAAGCAAGAAATTAATACGACAGCTTCCCAATTATTTCGACTGAAGTTCCGCTACAGAAGCTAAAACACGCAATTCTGAATGCTGACCAAGATTATAAGGCAATCGTTAAGTCAGTACCCCAACTCTATACCAACAAATGTAGCTAATGTCGCATCGTAAGTGCAGAAGACTTAAATACAGAAGAATACGGTGGAATTCTGACTAAAATCTAAAATACTTTTTATATTACAAAAGAACTAGTGCTTATATATTAGCATTTTATGCTTTCTTTCGCAACGTGCTAACTTTGAGGAAAAAATTTTAGTCCAGAATCTGCTGAGATCATGGAAGTACACATGCCTAAATAATCTCATCATACCCAGTCTAGTAGAAGATGAGAGCTCTATATCTCTTGATTAATGAAATTTAGTAAATCTCCAAATTTGGGGAGTTCTCAACTTTGTCGGCAAAAGTGCCAATACTTATTCCAAATTCCTTTTCCATGCCGAGAGTAAAGCAAATACGTATCTAGTGATATTTTTTTAGAGATGCTTGCATGACGCATCTGTGCAAATACGTACAGTCAATATGTTGGGCATTTCGATATGGAATGGATCAATCAATACTCTGAAGTGTTGTTGTCACTAGGCAAGCAATTAAGAAATGGCTTGAACCAATACAATCTCTAAAATATCTAAATACAGAGCTATTTTCCCACCTTTTCACCACAGTACCTCAGACCACTATGAATACCGAACCGAGTATATTGTATTATGATAAATCAGCTGGCCAACCACCATCTTGAAAGAGAAAATAGTCCAAAATTGAGTTCCTTCGATTTTTAAAAATGCAAAAACCAACAAGATTTCCCTGATGCATAGCACGTATTTCATTTCAGAACAAAAACTGCCTGTGACTGTCTGCAAAGACTGGCCCAAAGGGTGAAAGCGCGCAAATTCGAACACAAAGTCAGAGATTCAGTTCTTTCAGATATAGAAGTGTATCTGGCTTAAAAATCGGAGCTTAAAAGCACAAGGTACTCTGCACTTTAATGTTAAATGTGGCGTAAAAATGAAACACAACGAAGCGAATGGCGGTACAAAAAATATATCACCAGACACGAGAGTTATACGCAAAGCAACATGGCATGGCTGGTCTTCCACAACTGCAATAAATATTTTTCTTGGAATATAGAACTCGATATAAATATTTATATTTCGAGACACAAGTGCTTGAGGCACTTATCAAAATCAAAAACAGCCACCGGTAACAAAGGTGTCAATTTACATGACGTCACAACCCACGGCACGTTGTCTTACTCTTTTTCTTCCAGGAAGATGCGCAATGGATGACAACAATAAATTGGCGAGTACGATTCAACTCCATTTTAATACGATTTTTTTTTAACCACTGCTGAAGAATAAAAAATATGAAACGTGTTAAAGAAACGAAGCACTTTACATTAATGAGGATATACAGATCACATAGTATTGCATTCTGAACGAATAAGAAATGGAAAAATCTTTCATACATAACGCACAGATGAAGAAATATCAAAATATTTTTCAGCACAAGTTGTGAATGTATAAAAATTGGGCCAAATCTTAAGAGCCTGTCATCGATGAATTGAAAAATGTTTAGAAACGGATAGAAACTGAAGGTAGTATAAAAATCATACTAGAAAAAATTGAATTTTTATGGTACAATTCTAATGTAAAATTTAAAACAATTACTTCTTAAGAATAAGCAACCTACCATCCTCAAAATATAGAACAATTTTCAAGCACAAAATTTGGTGAACAAAGAAATTTGTACGTTATTATTTGGTATTCCATTTCATGTGGAATATAATCAAGCTGTTTAGATGTCACTGCACAGGAGGTAATATTTTGAAATTTTCCCAATCATTCATTCTGCCTTATGAATCAAAATTAAGAACGTCACTTACGATTATCGCAATTTTTACAATTAAAACTCGCTTATCGTTTGCGCAGACCTCAGTGCATTATTTTGTAAGAGAATAACTGTTAGGAGAAACCTTGTAATTCAGCAAGGTTTTCAAATCAATAGTAACATTAAGGGTTATGGATAAAAAAGAATATTATACCAGTTGACAACATTATGCAAATTTTAGAATTCCGCAATTAGTCTGCATTACAATTTGAAATTTGTGTCTGTAACTCCTACAAAAGATAATTTAACGTTGCTATACAAAATGAATGGCAGCTTGTATTATCAAAATTATACCATTGAGCCTTCGAGAAAGAGAACCACTTTCGCTTTTGCCACAACAAAAAAAAACGAGGCGGAAGATTACCTATCGAGATGTACCATGCTAACGAGCCCCGTTACTGATTAGGGTACTATTTTCTGCCGCGCTTTTCCCTTTTCACCAATGAAAGACAGGATCTGGTTGATGTAAACAGGAAGATAGCGGTAAGCGCTCCGTTTCATCTGGTGGGGAATGCATCGAAAAAGGCTTAGCCGAAAGGCTGCAATATCTTTTCCTACCTCCTTTTTCTTATCTACAAAACTTTAAACTGTTTCGATACCAGCGGGAACACTTCCCATTTTGTAACTTTTTATTTTTATTCTGCACTTCAGAAGCAGTTCGGCCATTGAAGCAGCATCCCATGGAATTAACGTTGGAAGACTTTGAAATGATGCAGTAAGGCTGACTGATACAAATTTTAGTTTGTCATGCTCCAATCTTGGATTTTAGTGAACACTTACTTTTGGTTAAGAAATTGATTACCATATTGTGCACATCTCCCTGATAATTTCAGTAATCAAGCAAAATATGAAACACTTGTTCGAGTGAAAACTATAAAAATTCTCTTTACCAATCTACCCGATAATTTTAAAAATACATTACCACGTTCGCTGAGATTCGGACCTTCTATCTAATTAGATAATCCCTTCTCTGCTATGTCTTAACTACAGTAGAGAAGGAGTCATCTATTTAGTTAACAGGTGAATCAGGCGATTCACAGCGGCAGCCAACGTGTTAAAGCGTGGCGCACTTGATTCAATGATAGGGGAAAAAAAAAAAACATTCAGTTAAAAAAATTCTACTTCCCTACATCCAATTGCCGATTAATATCAAAAACACCTAAACGGAACCTCATTTTGCTAACTTGATTGTGTTTTCATTTGATAAGTATAACCGAACATATTGAAGTCTATTCACACATAAGTGATAATTTAATCTTGAAATTCACCGCACATATTCCAGAAGGAAACAGGTCGAGCCATCACAGTTCTGCGTAAGGCAACGTCGCAGAAAAGGGCATGCGTAGTTTTTACGCTTGTTTTGTGCTCGTAACGTCGGATGAAATGGATCAATTGAGCACACATAATAATTAAAAAAAAAAAAAACCTAAAATCTTTGATCAAATGTTGTTACATCGCAGTAATCGATAATTGCTGCTAAAGCACACAAAAAGTTGTATTTGTTTGGCTGCTTTAAGCTTTCTCTCTCGTTTTAACTCGAAATAATTTTAAGTTGCGACCGTGTGTGTTCTAGGGGCGAGACAAGATGAATGTCTTACTAAAGCGGATAGCAACTAGCTCACCCCCCCCAAAAAAAATCTTCTCTACACATCACACATTTAAGTTTAATCAAAAATGAGTAAGCTTGAAATAATACCTACCTAGATCACTTCATACTGATCATTCTCAGATACGAAAATCCTCCGCGCTTTTGCGCATGCGCCCAGCGGAGTTGATTTTACCAAAATAAGGATGAAGTGAAAAATGGAGGGGGGAGATGCTTACATTTTACTTAGTAGTATAAAGCAACATTTTATTTTCATTTACCGATTTCCTGTAAAGACTGAATATAAAAAGTCTAACTAAAAAATAAAAAAAAAAAAACACGCCTACTCAAATGAAGTTCATGCCTTGACAAAGAACCCCGGAAAAGCACTCATGTTACTCATTGCCTGTCACCCCTTTCCGTAGTAAGATCGTCCAAAAGTGCTAGTCTCGGGTTTTTGAAACGAACAGTATATTACGACGTGTCTAAATAACAAGATTTTTAATATTTAAATCTATAAGTCAATTTTACGTTTAATTGAGAAGACAAAAATTACTTAGGCACGCTTAAGCATCCTTTAACTTCTAATATGGACTGAAATAATAAATATCCCAAATAGGATGTGTCATCTAATTAGGACAGTAAATGGACTCGTAGGTCAAGGGATTAATAATGTTACAAATTTGTTAGCGATAATTGCTCCTAAAGCGCACAAAGAGTCGTATTTCATAAAGTTCTTGCATTTCCTTCGTTGCTTCAGGCTTTCTTTCGCTGGTTTTAACTTGAAATGTTTTTAAGTTGTGGCAGTGTTCTTCTTGGAGCTCGACATGATGACAATAATTAAAAGCAATAATACAAAGAGGGTTGCATCTAAATTGCGATTGAACGAAATAAATATTTGTTCACCAATCCTTGCTGAAAAACAAGTTCCCTCTTACAACGGCAGGAAAAACCGAGTTCATCTCGAGTACCTGAATAAAGTAAAGTAAAGAACAAATTCAGAATGTAGAGACACACTTAACCTTCTGGCAGAGTGATTCGAAAAGACACTTGTTAAGCTGCGAAGCACGGGCGCCAGCACATTTCTTTCAAGGGCACTGAGACGAACGCCGATGTTCGAAAATTTGAAAAGAAGAGAGAAAAGTAAAAATTACCCAAGGAACAAATGAGGAGTTCCTATTTCAGCCGTTTTATAAGTTATTTATCAGTCGCCCGAAAAAAAAATGAGAATAGAGGGGGTCTAAAAATAGGGCAGCAATTTGGGAAAAGGACTTCAAGATGGCCATGGTTTCGCCCACCTAAGTACCACTCCTAAGAGTGGTCGTCACCGTTAGGGGGAGAGGGGGGAATAAAGGCAAGAGAAGACAAAAGATGGGGAGGGGGAGGGGAGAATAGAAGAAAGAGGCAGTGGAGAAGAAAAGGCTCTTCAAAAGGACGCCACGCGTTAAGTGCATTGATGAAATCCTTTAGAAAAAGGGAAGTTCTGCAGCCGATCGAAGATAACGACGATGGAAGAGAAAAAAATATAAAGGAACGGGAAATTAAAGGAAGAAAAGAAAGGAAACTTTAAAGGTGAAGTCAGATGGGTTGGGGCTAAGGCTGTGTCATCTTAGCGGCGCGTCATTTCCGCAAAAGCTTTGCTACCTGATGGAAGCCCAGATTACGAAGTTTAAGCTTTGGGACATTTTTCCCATCCTAGATTGTTTTGTTCAAGCTTTGGTTTTATTTTCTGTCGTTCTTTTCCAGTGATCTAATCACTTTGTGTACTGGAAGAGAATGAAGTTCCAGTATAGGATACGGAAGAAATAGGGGAAAAACTGATCCACTGGAGGTAAACCGAATCCATGATTCGATTCGGTAGGGTGTTTACAGGTTTGTTTCGAGAATTCAATTTAAGAGACGTCGAAGGTAACAGAACTGGTAAGATGTTGTCATCTGTTTTAAGTTCAGCAAAAATAATTAAATTCTGGTGAACACGGCGTTTGCTGAGCATGCCTATGAATGTAAATAATAGACTCTCAGCGAAATGCAAACGATCGAACAGATGAAGAAGGGGGGTGGGGGTCGGAATATAGCGTTAAAAACAAAGGCTACAAAGCAGACAAGAAATTCAGATAGTTGGTTGGTTTGAGGAAGTAAACCATCTTGTTTCATATCTTCTTTAAAAAAATCGTTTTCAGAAATTCTCTTAATTTCTGAAAACTATTTTTTAAAGGATGTATAAAACTATTATTCACAAGGATATGAACGTAAATACTCTTTAGATTAACACAGTTTTTAATAATAAAAATACAGAATATTTACACTGAAAATTAGTCAATTTTAATTAAATTAAACGTATTCTACTTTTTATCAGATAAAAACGGAAAACAATTTTTCAGAAAAAAAAATTATGAATATCGTACATGATCGGAAGAATACTTAACAAAATATTAACCAAATTGTTTACAAGATTAATCTTTCTCGACTTTAAAATTATATTTTGTAACTTTAGATGTTGCAAAAACTTCTAGTCATTCTCTCTCAAATTAATTGCAACTTTGGCTTTCTTTTTTTCCCCCTTAACGAATCCACAAACTTTTTAATTTTTCAGAGCCAAAAAGCTTTTAATGTTCAAATATTAATGGCAAACAGCCTTTTCCATTGGTTGGTGTTATCACTAATAAATAGAACCCAGCGATTTTATGGAATTTTAGAGACCTTAAGTACACAATTAGGCTTTATAATCTTGTTGCAGATTTATATTAAATAGCCTTTAGTAATGCTGCAAGGGCTACAAGAACGAATCTTTTAATTACATTTTTGATAAGTAATGGGTGTTTTGGGATTACAGTAAGTACACAGAAGGAAAAAAACATTTTGGACCTAAACTGGCAACATTAACGAGTATTAGCATTTTGTGCAGCTGTTGCGTTCTGATAGACTAACTCCTTTTATGTCCTGTATTAATAATTAAGGCGAATTCCCGCCCAAAGAGCTTTTATTCTTTGAACAGCTTTAAGTACAGCCATTTCCAGATACATTTTAAGTGCCATTCCTACAGCAATTGAGGTAAAAGCAGAAAGCTATTATAAACAGATTTTTTTTCTTTTAGTATTGTCACGTTCTCGTTTTAAGACCCATCACATTATTAATATGGTTACATTAAAAAAGTTCGCACAGCCATGGATTAAAATTAAATTTTTAGCGTGTTTTAAGTATTGGCCAACAGACAGATATGGAAAATGAAAAATCTACATGTCATACATGATATCAAAACCAGATTATCCGCCAACAGCGTTCGGCTCATATTTTTACGCGGTTATTATATATAATAACCGGTTATTATATATAATAACCGGTTATTATGTATAATTACCGCGTTGATTATATATAATAACAGATTACCCACATTGACCATAACATATATACGCAAGCATTTTAAGAAATAAGCGAGCTCAGCAAAACCCTAGGTAAATTTAAGATTATCCTGTAAAATGCATCCCACGGCATCAATTAGCTTTAAATAACTAAATTTATTACATTTAATATTATAACAACTAGATGGTGTTATAGTTCGCGTCCAACATGGGACACAAATTAATTATCATCATGAATTTTTAAATTAATTATTACATAAAATTTATTATATTAACGTTAGACATGCACAGTTACGTAACCGTCATATAATTTTTTATCTCGGGAAGGTTTCGAAATACACTTGACATCAAGTTCAATTCTGACTGCTGGCAGTTTCAACTGCTCGGGCACTCCCCTGCGCATGCACGTCAACCTGCATTTGTGCGCACGCATCCATAATAATCCTTTTATATAATATTTTAGAAAGTTATTATCATTACGTGAAATGTAAATTCTCATTCTCTACACAACTGTGCCATAATACAATTGTGTAATGAATAATGTGACCATACGTCCCGGTGTTTGGTAGCCTATCACGTTGTCCTCAAGCACAGCTTCGGGACACCCAAATGTACCGTTTTCAGAAAGAGAGCAACCCACGACAACAATTTCAAATAAGAAGAGGCCAAAATAATAACAATAAAAAATGACGGGAGGCTGACTTTTTCAAACAGCCGCTGATGTTAAAGGCGTAGGACTACTTTACTCGCGTGACTCTTGTTTTTCAGAAATACTAATGTATGGAAAATTGGCGAAATAAAATGAAACTAAGGTTACAATGAAAATTGTTTTATTTCTTAATAAAATATATTACAATGTCAATTCTTTTGTTTTGAATTCTTCAATCGCCGAATTACAATTCCGATTTTAATTTTTTTTTCTCTTTTGTATCTTCTGTTGTTACCCTTTATCTCTAAAACAAGACATAAGTTATGTTTTTAACATATGTAGTTACCGAAACATAGAGGATCTCCCATACAACGTTTTTTGTAGCGTTTTGGTGTGAATCAAATTCCTTCCTGAGCTCCCAATGAGGGGAACGCAGTCCTACGTTAAAATCCTTCGGTAATGTCCAGTAGCCCGGCGATGACGAAGCATGCGCTAATACTTGTCACACATATGCCAGTTGGTCAAAAGCCTGCTATCTCTCATTTAGTTCTAACTACATTACACCACATGAAGTGACAGAACGAAACACTGGGAATATTTTAAGCGAAAGCCGTTGGGTGGAACTGTTCAAAAACTTTCACGCCAATAATTTAAATCATGCAAACTTTCGCATAATTATTGAATATATTCTATGTCTGCGCGGCACAAATGCTCCAGTGGAAAGGGTCTTTTTCCTCATGAATAAGTTGTGGACGATCTAGTAGACATAGCTTCAAGTCGCAATTTATAAAGCAACATTAATTGCCAAAGATAATTTCAAAAACTCTTGCCAAGAATTTCATTCTTATTTTAAAATCTTCACTAAATATACTGAAGCAAAAATGTGTTCTTCAGAAAAATGCAAGTTCACATGAAATATTTATTTTCACGTGTTTATTCCCGATCTTTTCATTAATAAATAAAAATTAGTAAATGTCCCGTTTTGAGGGAAAAATAAATGGTCACTTTAGTAATGAAACAAGTGCAATAGCGAAAATTCAGAAAAAAAGAATCGCAAAGCGTCCACAGCGACCGATGAGTATAAAGTGGCATCGCTGCAACTTTTGCCGGCCTGGGTGAGCTTGTAACATACGACCCTTCCTTTACAAGTTATATAGGGTACACAAACCTTAAAATAAAAATAAATTTCATGAAAAAACATTTCATTAGTAACATAATTCGTCGCTTGATGACATCGACCACTGCAGATAGGTGAAATCGCGCGTCCTCCCCCAGTCTTTCTTCCACATATCGGAAATTAACTGAAAAAATATTTTATGTGCACAGTTGCTTTCAGTCACGGAAAAGGGATCCGTTTTTGTTACATGATTTGCGTGACAATCTTAATGATGTAATTGTTCTAAATGAAAATTTGAAATAGACAGTCTAAAAATATCCTGAAATTCCGGATATGGGGACGTAAAAGATACGGAATTCCTGATAAGTCCTGAACACAATCATCTATGTAGCACGAGCCTATACATAAGGAAAAATAATAATATCCAAAGGATTCACGACGACCACCTTCCATTATGTACTCAAATAGGGTAACGGTATAGTAAAAGTTGGGAAGGAGAATTGTATGTTACTTTCATACGAACTACTTACGTGTATATGAAAAAATGAGACCATACGGGACCAAAGGCTCAGAATTTGGAAATGTCCCGGCTAATCCCGGACGTCTGATCACTAAACCCTTAACATACAATGACGTCTCCGACACGCGCATCGAATTACAGAATTTTTGCTATTTAAAACCGTATTTAGGTCAACGTAACAAATACAAAGTTCTACAAAATTAAATACAAAAAGTATCCTTTACCATTGAAATAATAAAAAAATATCCCAAATGAGTGGTGGCATCTTATTAGGTGGTTAAATGAAATCGTATGCCAAGTGATGAAGTCTAAAATGACCGAAATGTTTTATTAGTATGTGTCGAGTTTTTAGACGCACATTAGATAAATAGAGAAGAAGAAATTAGCAGACACAGTAAACAAATTTTTGCCAATTTAAACCAAAAGCCAACGGTCTCGAAATCAAAATGCTATGCATTGCACGCGTTCCATCGCGGAGCGCGTGCTGAGGACGAAAACGGCGATTCCCTTTCAAGGCAAATTAAGGTCAGTGAACCGAGCAGCTGCCAATCAAGACTAACAAATAATGGAGCAAACAATGCATCACAACCACGCTCCAGCTTTCCGTGTTTTTCCCATCCTCCTCGTAACGGAACTGGAAGTAGAACCGACTCATAAATGAAACGCCTACCGAAAGTGAAACGATGCAATCGTTCTGTCGATATGGCTTTAAAAAAAAAAAAAAAAAAAAATCAAACTAAGCATTTGCAATTAATTACATGACATAAAAAAATAGCCATTTTGACTATCAAGTATAACGAATTCGAATCGCATAATTTCGGTTTTAGTAAAGTGAAGTGAATAGACCTACTGAATTGGCCCAGACAGTGCCAATTGTAACTCTTTGTCTCGATTTTAGCCTATCAATAAATGGTTCATTTATTAAAAACCATAATATGACCAATATGAATGAATCAACATGAGAGAAAGATATTAACCCTTTCGAGCAGTGGGAAATATACTTCCCACCTAATTCATCAATTTTTAAACTTACAAGGTAGGCCTATTTTAAAGTTCTCAACAAATTTTTCGACGAAAGGATCCTGGACGTTCCAATTTCTTATATCAAACCGTAAAAAAGTGTCTCGACTTTTTAATTAATAAAATTAATTAACAAAAAATAATGTCATCTAATTATAGCTGAATGAATTTCTTTTAACTTAATCTCAACTCCAAAGTTATTTTGTTATACCATTACTACAAAAAAATGGCCCTTGAAAGGGTGAAAAAGCAATAGTAAAAATGTATCGTTCATATTTCTTTTCGTATTTTTTTGAATTTTTAATAATTGATCTGTTATAAAAAATCAGAAATAATTATATTAATTATTTCTTTTTTAGTTAATGGCCAGGAACAAAATCCAGAGTCCCAAGTTGCGCTCGGGTAAAAGTAGTTCATAACTAAAGCTTTCAATTTTACTTATCTGATCTTTCACCATGGCTCTAAAAAGGTTTAAATCGGATTTTTAATGTTAAAGACTACTTTCGTAGATAACCACATAAATATGAATTTTTAACAACTAAATTATGATCTTCGGTTGAATGACGGTTTGGAAAAATATATAGAAAAAGACTGAAGTGATGTTAAACATTTTCCTTTCATGCCCTCTCTCACTGCATGCATTCGCAGCGACATCTAGTAGCATTTGAGAAACTATTTCAATTCAAAGTTGAGGGTTAGTTAAAATAAGAATATGTAGATGAGTTTCAAGTTTTTTTGCAATGTCATGACAACATACGAAAAAATTCTTCAATGTCCCTATGCTTTTTAATGCATCCTATGTTGAGGGGGGCAGCTCAAATATAGGACGAGAAGCCAAAGAATAAGTAAGCGGGGTCTCGCTTTCCCGGTGGGTGCAATAATAATGGTGTGGGTCGTCTGGGACCATCTGCGATAATGAGTTGTACTTCTGTTAAAGGGAGAGGGGGTTGTCTCGTAATGAGGGGCTATTATGCGTTTGGCCCGAGTGCCCATGTTTTCTGTCGCGGCGGTCGGCCATTCAGATACACAGCTACGGTTTCGCCTTAGGACGTGGTGATTATTACTGTATTCCCCACTTATGAAATTGCATCTTCCATATATTTAAAATAACTGGCAAAACCAAAGAATCGCTCCCCTAGTCCTAATCCAAGTTCCGATTTTGCCCATTCTTATTTCATACATTATCAGTTGATAGGTGATTAATTGGTCGTTTGCCAACCATCATCCTCCATTTTCGAGAGACAACGTACAATAAAACTTTGACAAGAGTTCCCCAGCCTCAAAAACTGGACCGAATTTTTTTGCGTCTTTTTGCAAGCATACATAAAATGCCTAAACTAATAAATCCAACCAATGACCTCAGTGAACCAGCTGGTTGCTAAAGGCGGCTAGTAGAAATATGATTTTTCTAACCGGAACAAACTTCAGAATGAAGCATTTTCATGAATACCGAAGCCAGACTTCTACGCTGGATTATTAAGAAACACGTCATGCCACCGAGTATTTCACAAATGGTTTTTGATAAAAAGAAAACGTTTTCAACCTCTCCCGACTAGAATATCAAAAAGAAGAAAAGGTTCTGGATTTGAAGAAAGAAATGATTGATGCGTCATAACGAGGAGGTATGAATGCATCGATAACAATACTGCTATACACGAGGTACAGGAAAAAAAAATAATAATTCCTTCAATAAACATACAATGAACAATGGAAACTTCAAAATCCAAAATTGCAGACAGACGAAATATGCATAAAAGTATGTACTAAAAAAAAGGAGAAAAGAATGAAAAAAAAAGTCCAAGCTGACATAACCCAAAATTATGCAAAAACCGAACATTAACCTCCAGCATTTCGAACAAGGCTGATGTAGTAAGAAAATGAAAAAAAAGTGTAATATTTTTTAAAATCACGCCAGCAGAGAAAAAAAGAGAAAGGATTTAAAATATGCACCCTGTTTTGAAGGGGATGTGCGAAGGGGGTAGAGCATCCGATTTACCGAAGGGTCATCGATTGTCTCGACATGGCTTTTGAGTTCCGACAAAAGCGGGGAGGGTTGACGGAACACTTGCAAGACCGTGATAGAACACCTTCTGACTCGCGAAAAAATCGGCAGTGTTCTAAAAGGCACTTCGAGAGGGGAGAACCAGTCATACAGCCAACCCCCTTATGAAAAGCGCCCCTCGGAATTTACGATATTCTTTATAACCCAGAGAGAGAAGCGAGGGAATTTACGACTGATAATAGAGAACATCTGCCAGCCATGTGGATAAAAAAAATGAATGGAAAGAAATCCGGACGGTACACACACACATATATACGCATGTATATGTAAGCGGAGGGTAGTTTTTATTGTTGGAGAGGGATGTCGTGTGTGATGAGGTGGAATGAGTGTTGGCAACTCCGACGGTCGTAAAATGCGGTGCACACGGAGTTGAACCTGAAAGAGCGTCGGCCGAATAAAATCTGCTGCAGCAGGCTTCGAATGCACTGTGGAGGACGAGCCCTCCTCCCCTTTCCCTGCTGAGAATAGGCAGGAGATGTGGGGGTTAACTACAGCAGCATCTGGCCACTGAGGAGGGTGAGAAAAAAAGTGAGCTAACTACTTAAACATCAAAAGATTCATATGCTGAGTTGCGAAATAACCACCGATGTAACAGCTTTTATGGGTCAAGTAGTTACCCGATGGGGAAGACTTTGAAAACAAGTTTATCCTATGATTCACAGAAGAGGACTTGCCCTAAAAATGATCTTAGAGACTCATAACAATATGAACCTACAAAACTATTCGGCTCGCGTTCAAATCTTCGCTCACAATACGGGAGCAAAGGGAAAAGTAGCGTTACAGATAAGGAACTGGCTGTTAATAAGTTAGGGTGAAGCTCTTAGTCAATTTTTTTGGATGACAAATCTATAAATAAATCATTCTAACAACCAGCCATACAAGCTGAGAATCTAGTAAAAAGTTATAATTAAAACCTTTTATTACATATCTAGAGCTTCCAAACTGAATTTATATTGCAAAGAAATTTGCGTTTAAGTTATAGTTCATCAATACATATTATACTTCGAAACAGCACAGTGCACAATCAAGCAGTTGGATAATTCAAGGTGGTACTACTGAGACATAATAAATTATTTCAGATCAATTGGCAGTCGACGAAATATGAAAGATTATTTCATGAATCTTCCATACTTTGAAAAGTTGTGTCCGTAAATCTTGATGACGAGATGTTATAGTTTCTTTTAAGGAAAACAGCGGTTAATGATTAACTGATAATAAAAATCTAGGAAGACGAATCCAGAAATCCAGCTGTTCCTAAACGCAGACACCACACATTTCAAGATTTAATGTAATACATCAATAGATAAGATTTTAGTTCATATTAGACATCCATGTGCCTTATTTACATGCGCTCCACGGCGCGGAGGTCTCGATTTTCCTCACCCTTGCTGAATCCAGAATTTCTGAAGACGCCCTATGTAAAACGCCAACAAACATTTTTTGCTAAATAGTAGGTTTTTGTCTGATAACACTAAATAAAAACACATTTTAGATCACGTAAAAATTTAGTGAACAAATTTTTAAAAACATAATAATCAGTGTTACCGAGATTCATCTGAGTGCTATTGAGTAATGGGCGTATGGCTCCAGATTGAGTATGGGCAAATAGATTTAATTTTAATTCAATTCCAGTGGTTCTATCTAGTAGTGAATTTGAGGGGAAAAAAAACGGTTAAACTCTTCTGAAGAACTTTGTATTTCCTCGCTGAATATTTTTTTTTTTTTGGCATAGTATGAAATCAAGCTGTATAAGAAACGTTTATGAAATGGTGCCGATTCATCACCAGCAAGAAAATTACTTTTTTTTTTTATTCCATAAGCTTCAGCTCAATTTTCAACCCTTGCGTTGAATCCCTTCGCTTACTAGATGGGAGGCAAACCACTTTTATGTGTGCAAGTTCTTGGAACACATCCATCCTCCTTTCTAAGCCAGGTCTATAAAGGGGTCACGATCATATTTCATCCACCAGGGATGATGCATTCGCATTCTAATCAATGAAGGTATTGTGGAGTTACCACGACGAGGGGGTCATCAGGAACTTTTGGTGAAAGGGGAGGGGGGTGTTAAACCATGGACACGGATTAAGGGGTATTGTACCATACAGGTTATCAAGAATGAATGGTTGAATCATCGTGAACTGTGTGCCATAAAAAACTAATTCAAGCAATCGGGTACGATTAGAATCCTAAAATCGTGAACAAGGGATTTTTTTCCTTTCCTTCTCTTTTTTGTTAGGCCGATTTTATGTTAGATTAATATCCCATTTTGAAGGAGCCATTGGTGACGAATGCAATTCTGAACGGTGATCTGTTAAAGAATAAAAAAATGGAATCTAAATGGTGCACCATTCACCTAGTTCCCACAGTCATATCAAAGTTAATGGTTTGGTTTATTTGGGCATTTATAGTGTAAGGCCCAGTATTTGGTCATTCTGCGCCAAACAAGCTAGCGAGTTGTAAAAGGTAGTAAGTTGATATATAAAAAAATATGATAAGCTTCACGATTTTGGATATCATCATAAAGCAAAGGCTATGTAAATCTTCTCTGTTTCGTTCAAATTTTAGGATATGTACTGCTGAACCCAGTACCAAATTTAGCCTATTCACTGCCAGCAGCCTTTAGAGCACAGCCAGACTCTACGACTATAATACGAGATATCTCGTAGTTGGCAGTGAATGGGTTAAATGGACACAAGTCTCGTATACAAAGCAATCGAGGTAAGATTCCGCCACCGAACTATCTCGATTTATCATAAGTAGCATTGTTCGAACATGAAATCTAAGAAATGCTAGGGTTAGGTTAGATTAACGTCCCGTTTTGAAGCAACACGAGGGCTATTTAGGGACGGACCTCGTAATTTTGAACCGGGGTCAGATGACGAGGACGACACCTGAACTGGCACCCCCTCTCCAAACTTCCGTGCCACACCAACGGGAGGACGTTTGGCCACTACGTATGATTTAGAGTGCAACAGGCCCCATACACGGCGAATCTTCAGTGGAATCGGGTTGCGCACCTGCGACCTTCCGGTCCCGAGGTCGAGACCTTACCATTAGGCCACCGCGGCCATCTAAGAAATGCTAAATAAAGGAATGCATGCTGCATTTATCGATGCTTGGCACTATCGAAAATAGTTTAACTTGTTTAATTAATGTAGTTAAAAGAGAAAAGTAATTTGACAAATTGGAAGAAAAATCCACAGTTCCAAGACATTAGTGTTTTTAGAGAGAGCGTTATGTGTATAAAGGATTTCAGATATGCCAAAGAAGCACCCTTATCACGCGGTCTCCCCCGAGGTAGATTCAGACTCATTCCTTATTCATATTTTGCTTTATTAGACCTCGTCATAGGTCTAATAAAGCAAAATATGAATAAGGTCTAATAAAGCATTGCCCGTCTGGAATAAAAAAGAATGTTTTCTACAAAGTTTCACGAAAATGGTTGCAGTTCAAAATCGGTGCATTGATATTAGCTCTTAACTGCTCCAATTAGTGTAATATGTTTTTATTAAACTCTCAAAAAATAATAACCGGAGAAGTGTAAATAAAAGATACAAAAAAATAAACATTCGGGATTAATTAAACACTACAAAAGCCAGCTTTAGTAAAAAAAAATATCGCAGCATATCTGGAAAGCAACACAGCAGAAATTCTAATTCCGAAAGTTAATAACCCTCGCCAACGATTCCTGATAATGGACAACTTTATGCATGTGCCATTTGCAAACATACATCTACGTCAAATAGCAAATTTATGGGCTATAAATTAATATTCCAAGGAAGTCGCCTGGAAGGAGTTTTTTTGTCTTTTAGCGCACTCAAAATGCGTCACGCAACATCGAGTCCGAGAAATAATTCACAGAAAAGTCGACAAGTATGTCGAGCTACACGATTCTAAAAAAGATGAGCGATCGCACAAATAATCATCCATTATGTACTTTCCTGTACAATCTATTGTAGTTCCTGAAGCAAAATCTATGGCCATACTTGTAGCAAAAAAAAATGCTGGTCGAATGAAAAACAGATAGCGCAGCAGCATCCTAAGTGCACTGGCCTAGGAAGGATTGTTTGGTAGGAAACGTCGAGAGGATGTTACGGTACTGATATGAGCATCGTATGCTTTTGATAAAAAACCGACTTCCTTGTATCTATCGGTGTAGAAAATGTTACAGAAAAAGAATTTTAACTTTGTGTTTACAGTTATCAGAATACTTAGCGATATGCAATGATTCACTGAAAGTACCTGATTATTTGAGACAGTCCCGAATTTCGACTCTTTGTCACAAATTCGTTTTTAATGTTTCCGATTATTACCTATCAGTAGATACTGCATATTAACAAAAGCCAACCTTAAAAGGATCGACTAGATTTAAGTGTTATAAAAGTTAGCATCTGAAAAATTCTTCTTTCCAACTTTTACTAGACATAAAAATATGGATCACCTATAATAAAAAATGTGAATGAATTAGTCTGAAGAAGTGACAGCAAAATATATTTATGTTTCTTTATCCATAAGCTACTTTTTTAAAATTTTGTTTTTGAGGCTTTCTTTTTATTCATTCGTTTATATACTTTTTTTAAAAATTTTATTTTGTCGACACAGATCTACAATTCTGGTGATAAACCACTTACCAAATTTCACCCATCTAGTTCTCTGCGTTTTTCAATTATCGTGTTTATACGCACACAGATGGTTAAATTTCTTGTCGACGGATTGCGTCCAAAATGTGAAACAGACCTTCAACATTTGTGAGAAGACCATTTCGCCACGTAACTCTTTGAGGCACAGCGGAATTAAAAAGTGCCCCACTTTTTTGATGCGTAGTAAATATGCATGGTGGGACTATACGAGTCCCACCCTATAACAAAAAACTTAATATAAAAACATAAAAAAAATAATTCAATTATGTTATTCCTTTATTAATAAAAATAAACCAACTTTGTTCAATTTCAAAAGAAATGAAATTTTTGAGCAACATAGGTATTTTTATTTTTTTAAAATCCCGAGCCTCAAAAAGGGTTAACAAGCAACACCACCATTTGAATTTTTTGAAATGTCAAAGAGGAAGAAAAAAAAACTGAACCTTTCGCAGCCAAATGAACATTTCTGATTTTTTTCTTTTCACATCTGGTAGGAACATGCGGTCTTATATTCATATCAGATGTTAAAAAAATTCAGAAATATTCATTATTGGCTGCGAAAAGTTGAAATATTTTCTTCGTCTTTGACATTTCAAAAATTTGAGACGTGTGGTGTTGTTGTTAAGCGAAAATATACTGTTCAGCAACGGATTCCGAGACTACCACTTTTGAACGATTTTACACCGGAAAGGGACGTCAGGCAATGAGTCACATGAGCCCATTTCCGGAGTTCTTTGTCAGTTCACGCTCAGTGAAATGTAAACAACATCACCCTTCCATTCTTCACTTCCCCCCATTTTGAGGAAAATAGCTCAGCCCGGCGCATGCGCAAAAGCGCGGAGGGTTTCCGAATCCGTTGCTAAACAATACCAAATTTCATTCATCTAGCTCGTCGCGATTTTGAATAATCGTGTACACAATCAAACAGACACATTCCCATAACTTCGAAGTCGATTTTTTTTGTTGATTACAAAGCCCAAATTTTTGTCAAGAAAGTAAAAAAACAACGCAACAATAAAAACTAACACATTAATCCCGATTTTAACCAAAACGTTGTGCTTCGTACGACTCAATTCTGTTTATGAACGTGTCTTAATATCATTAGCTCGGATATTTAAAATGGCATTCAACTTAACGGAAGGTGGATATTTAACCCTTCCTGCTGGACTAAGATAAGTTTGTAACCAAGTTATTTTATCTCCGCAACGGAAGTGGTCTAATCAGTTCAATGCTCTCCACGCGATAATCACCTGTAGGATGTTAACACTGTAATTGTTAATCAGCAAACGAAGAAGATACGCATTAGAGTGCTCACTGGACGATATGAAATACAGTTACAGGGTAAACAGGGCCAATTTATCAAGTATAATAATTGGGATAAAACACAAATAGCAAATTTTTTGTAAAGCTTGTATGGACTATGTTTCCTTCTGTGCACAAATGTTTTCACTGTGAAGGCTGGCATTGGTCATCGAATAGCGTTAGCTGGAGGAAAAGTGGCCAGTGGTACACGCTTTGGACTCGTTTGGGAAGTTCCAGAGATCTTAGGAGAATTTCAGCAAAATAATGATAAAATCCGTTAACAATACAATAAATTTCCCATCGGGGAAGATTTTATGTATAAACATGATTTATGTCCGAAGAAAAGTCGCATAGGGCGAGATCCGAGGACGACTGGGCCTTTAGTTTTGAATGCCTGTAATCATGAGCTACGCGCATGTGCTGTATATATTTCAACTGGATGAAATCTGTTGTGACTAATCTGTCACATGATACTCTTCGCTTGTTCGGCGAAAAATGACGTAATTCGTTTTAATTTGGAAAATATTTTAAAAGGTTGCAGAGTCAACGTAGCAATAAGATCGCAAAAAGAAACACAAATTACGTATCAGTCATCTGTGGTGAAAAACAATCGTAGATTTCTGGTATTCTACTAACTTAGACATAGTATACAAGAAATGATAAAATGTTTGCATCAATATGAATACATCATTGAAACTAAAATATTTCACGGTAAATAGGTGCGAGAGTATTAACCTAGCGCAAGATCCGCTTTGAGGATAATACACGCTGCTAAGATATTCACGAAATGTAACATAGTCAAGTATGCACTTATAATTCTAAAAAGATTCGATTATCATACACCTAATGTCATTCACTTGCACATTCAACGAATAATAATTTGAAACAATTAAAACTTCATTTGCTATTCAACAGACGAACATCAAAATCAAACTAGCTGCAGAATTATGCACATTTAAAGAATCCGATCCGCACATCCAATCCATCTTTGCCACAAATTAAATAACGATACGAGATTAAGGCGGCTGAGACACAATCACTACAAATCTACTTCAATGACACAGGATTCATTTTTTTCCAAAAAGGATTCGCCAAAGAACGCTAATTCGCTCCGGGACTCGCGGTTAGTGTCCTCTATGAATAGAAATGACTCCGAGAACGAAGATATCAATTAATCGAAATACCGTCGATCGTGCAGAACGCTCATAATTGTGATTACACTACGAAGGGGAAGAAATAACACCGTTAGAGTACACACTGCAGATAATGTAGACATCTGCATGTAAATGACGGTCTCGGAGGAACGTCGGATGATCGGTGGTTTTTCGTGACAAGCTGGAACATGGTGCGAGTTCATGCGAGAGATACGGAATGGAAATGGAACATTCGTTTAAGGTAGGTAATTAATGAAATGACATTTTGATTCAAAAGCACTTAACAATTATTTTCTATTGCATTAGGAATACGCAGCGGACTAACTAGAGTGCATCAATTTGAATCCACACAAGAGTGGTGCTACCTGCTTTTTGCGAAAAAGGCTCTCGCTTTTAAACCTCTTACTTTCTTTTATATAGGTGTAGATAAAGAAAGCATTGCAATCCCCCCTCCCCAAAAAAACGACCACAAGATTTTGATTAATCTTCACGTTTTAGACCTCTCCGAGTTCGAAAAACACATTTTTGCGATTATGTCTGTCAGTTTTTCTTCATGTGCACGACACGGCTTAAATAACCGTAGCCTATTCAAATTCACTACATGTTTCGTTTTGAAAATTACTAAATTTATTTCAAAATTGAGTATTAGACATGTACCTAATCATAAATATGTAAAGGAAAAAAACGGCATTTTTTATTTTCAAGAAATGTGTGGTTTCACAGTGAAACCAATGAACGGTAACGGGATATTTTTCCTCCGAATAAGTTAATATCGAAATGCAATTCAAATTATGTATTTAATTTATAAGTATACATGAGAGTATTCAGGATATTAAACCTTCATAAAATTCAATATTACTTTCGAAGATTCAATTTTTAAAAATATCAATTTGTGTACGAACACTCATCATTTTGTTTCTCTTAGAAACCAATAGCAATTTAGCTCTTGCAATGCCGATAATTTTGTGAATACTAATGGTATTGAACTGGAAATTTTATATAAGTTGCTCTCTATATATCTGGTTCTTAAGTTATGAAAGAAAAATTCGCTACGTTTCGCCCATGCGCAGGAAAAAAAATGCTCAATGTGTGGTTTCACTGCGAAACCAGTGAACGCTAAAAGGTTAAAGGTTATAGTTGCAGGCATGGAGTGATGTTATGTCTGTGTACTATAACTAAAAAACGCAGCCGGCTAGATAAACGAAATTTAGAAAATGATTTATTGTCAGTATTAAATTTTGGGTGAAGCAAGTCAAAGACTTGGGTGTCTGACGATCTGTCTATTCGCTTGTATGTGAACAAGATTACTTAAAAACGCAACGACTCTGATAATTGAAATTTGGTAGGTGGTTTTGTTACCAAAATTGTAAATCTGTCAAATTTTGACCCAATCGATCAAAAGATGCCAAAATTGCATACTTGCTTATCTTGACTGTACTACGAAACAAACGAGCCATATTGATTACGTATACGAGCAAGCCTGGGGGCTGGTTAACTTTTTTGTACAGATTCTATGGAAATATCATAAGGATAATCTGTACCTCCATGAATCCCTTTTCAGGAGAGTAGGCTGGGCAGTCCCACATGTGGGTCCTTATCTACCAAATACATTTTTCATGACTCCATTTCCGTTTAAAAATTTTCTTCCGCGACCCTGTGAGGTCTAAAACCAAAATGCTAGAAGAAAAATGAAACATAAAAATGAAGTATTAATCAAAAGATAATTAAAAGCGAATTTAGTTCCAGATACTTATTTAGTTAATTTGGATAATTATTTTCTTCACTATATTTGTTATTAATACTGACGAACTTGACGGAGGCATTTATTAGCAGACCTTTCTCGATCTCAAAATTCCATCCGACCTCACGCGGAGTGTCGACTCGAGTTTAAGAAGCTGGAAGAAAATACCTGAAGAGGTTAGTGCATTACTTTATTCTTTGTATGCCACTGTAGACCAAACAGACGATTTCTGTTTGGTTTGGTTGAGTTAAAGCAACTTTTGTTTACACTGCACCAAGATCAATACTGAAAAATATGATCATAAAATTAAAATTCAATAAAACGCGCGAAATCGAAACAGACAAATGTGCTCGAAAGACAAATCCCCAAGATAGTGACAAAACGAAATTGTTAAAAAAGAAGCAATGTGGAGTCGTCATGACACCAAAAAGTTTTATAATGTAATTTAATGGCTGAATAAAGTTAGGTGTATGATTTTATCATAGCAGTTAACTATAATCACAGAATCCTAACTTCTTAAAAAGACTAAAAAAAGCGAGATGAAGAATGGAAAGCAAATGTTTCAATTTAGGATGAGGCATTTAGAAAAATATTTGGCATTCTGGAGCAAAGACTCAGCAAGTATATGTGTTTTGGTTTAGTTTTAATATAATAACGTCATATTTTTTAAAGAAACACGAGGGCTTTTGCAAGAATGTGTGAAATACCACACATTGCATATTATACAAAGCGGAACATACCCAACAAAATTATTAAAAAAATTACTGCACTAAAAACTTCCGAACATCGCCGCTCTCTCATTTAAATAGAAGAAATAAATTTTTTTGTATTAACACGTTAATCGCCATGTGAATCAAATACGATTCACACGGTGATCAAATGCGATTCATACCTACTATCTAATCAGATGACCCCTCTCTACTGTAGTTAAGAGATAACAGAGAAGGAGCAATCGAATTGAATTTCAGGAGTGAGTTGCGGCGATTCAAGTGTTTAACGTCCGATATTTTCTCTCTTTTATTACTTCAACAAAGAAATAGATATTATGAAAAGGAATAACTTTGCTCATGCCACATTTTCATGTTTCAGGCTAGCACAATCAAGATGAAAATTTGACGGTTCAACCCGCGATTCCAAATTAAGACCTGTATTGAAAACCATCCAAAAACCCTATTTCGAACTGCAGCTTTGCTTACCCCTGCCCTCTATTTACGAAAGATCTTGGGCGATACCGAAATTTTTCAATTGAAAACACTGCCGAAAGATCCTGATTTGCAGAAACTGTCCACAAACTGAATTTGAATCTAGACGCATTTTATAATATCATCCGAAACTTTACATTGATATAACATCATCACAATCATAATGCGCAACTCAAAATTACGGCCAACATCATACGCATATAAGCCATTTCCTCATTGTCAGAAGGAATCATTTAAAACACATGTACGACACCGCGTCTAACAATCCTACCGAACAAAAAACAGCCGAATTCAGATACCGAACAACAATGCGGGGATTACCTTACACATACACGAAAACCTCGTGTCCGAAACGGACAGGAGAAGAGCTGAATGAAAGGTAAGCCCACCCACACAGCGCAAACCCAACAATAGAAAATCCAGATAAATATCACTGGGGCCAGCACAATAAAAACGCCACTGTCCTGCGAACCTTAGGAGCTGCGACGTGTAAACGAGGCACTAACTCGCATGAAAAACTGCTGAAGAGAATAAGCAAATCGCAGGGCGTGTCCGATTTTGGCACTAAAGGGGTGGGGGGGAGGAGGTGCTTTAAGATGTGTATCACGTACGCAACGGAGTCATGGTCCGTTGGCTACCATTTTCCAAAGATTTCGGATATGCCAATGAACAGCTCACAGCAGCATTTTCCTCCTAGCTCTTCCCCTTGCATTGGTTCCATTTTAACTTTTTATAGTATAATTTGGTACAATTCGAGCATAAGGTTCGGGCGGGAGGGGGATGATACTCATTTTTTTTATGGAGGCCTCTTTTTTTTCTTCTTCTCCAGGTGTGTCATTACGAGAGGTATGAAACCCAAAAGGCGAGAATATGCTACAAGCTATTTGGTAGAGAGGGAAATAAAGATAGACATCTGACAGTTTTCTGCTGTGTTAGAGTACCATTGAGTTGCAGTTTTATGAAGCATACTTCTCCAAAAAGAGGTTGTTCTCCGGGCCAATCGATGCGGCAAAAAATAGCATACCCTCACTTGAAAACTCAAAACTCTCAACAATACATATCTTAAAGAATTCATAGGCGAAACTAATAGCCAACTTTTACAGGGGTGAAAAAATGACTGAAAGAATTCCACGAAATTTGTGATTCAGCAAATTATCTCATCAGAGCAAAGGTTCCCAACCTATGGTACGCGTACCACTGGGGGTACGCGAAATCGAAGTTGTTAATGGCAGAAACAAGAAAACATAAGGGATTTAAAAAGGTAGAGAATATTGTTTCTCCAAGTGAATACTTGCTATGTAATAACTATACCACTTGAATAATTGATTATAACGAAGTGCAATTTTTAGCTTTCCTTATAAGTTAAAATGAAATAATTACAATACTGGTATAATTTGATTTGGCATTGAAATTATACTATTGCAAAAATGCAAAATCAAATGTTATTAATTCGATGTTATTCAAATGTTATTAATTCGAATCATTTCACTTTTAAGCTAACCTTAAAATTATTGTTGAAAACTTTTTTGCATAGATAGATGGGTTTTTTTTTTTGGGGGGGGGGGGGTGATTTGATATTAGGGGTGAGCGAAGAACAAAAGAACAATCAAGGAGTACACGAAAGAAAAAAGGTCGACCCTGCATCAGAAGACGGCTCCACATGCATTAAGGAATTCTCTCCCTTTAAAGGCGCTCTTTATAGCCCAATTAAAAAAAAACAGAAAACGCAATGGTCAATCTAAGTTAACATTATAGGACAGCACAACTTACTATTGCACAAGACAAATTAAGCTGATTGCACTGTATTACGCGGTGTACGACCAGTTAGATAGTCCTAAGTATAATACTTTTAAATTCACGAGTATTAATACAATTGAGCAGAATTTAGTTTTAAACACCTTCAATCGATATTCTGTGTAATGAAATTCTATATTGAAAGCAAAAATTGTTCAGTCTTGTGGTGTTCTTGGCTCCAAGGCCCGCAGGGACACATATTAGGTCATCCATTGGTTATTCGACCTCTCATCTCGTATCAATTTGAGTTGTCATTGACTAAAGGCAAATCGAGGCGTACGAGTTGATGGATTAACATGAGTGTGGAAATGGTAACTTATAAAAAAATGATATGATGGTTACCACATGATTAGATTTTATATGATGTATTTTTATAATTATTTTTCTTATATGAAAAATGTAAGTATCTTCATTACTCAACTGCATATCCAAAATAAAATTAATGTTAGCATGTAACCAGAAATATGCATCAGCTAATTTTTTCAGTGGATTTTTTAAATAGAATATTTAAGACATTATTCAATTAAGAAATATATTTTTTCATCGGCTAGCTTATAAGGCAAGTGTTATGCCTTACAAGCCTTACTAGTAATTACAAACAAGTTTTACTAGCCATTTCCTTACGAGTCATATAAAGCAGGGCTTCTTAAATTGTGAAGCGTGGGCCTCAGTTTGGAGGCCGGAAACCCTTGCATGCTTCTTTCAGATTCTTAAATAATCAATTTGCATTAAAATTTTCTAAATAATTATTCCGAATCAAATTTCCTTTCAATTATCGTTAATTAATGGTTTATTTATTTATTTTCCAACTGTTGGGTGGGATCATAGCAACTTTCTTCTGACGGAAACGGGGCCGTGAAAGAATCATTCCTCCTACCGAGGAATCGCCAGTAGAAAAAGTGTCATAGTTCCCGTCACAAAATTTCTGAATTTCACACAATTCCGGCGACACTGCAATTGAAAGCAACCAAATTAAAGCAATGCAGGGAAACAGAAAACCAACATTCTAACCAAAAAGTGTCACAGACCCCGATACAAAATTCCTGCATTTCACACAATTTGGGCAACACCGCAAGTAAAAGCAAAGCAGGGTAGTGAAAAATCAACTCTAACCAAATGATACGAAAGCTACGGATCGAGAATCGAAAACTGAACTATACAAAAAAGGGGGGGGGGGGAGGTGGAAGGGCAGAGGATGGATGGAAGGGAAGGCAGAAATCCGATAAATCGGTGCGAACGACCACCCTTCCCGAACAGCTGATGTGGCGGAAAAAGGAGGGAAAAGATTGGAAATCCCTATCAGGATCACGAACGCGGAAATCGAGACGTATTAGTTAATTCTCAAGAGTTGTGTCTCCCGTCCGTTCTCACAAGGGCTTCCACAGATAGATAGCGGGGCTTCCGAGAACCAGAAAGCCGCCTAGTTCTGCTGACCTTTGGGAGAGGTCGAGGTGTAGATAGGATGCCATGATGTGCAGAATTTCGTGAAATGTGGGGAGAATTATGTGGCTTTTCTTTTTTATTCATCATTGCTCATTTCTTTTTATCATGTGGAAATACAGTAAAATACGCCTTTAAGGAACTGACGGGAAACTATGTATAATCGAAATTTTAATAAACAGCTCTGATTACTACAAACCTAATGCTATTGCAAATTCGTTTAAAAGAAATAATTTCTAAGTTTTTAAAGATAGTACTAGTATATTATTACACAGTATTAAAAACAATTATGAAATTTTAAAATTAAGCATTTATCATAAAAGTGAGGAATATAATATCTTTATTGCATATCTTGAGTATTAATCATACATTTCTTATTTTGTGCATGCAATTAAACGTTTAATTAAAAAAACTAACCTTAACCCTAATCTTAGGGATATTTGGCCCTAAGCTAGGGATACTCGACCCTACAAGCAAAGAGTACTTAAATTCTTTTGATAATTTTTATGTACACGAAATTCAGACACAAGTTAAAACTACTGAATTGAAAACGTCTTTATTATCAACAAATACTAATGAAACTAATATAAAATATTAAAAATAATGTGACAACTATACAACGCAAATTGTTATTAATAAAATTTAATTAATAATTTAAATTATTCTAGCCACTAAATTAAATTTAGTTATTAAATTAAATTAATTCACAATTTAATAAACATCGATAATAATTTAATAACATAATTTAAAATATCGATTTAATTAAATGATAAAAATTGCAGCAATGGAACTGGGAACCTAGCAACGACATTAGCACGCTCAAGAATTGCCGGTTTCGGAAAATTTTTTTTTTGGGGGGGGGGGGGGGAACCCATCAAAATAATAATAAAAAAGGTCTCAAAAATGCTGTACAACACAAGAAATTGAGAAGCTTAATAGACCTACTCGGTTCTTCTAATATTTAAACAAGAATAAAAGCAAAAGAATAAAAATATATTTTAGGAGAAAATTCCAATAAAGAAAGACGAATCGTTAAATAAAACCAAACGATGAGAGAAAGTTCGAGCAAAACATTTTTATTATACTAATAAATAAATAAAACTCGTTCTTTCTTCGCAAGCGAGGAAAAAATAGAATAAATAAATGTCAATTCTTTTTTAATATTATGATTAAACAATTATTTACATTCTTTAAAATTATCACATCAAAACGAAATTTTATTCATTAAATAATTACTTACAAATCATTTTGAAATAATTATTCCCTATATTTGAGTTGCCATATCGGCGACAAACTGCACCAGAAAATTGATCCCACTACACAATGTGCTTCGGTCGGCTACAACATGGAAGCTGCAGTAACTTTTCAGTAGGGTCAATTATCTCTAACTTGACTTTTTTCTAAATAATCTAAAAATTAATTCACTTAGAATTAAGATACTGCCTAACATCATATATCAAATTATAGCTAGAAATATGCTTAAAACTCAGAAATAATTTAATTCAACTTATCTTCAATAGTAAACTTCCAATCCACTGAAGAATCAAAAAAGTGATTACAAAAAGGACCCCCAACTTAAACACCATTAGGATGGCTTTTCATACTGGAATGAAAACCCCTTCTAATAGATCATATGACCAAAGGTCAAATGAAAATGGCTCACACAAATTACCAATTATCTCACAATATGAGAAAATCACGTAATGTCAAGTATCCCTAGTTTTCTCTATAAATGAGAAATGTATAAACGTTGTTTTACCGTACATCAATTTGGGTTGTACGATTATATTTTTAAAAAAATGTAGGAACGTCGTTGCCTTCAACGCATGACGAAAGCATTAATTTTAAATGATAAAGGTTTACATTTTAAGTCTGCTTTCACCTGTCTTGTTTCCAAATGTTTCAGATTGGCAGGTTGCTTTGGTTTATTGCCGCAAGAGCCAATTTTTATCATACTGCGCGAGACTTGCAATTAAATTTGCATTTGTCTGAAATAAAATAAGTCAAAATGGCTAGAAAACAGTTAAATATTTGTGAAAATATTCAAGTAATGACGATGTTCATCACTTCTACTGGAGATTTCACACGATGATTTTTAAAAATCCAACGAGCGCGTGAACACAATGTATAACACTTCATAACAAAGTAAGCATCCACAAAAATTCATACTGACCCATCATAATTTACTATACGAAGTTTACTAAGGGACAGACAGCTTAATACAGAGATATGATGATATCGATATAAGTACGAGGGTTGTTCGACAAGCCCGTGCAAAAAGTAACATAACATATTTTTTCAGGATAAACAATATTCGTTTTTGAATATCATCTCCTTTGAAGTTTAACCACGGTTAAGTTTTGACGTAGACTTACGTCTCTCCATAGTGGTCTATTGGTGTGTCGGGAAAGGAAAAAATTATGACGCTTTTCGGGCTAAAGTTAAACGCTTATAGCTCCGCAACCAAATAAAATAGATAGTTGGTTTTAGTTTCACTTAACAGAGAAAGGTTGACATTGAAGATAGCAAAAAGAATTTTAGAATTTGGAATTACGGTTTAGTCACAGTCGAGCTGCAAAGGTGGTAAAAATCGCAAAAAATTTTGAGGACGTCACATCGACCGATGCGCACGCACGCAGACTAAGGCAATTCATTCATCGATCGCGCGAAATTTTTACTCAAAAATTGTTGAATTACGTCGAATTTTGTGCTCAAGTTAAACGCTTATAGCTCCGCAACCAAATAACATAGAGAGTTGGTTTTAGTTTCATTTAACAGAGAAAGGTAGACATTGAAGATTGTAAAAATAATTTTAGAATTTGTAATTACGGTTTAGTCACAATAGAGTTGCAAAGTTGGTGAAAATCACGAAGAATTTTACATAGATATAGTCGCATAGTCACAATAGAATTAATAGTCACATAGAGCTACTTTAGTCGCAGAAAGTCACAGTTGAGTAAGGCAAGTAAGTCTACGGCCCTCAATTCCAGCGGCCGTTTCGCAGAGAAAGCCTCCCGTCGATTTTTTTTTTTTTTATTCTGTCCATGCAGTACGATTTGTACAAACCTTCAAAATAGGCAGTTGCTTCGACAATCACCTCAATGTTCGAAGAAATTTTCTTATCTGTCAGCCATTTTCTTTATGTTTGGGAACAGGTTGTAATTTGAAGGAGCTAATCGGGAGAATAGGGGGATACGAAAGAACATGATAGAATAAATCGTGTACTTTTACACTTACAGCTGCAGAAATGCTAGCTGGTGAAGTACAGTGGAGGAAAAATAATCTTTTTCGCTAGGATAAAATAAAGACAGACAGTAGCACTTATCAAACGGTTCCCTCTCAGTATTTACTAAATATGATGCCTTATACAGTTTAGTTCAAATTATGGCCAGTCCACTCTGGTTTTAAATGTCTCATTTATATATTATGCAAGTATAGATTCTTTAATAAGATTTTTCTCGACTTAAAAATTTGTATTGTTCCTTATAAATATAGCTTTGTTGTCACGAATTTGTGAACACTTACGTGACAAATGAACAATTAAAAATCTACAACATATTCAGAAACAAACTCGACGATCCAAGACAAGCGAAAGGTGACAAGTTTTGTCGAAAAATTCTCAGTAAAACCGATACGTCAAATCACCACCTCGTCAACAATACAAATCGAGAACTCCACAACTCGATAGCAACTCCAGAATACTGATGCAAAAACCCGAAAAGAAAAAGGGGAAATCGTATTTTTCTAAATCCATCGGCCACAAAAAAGCGACGATTCTGACGGACCAAATCCAAATACATCATGTATGTGTGTGTACACACAAAATAATGATATAGATATATACAGAAAACGCCATCTGAAAAAAACCGGCAGCTTTAAAAAGCCATATTATTCATCTATAACCACTTTCTTCGCCACATAAATCACACATTGCTTTACACGGCCGTTCTATTTATAGAGCCATACATCTTCCTTGCGCAATACATTACATCGGGGGTAGGATTCATTTCTCCAGAATAATGTATTGGGATACAGGGCGAGAGGGGGACAGGAAGAGCGAGAGGGAAGGGGAGGATGAATGTATTTAAAAAAGAGAGCGACAGACGGAGTTGAAAAAGATTTTAAAAGGGGGGCTCTGACTGAGAAAGAGGCACGATTTTGTAGTAGCTGGAACGGGGTACCCGCACGGCATTTCGCAGAGGCACACTCACACACACATGTATACGGAGGAAAAATCAATTGTTGCCAAGGGAATGTGGATCAATGATGAAGACTTGAAGTGCATTTTGCAAGGGCGGAGGATTGAAACGGGGAGGGGGTTGGGAAGTTGAGGTAGAGGATGCGACCACCACCACATGGAGCAGGACTGCGGGGACAGGTCCGGGGAAGAGTACTACAAAAGGACCAGAAGTCAGGGGCGGGCTCGGAGTCGGGTTCACCCTTCAATCGGCACAGTCAGCTTCTTTAGAGACAATGAGGGGAAAGAGCACAAATACATGGTAGGGAAGATTTGGAGGAGGACTAAGGTAAAGAAGTTTCGCAATCCGATTTTTGTCGACGGAAACCACCAAAATAAATGCAGGATCTTTTTACGTTATGAGATTCTATGGGATATCGGATGAAACAAAACTGGAAGATATAACCAAACTATGATAACCCTAAAAATGGGTATGATATTGCTGGGACCCTTCAATGCAAACATGGAGAAAATTTGACTTTTGCTTTAAGATTAATTCGTTTTGAAAGTGCGGACGTATTTTATGAACTCAGAAACAAAAACTTTTTTTCCTATCAAGACACTTTTATACAAATTTTGCTGTTTTTTCGAAAATTCTATTAATAAATAAGTCGCTATCGTAAGCTGCAACATTAAGGGGGCGCTCGCAAACTAGCTGCCAAACGCGACATTCCGGTTGGCTCTTTTACCGTTTCAATCAATTCGTTAAAAAATTCTGCTCCCTTGAATATACAAGTATCATTTAACAACAACGTTACACAAACTCTACAACACTCCATACATTTTGGATATTAAACAGGCAGCAGAAAACGCGGATTATCTAAAAATGTCAAAGCAAAAATTCAATCTAATAGCGGATGTAGTGGCAATGCGATGAATTGCTAAGCTAGACATACTCAAGAAGAGGTGTGTAACTCCCCTCCATCTTACACGTCTAGATGACACAATGAAAGATTTAGATATTAACAAATTTCTACTTCAGTTCACTGCGATTTTCAAAATCACATATTTAATATTCGCAAGCTCCTAATAAAAGGGTCTTTGTTAGGAGCTTTAATACAACAGTAAAAGTCAGCTAAAAATGGGAAAATTAAAGATAATAACATTTACAGTGAAATTAAAAAATTCAGACAGGCCGATACTTAAAATAGGTAGCATCTGTAATTTAGTTATATTACTGTCCCGTTTTGACGCAAAGAAAAGGCTACTTTGGGACGAACTTCACAAATTTGAACGGTGGCCAGATAACGAGAACGACACCTAGATCGGCTACATTCTCTCCAGACATCCGAGATACAACAGTGGGAGGATGTTGGACTCTCGATAGCAGATTTAACCCACACCAAGGCATTATACACGGCGGATCTTTGGTAGAATGGGACCAATGGAAGCCTAGGGTTCCGCGGTCATTTAGATATCTCTGTGATAAAGACGATGGAGACAAAAGTATCCACTGAGATAATGCACGTTTTGTTCAGACGTTTGTCAGAGTTTATAAGCATTTGGGTATGATCATCATCTTTGATTTTGTGGCATTTTCTGACGTGTGTAACAAACTCTTGCATCCTACGATATCAGATCAAGAAGTGGTCAAATTCTCTTCCTTTATCACTTTGACATTCTCGTTGTCATCCTAATCATGAATGTAAGATGTCCGAAGTTGGAGATGCGATAGTTGACTAGTCAATCAAGCTTCTGATAAAAAGGTGCAAGCAACCCCTGTATAATAAAGCGCTTCTTAAACACGACTTGGTTTTTCAGCAACATTCGATAATTGGTGAAAATCCTCTCACAACATGGCATCCTAAAACACGGTTTGAGAATTAGGGAAATCCGTAAATAACATGCAGCATAGTAAAAGCTTTAAAGAGTAAGAGATGTATATTTCCAAATTAAAAAAAAAAATCAATGAACAATATGGAACTTGGAGCTTTTAAAACCAGCAAAGGGAGTGTTCTCTCTTGTAGAATTCCACCATTTGGTGCTTTTTGTGTTCATCTTCGTCGTATTGTGAACAGAATTAAATATGTACTTTCAAACAGTAATTCTCGTTAACAAAGAACTGATGGGTGAAACTGGACAAGAGGACCTTACGCCAAAACAGCAGATCTGTATCAAATTTCGGATTAAATCCTTCAACGAGAATAGACACTTCTCCTAAACGTACATTCGATTTTCTTCAATTTGTAATGACACCATAAAGCATAGAGTAATTTTTATCTTTTTAAAATGCGCGATGCCATTCGAATTCTAAATACGATAAATAGCATCAGTTACTGCGTTTATTTACTTGTGCGCAACTGCTCTGTTTAGTGAAAATAATAAATACATTTCTTTCTGTGAAAGTTGTCGAGGCTATAATTAAAAAATTAAATTTTTATAAAAATATTAGAATTCCGAAGGGAAAAAAAATCGGGGGCGTTTTGATGGCGTTTCCTTCGGATCATATTTATCAAAAATACCGTCGAAAAACATCCAAATTACGAGTTTAATAAGCAACAGTGGAAGAAAAACAGCGCCGAAAGGTAATTCTGGATACTTTTATAGGATTATAATAGGCGCCAATCGACAATGTTTGGTTGCACAAAATACACAGGCACAATCATTTCTGAGCTCTAATCAAAACTGATATCCTATTGAGGAAGCATACGAGAAAGTCGAGCTAAGAACACTTCCCATTATCCCCCCCACCCCCCAATAATATTTAGCACCACAAAAATCCCAGCTCTTTGCTTCATCGTCACAGACCTGAAATGTTCTTCACTAATCGCGAATTAAACAAGGAAATCCAGAATAAACGCGAAATCTGCATGAAAAACGAAAATGTTATGAATCAGCCAAGCCTCACAACGCTGAAAAGAAACTGACAGCAATAAATGGCATCTTTATAGGGTCGCTTTTACTTTACGATGCAATAAATAACTTTTTAGGTTGACTTTTCCAGTTCATATCGTGGGTTATCGGCGGAGTTTATTACTCCAATGAACAAAGTCATGAAGATTAATTTTTCTCCGCTCCGAGTAATGCAAATAGCACACGTGTGAAGGCGGTTTCATCAAGTTCCCGAAATTGGATCAACGACTTTCAATGGATGAATCAGTGTGGATACTGTTGGTAGAAAAAGGCGCAGCAGACTGTCCAAATAAACTCCAGAGAAATTAACACTGGGTTTACGGAAAATGTTTATATTTTACCTTTACAACTTAGCTTACTTTTATCCATTTGATGAGATGAATATATTTTTTTCAAATTCATTATCGTCTACATCAGGAGTAGGGAACTTGCGGACTTTCAGTTTCTGATGCGGCTTTGTCAGTTATTTACAATATGTAATTGAAAATAAAATACTTGTCTGTAATATAATAATAATTACAGAACAATAATCGGCTTTGTCAGTTATTTACAATATGTAATTGAAAATAAAATACTTGTCTGTAATATAATAATAATTACAGAACAATAATCTTTAAGTTCTACTCGTGCGGTCTTTTGGCCTACTGCCGAAATTTAATGAGGTGTTTCAAAGCAAAAAGGTTTCCCACCGCTGGCCTACGTTTTCTAATTTCAAAGTTTTCTATACCTAAAGTGACCATTTATTTTCCCCCTTAAAACGGGAATTTTTTTATAATTTTTAGGTAATGTTATGTGAATTCAAGAAAACACATATTTTTTCAGTTTTTATTTACTAATGAAAAGAAGAGGAATGTACACGGGAAAATAAATAATTCATGTGATCCTGCATTGTTTTGAAGAATACATTTTTGCTTTAGTATATTTGGTGTTGATTTAAAAAAAGGACATTCTTGGCAGGATTTCGTAAAACTTACTTTGGTATAAATTGGGATTTGCAACTGTGTTTTTTAGCTCGTCCACAACTTATTCATAACAATAAAGTCCCTTTCTACGGGTACATTAGTGTCGGGCAGGCACAGAATATATTCAATAATTATACGAAAGTTCGCTAGATTTAAATTATTGCCGTGAAAGTGTTTGAACTGTTCCACCCAACGACTTTCGGTTTATATATTTCCCAGTGTTTCAATCTGTCACTTTGTACGGTGTAATGAAGTTAGAACTAAGTGCGAGGCAGGAGCCTTCTAACCTTACATATGTGATATGTATAGCGCGTACTCCGTCATCGCCGGGCTACTAGGCATTACCGTCGGGTTTTTATTTTTGGCGCCTTCTTGCTTGAAATTGTTATTGTCGGTTGCTCTCTTTCTGAAAACGGGACATTTGGGCGTTCCGAAGCTATGCTTGAGGATAACGGGAAAGGCTACCAAAAAACGGGACGTATGGTCACATTCGGTATACCTTACTCTACGGTTACGCGTCAATTTGATGAATGAAATTATATTCCTCGGAACATTATAAATCGCAAAACTGCATACTCACTATTTATAAAAGTAAGCCAAAAATAAAGGTATCGGTACTAAGCACTAAACATATGCTGTAAGATTGGAAGACAGTAACAAACGCATCGCAGAAACAGTCACATATTACAATAAGATCAAGTTCGGTGTCGAAGTAGTTGAGCAAAAATGGCGCGAAAATATACCGTCAAAGCTGTATCTTTTCGGTGGTCTCTTCAAGTCTTTTTACCAATATTTTGGATTTAGCAGCGCTAAATGCATTATACTATATAAAGAATGTACCGGATCAAATTGATCCAGAAAGGATTTTCTTTCAAATTGATGCGTGCCTGTAGAGATAGGCATACAAGAAATCTCCGCAAATCTAGTGTTATATGAAATTTCGTTATAACTATTTTAGGACAAGTTAATTCCATAATGACATACAGAATTCAGTTACTAACCCAGTATTAGTCGTAATATCTAATAGATATGCATGGAATCTGCATACATTAGTTGTCCTTAACGCAACACAATTTGAATTTTTCATACAGAATACTCATTTACATTCTCATTAGGACTAATTATTATAGTTACAAAAGAAAAATGATCAAAACAGGATGAACATATCACAGAATAGATTTATACACTTCAGATACATTACGACCCTTTAAAAATGAAAATAATTGCCATTAACAGTGATTAAATTTGTTTATTAACTTTTTATGTGACCTAAAGTGTGTTTTATTTATTTTTTACCCAAAGTATACATAAATTATTGACTATTTTGTAAAAGGGGCTGATTTTGCATAGGACGCCTCGGAAAATCTGAATTCAGCAAACGCGCCGGGAATCCAAAAAGTTTGAGAACCACTACTAATTCGAAGCAGGTGAAAAATACAACTATTTATTTAATTATTTTGCCCATATATTATGCAATAGTAAATTATAATAACTTAGCAAGTTAATATAGTACCTCCAAGTTTTTGTTAGGTATGCGTATTTGCAGTACAACTTTTTACTAGCAGTGTCAGAGGTGAAGAACCCCGAGTTCAAGAACTTCATTAAGCCACAGCACACCGACATTGGCAGATATGCCATCGGATTCAAAGAGATACAGACAAAATGAATGGAAAAGATGGAAATCGAGCTGAATAAAGACGAGATATTAAGCGATGCTTAGAGAAATAATCATCGCATCAGTGGAAAATTTATATTCACTAAAATATTATTACAATTTTAAAAGCAGCTATACAAAAATTCATTCCTGTCAACACATTTGAAAAAGATCTTAACAATACTAATTCGATACATCGACAGAAATCATGGACTAAAAAAAAAAACTTGATCGGCGAGTATAATCACCCTACCCTAAAAAAACCCGTACAATCCCCCCTAAAATTACCAAGCAAATAATAGGCAAGCGCGAATCGCAAGTAAAACGATATAGATTGAACGAGCGGCTGAAAAAAGTATGTGTGAGTGCACGCGTATATATTACACGCGCGCACAACACACAGACAGACAGACGTAGATATGTGGCTAATTATGATTGATAAGGCCAGTCTTTGGATGCTGTCCAAACCCTGGCAGCAAAGAGCGGAACCGAATGTCACAGGCTGGAGCACCCCCTCCCCGTCCCTTCTCCAGAGACCAGCAATCTAAGGCATTAACATTTACGGCCTATATAATGAAAGGGGTTCGGGGTACAGCCGTGATACGATGGGGGAATGCTGATTCGGTCGCGGCCGCATATGACGGGAATCTGAAATTAGTTTTTATATTTAGTAAGTCCACAAGGAATGGGAACCGACCGGTTGGGTCCTGTACGCGAATTAGTTTTTGAAATCTCTCTTTGGAAATTGCTCGTATTAGTTCGAGTGGGGATGGCGGTAGAGAGGGAGCAATAAAAAAAATGAATCATACTGGGAAAATATTCCAAGTGAACTTGGTTGATTGGGGAGATAGATTATGCCTTGTAAAACATATAGATTTTAGTTAACCTTCCAGCGGGCGCGCCTGCACAAATTTTACGACATATCGTGCATCGTATTACATAAATGTATCGTGTTGTTTTACAAAAATAAATCCAGCTTTTATTTAAGTTATCAGTATTTATTAGCTTAATAGTAAAAGATTTTATAAATAAAAATTAGTTAAATTCATAAGAGAACGATATAAATATGTAATACGATGCACAATGCGAGTATCTCTTGAAAACGCGCGCCCGCTGGAGGGTTAATAAATCTAACCGGTAGTTTTTTGGCAGACAACTTGATAGTGACAAACAGACTTGAATCAGCGACAACTCAAGTGGACAGAACGCAGAAAGCCAAGAACGTTCGCATCGCGGGAGAATGACATGCGTTTCTATGCGTCTTAATCACTTAACAGTTTCTTTCCATTTTTTTTCCCTGCCATCATGTGTCCAAAAATAAGAACATTTTTTATAAGCAATTTTGTATTCAAATTGATTTCACAAATTGCAATCAGCAGTCAAAACAGTTACAAGTATTGATTTTATTAATTTCTGATAATTTTTAATTCCAAGGGGGGTAATGGGCCTAAAAACTGGGTTACCTAACCTAAAAATTAGTTTACACTTGTTTTGCTATCCAACATTAGACTGCTAGAGTCATTTACTAGAAACATTGAAAAGTAAAGAAAGTGAAAAAGGCGGGAAAATCAGTGGATTTGCTCAGAGAAGTGACCTGCCCGAGCGGCGTTCGGCCAAATCAGTTAAGTGGTTAATCCTCTGACTGCGTATCCCGCGATTTCCGCGGGTTGGAAGCAAGTATATTTTCTGCTGCATCCAGCGATTTTCACAGACTTATGTGTTTACTTAGTACTTTTATAGCGATGGATCTTACAATACTAATAAAGTTTTGCATATAAATAACTCGCTTGGCTCAACGGTATTTGAACACGTTCGCAAACGTTGCATCTAAATAGCTATTTAAAAAATTACTCAGTCTGAAAGTTAAGAGTTATAGAGCTAAGGAGTTTAACAGAGTACAGCATGATTTTTGAGAATCTTGGAGAATTCTTTAGCATAGAACTATTTCAGAAATCAAGCTTTCACTTTAAACATGGAGACTGATTCCACACAATACCGATTGTTGATGTTATAACTGAATTAAGTTCAATTAAATCGGTTACTCCGAAATACATTAGAATCATATTCAGGACTAATTAATTGGGCGTAATAACGCATCCCGTAGCTTTCCCCACCCAGTCAACATAAGTTGTCTCTGACTGAAATAAAAATCGTTGGCGAAGACATTAAACAAGTTAAATTCCCATCTCAGTTTTTCAACACAGAATTTTAGGTTTCTTATCTGTTAACCAAAAAATGCAAAATTAATAAGTATTTAAAGTTTTAAATAATGATAAATATGAAGACTCGTTCTTTGAATATTTCGTGGATGTCGTCACTTCTCCAGACCCAGCGAAATATTTTTACGACCGATATCAAATCTAAAACCTGTTCCAACCTTTTCTGCACATAACGTACACACTAGAATTGCAAATGTGACCGACAGTCTTCCAAATAGATAAAATTCCTATAGCTAACCACTTGAAAAAACGAAAATAGCACGAAACATTTCAACCACTTTTTAGGATGCAAATAATTTATAAAAACATACGAGTAAAAGGAGAATTAACATATAGCAGAACATAAATTAACAGTATGCTATGAAAATTAATGAGATTAAAGGTTCAAAAATTGCGCCGTGCATTCAATGTTGATATGCTCATTAGAATCTTCAACATTCCAAATTTTTGTGTTTCTAGAATTTCAAGGTGCATTAAGATTAACAATTATGAATTTGACCATGACGGGTGCAAATTGCCTCTTAATTCGAGAGATTTCCCGTCAAATTTGATGTTTTTAAATAGATATATATGCGAGAAATGTTTAACATTGATTGAAAACAAATAAAATAAACATATGTTTTATGACAGGAAATATTTTTTATTTACATATTTCTTTATTCAAAAAACCTTTTGGTAAAAAACATTCCGTGTGAAGTATTTTTCGTTGTTTAACAATTTCCCTTGTACTTCAGATGTCTTTGTGTAAATTTTAACGTTGCCAAAAAATATTATCAAATTATATCATAACGATAGCAATAAATAATCAGGTGCATCGTGGCGTCCAAACTATATCACGCGCATGATATACCACTGACGTGATTTATTACTTTCTATTAAAAAATGGAAATTTGAAATATATGATTAATACAATTTAAAATTTCTCGGGAACTATTGTCATAGCGAGATAAATTTTATATCAATCGATAGCAAATTTTATTTCACTATTTTAGAGCTATTAAATTTGAAATTAGAACGACAATTACTCTTTTAAATTTAAAATTACTGACATTTAGGTGCTCTAACAATGAAATAATGCTGTTTAACGTCTCGCAGTGCTATGACGCGAATTTTATTGCTGGTGACGTCAGAGCGTTACCGGATCAGTGAGAGACAGATCTGGGCTATTATATTAGTAATACGGCATAAAAACACAGGACGGCCATAAATTATTCACTGGTTTTTAAAAAGCTATGTAAATTTTAAACAGAATGTGGAAACTATTTATAGCAATGAATACTTTCTGAATTTTTTTTTCTTTTGCCAGTAGAAATTGCATCGCCTGGGATAAAGACAATGAGATCCATGTTTGGTTAAGCTGCGTTTCATACAACCAAGGAGAAAAAACTTTTCTTGCGACACCAGGTGCACACACAAATCGAAAAAGAATACATGAACTCCTCGACTTACGACTCAATCCCTTCGCGACTGAGAGGTCCGCAAGTCGAATTTATATTTTTCAACACTATTTTCATTCAAACAGGTTATAAAAATGGTAGATAAAGCACAGAAATTGAAACTATGAACGCATAGTTTTTGTACATAATGCGAAAAATACATATGTACGTACTGTAAACAAAAATAAGACCCGAAATTACGTTTTATTTTGAAAATTTAAAATTTTTTGTGATCATAGCTGGGAATGCTCGTAAGTCGAGAAGAAAATGTAATTAATTAATCACAAATAAAAAGAAATGAGTCCCCAACCTACTTTGCTTAATTTATAAAAACTCCCATTTTTGCAATATATTTTAATGAAAATCAGATAGTATATGGTGAAGCACTGCTTCTACATTTCGCATTTATACGTCGTTTCATCACAGTCCCAATCCATTCGTAAGTATCGTAACGAACAAAGCTTCGGTTATACCCCCCCCCCTTCTAAAATTTTTCGAAGAGGGGGGATAACAAAATTAAAATAAAATTAATTTTGTTTCTAAAATTCACAAATATTTTGCCTCACTTTTTATTACTCCGTTCAAATCGAGGGTGGGAACTTTTCCTAGAAAGCAGTAGGGTTAACATCCGTTTCTTTTCTGCTATTTCCAAATGAAGGCCTACCTGCATGAACATAGATCGTATAAAATCAGAAATGTATAATTAGTAGGTACTCAAGAAGTGCAATATTGGCATGATCTTTTTCACTTTTATGATAAATGTTTAATTTTAAAATTTCATTACTTCCATACTGTGTAGTAATGTAGTAGTATATTAAAAAAAATTATTTAATTAGTACTTTTAAATGAATTGGCAGTAGTAGCATTAAATTTGTAATAAGCAGTGGCGAATCCAGGGGGGCTATAGGGCTACAGCACGCCCCCCAGCCCAGAGCTAAGCCAGAATTCTTGATTTTATTTAAAATGACTATAACTGTTTGTTCTTAATTTCCCTTTAAAAATAATAATAAAGTGATAACATTGCTTTCTGGCTTGACAGGCTCAAAAATTCTCCTATTTTTCTAGTCATTCAAGTTGTACTTGTAGCGTTGACGCGGTCGAAGACATTTTTTGGCTAGTTGTTTCCAATGTATTTTTTATTAAATTATCAAAAGTATTGTATTGTTTTTAAGATTCTTATCGTCATGTGAATCAAGTCTCTAAAGTTAAAGTATTTTGGTTTACATAAACCACGAGTAACCATTGTCACGACGATACAAAATTTTTTGGTAATAAGCAAAGTTGTTAATTAAAATTTGGACTATATGCTTTTTACATCGTTTTCATACGTTGGTTTACGCCAGTCCCTTGAAAAACGTATAAAAGGTGCTTTACTGAACACGATATACAATATCATTAGTACGTGTTCCACCACAGTAGCCGCTTTCAAAGAAAATTCACTGTTATTTCATGCAACTGCGTACAGGAACGTCATTTTTATTTGAACATCCATTTACTTTCACCATGCATGTGTACTGACGAAACAACTTGCTACGTGAAGGCAATCAACAGCACGACAACTGTTGATTTAGACATTGAAAAAAAGAGAGAAACCTTTCTGATGACAGACGCATTAGTGTTACAAAAACCATTCACAATGTATTTATTTAAATTTAAAATGAATCACGGGGAAAAGGAAACAGCAGCCAGCTTTGACAGGATTATATTTACTTAAGCGCGTATTTTGCCGCCAAATATGGAGAGAATTTAAATATAATTAACCTGCGAAGGTCGAGGGATGTTTTCCGATTCATTTCGACTCGTTGGTCATATGATGGATGAATGATGAAAGCAACAATAGATGTACGCAAATTCTTTTTAAAAAAAAAACGTATAGAATAGGTGGAAACTGAACAATGTATCGCAAAATTAAACAGTTTTTAAAAACACACTACTATTGACGAGCTAAAAAGATTTTTTTTTTTATTTTAATTCTTTTTTTTTTAACAGTGAATTTATAATTCTTTATTATAAATAGTATAGAATCTTGGAATAATTTTTTCTCGAATTTCACTACCAGGCGGCGCTACACGTACCTCATCAAAATGTAATTCATCTATTAATTGATAATTAAATTCTCAAAATATTAAAACAGTGTATTTTAATCGAAAATGCATATGCGACAAAATTTCAAAACTCTAGCATACCAGGAAGTGAGTGAAAGATTACAAAATACCATCTTTACAAACATGAAACAAGTCAAGTTAAATAAAAGTTGAAAAAAAAAAAAACCATAGACAATGCGCGGAACAAAAATATATTTACGCATGATTCACTTATACTGTTACTGACTTTTAGAAGTCCACTTTTACCAATATAGTTTCTAACTGATTTAATTTGATAAATCTCTATTTAAAAGGGGAGGAAGGAGTTAAACTGAGATTGTCAGCCGAATTTATTCAAGTGAAAAATTAAAACAATTCAGAAAAATTTAAAATAGTCCAGTAGATTATTTATTAATCACCAGATATTGCTAAATCAGACAAACTTAAAAGATTAGTCCTATTTTGAACTTACACAAGGCCTATTTTAGTACAGACCTAATTAAGAACCGTGGTCAGATGACGAGGACGACCTCCGAGTCGGCACTTCGGGCTCAAACCGTCCACGCCACATCAGCGACAGGACGTTCCACCCCGACGGACAACAAGCCCGTATATACAGCAGATCTTTGGGAGAAATTTGTCGAACTCACAGACCTCCGGTCCTGACACCGACGTTCATGCCATCGGACTATCACCGTAAACACGACCAATCGGAGATGACGACTATTGTCATTCTGTACAGAGTAAAAGAGACGCGAATTACCCAGAGTTGACATTCCACTCTACTCTGACATTAAAATGTTTAATCCACCACTAGAATCGTTAATATTAAGAAGCAACTTCTGGAAATCAGGACAGTTTTTAAGAGAATATTTCGATCAGAAACCACTGGCGAACTTAATAGAAAAGTACAAATAAAAGAAACTGAAATACCCAAAATGTATCACCGATGGCGATGTTTAGTTTAGTTACATTGATATCGTGTTTTGAAACGACACTAGGGCTAGTTTGGGACAGGCCGATACTTTTGAACCGCTGAACTACAAGGAGGACGACACTCGAGTTCAAAGAAGCAGAAGAATGTTTGACCCCGATTGATTAAATATGTACCAGACCGCATAAACGGCAGTTATTCGAAAGACATTTATCGAACCCACGATCCTCTGGTCCTGAAACCCAGATTTATGCCACTGCGGCCTAAAAACAATGGCGAAGGAAAACAAAAACTCACAGAGATTGCAATTACAGTAAACCCCGGTTAACCGAAGCCCTGATTATTCAAAATGCCCCTGAAATCGCAAATCCAAAAAATACATACTGTACTGCACGGAATTAACTGCGAAGGCGAGACTTTTTTGGAACGATATCTCCACTTTTTCTTTTAAGCCTCCCCAAGAAGGTCAGTGATTAATTTTAGAATGCTCAAATTAAAATTAATGGGTATTAACAATATTAATTGCAATATTGTTTACTGTGCCTGCCAGGCGCACTGCGCTCGACGAAGGGTTAACTTTAATAAAGAATGTAAGTGTATCCTAGGAAGAGTTTTGAATTCGTTTTACACTCAAAACATTTCAGAATTACATGCTATAAGTTAGACACAAAATAGTAATGGATGTTCATGGTTTAACCGGAAAAAATCGTTATCCGAAACGACCGCCAACCTCTAGTTCGGTTAACCGGTGTTGTACTGTATTTGAATGGAATTAATTTTAGCATGAATAAAATTTCAAGGGCTATATTAAAATTATAAGGGTTTCGGCGTGATCCATAAATTAACATTTTTTTTTTTCTTTTCGAAGATCACACGAAAACTTATCGCAACATGTAATATAATACTAAACAGTCCGATTTCCTATATTAATGCTAAAAATAATTTGCATATTCTTCGCCAAGAATCAAAATTCGTCATGCAGTTAAAAAAAAAAAAAATCGCTTTTTAGAGAACACTGTATTCTTTTTATTCCATTTACAAATCACTGAACGAATATCCTTTCAAGAACAAAATAGTTGCCTAAAGCAATGCAATATCTTTTAGAAGAGAAACCCCATTCTTTGCATTCTCGGCGACTTTTCTGTAAAGATCTACTGAATCATATTTTATTACCATAGCTTTAAGCGATTACACACGAAGATGAATGGAAAGCAACCCACGCAACTCGAATGAATAATAAATTAGAATTAAACCTACGCTAACTTTCTCTGAGAGCGATTTATTTTTGCAACCAAATAAAACTGACCCTTCTTTTTCTGTAATATGAATTCCGGTTGCATACATAAATAATTTATCACAATCAATGAATAATTATTGATGATAAAATTCAGTTTTTGAAAGAAGTTCCAATTGAGAGGGTTTTTTTTTTTTTTTTCCCCTTTTCCTTCTTATTTTAAAGATGAAAATATTCATTGAAGTATCAGAATGAATATTTCGTAAAAAAATAAATTCTTGTAAATATATTGAAAAGTGCTTTACAAGGTCTACAATGTACATTTTTAAATGAAAATGTTAGGAAGAATAATCACAAATTTAAAACTATGTAGAAACAGAAAAATTAGCAATTCGATTAAAAATTATTGCACTTTAGGAATAAAATATTTTCCTGCATTTTAAGAATCTAAAACATATCCCCTAAAAATCCTTTGTTTCTTACGGGAAAGTGAATAAAGATGCTTCCAAATAATAATAATAAAATCGATAGGGAAAAATACTTAAATTATTTACTATCACAACTTGAAAAATTCCTTTAACGATAAAGAAAAGTACGCTTTAAAAAGATTCCTTTAAAAACATATATATCTAAATTAATCTTAATTCTGAAGATTTACACATGAAAATAATGCGCCTTTCAAATATAATTGCATAATAATAAAAAATTATTCATATGCAAAAATGTGAAATGAAAATCTTAAAATGACAGATTGCGTCTGCAATATAAAAAGCATTTCTATCAATCACATTAAATGAAAAATGTATTTCCACCTTAAAATTGCCGAGATAATATACCTCGTATATCTTCAGCGAATACAGAAGCGAAACAGGTAAGGAACTATGCATATTTTTGTAGGTCAGAAAATCATTTCAAATCGTTACACTAGATGGCGGTACGCATCCGACCAAAAAAGAACCTCTAGTCAACTCCGGTCCGGACCAGAATAATACTGCAAAACACATGTCCACAAAATATTTTCGACATTTTTCTAAAACACAAGAAAATTTTTGGGGATTGTAGCTTCTCAGAGCAAAAAACATCACTGTGCCATTTAAATAATCAACTTACGAAACGTTTCGACTCGAAGGGATCGGATGTCTTAAAGAGAAAGAAGAGAATAAAAATGCGACTCATTGATACAGTTATGCCAAATAATTTCTAAAATACACATCCAGCATGGAGAGAATTAACAACTTTGTTATATGCAGTCATGCATTCGAGATCCAACAACCATTAAAAGGGATTATGTCTGCTATTTTAAATTAAACCAATTCCAATCTATTTGTACAGACTATAATGGAATAATTAATTTAGGAAATATGTAATTTTTATACTTTCTCGTTATTCTAAGTACACAAAGAGAAAAAGCGATGCAATCATCAAAAATTGGACCTCGATATTTTGATGAATCTCACCCTTTTACAACTTTCCGATTCGAAAAAAACATTTTTGGAATAATATCCGTCACTATTTGTTTGTGAATACGGTACGTCGAAAAGGAAAGACGAGAGAAGAAGGAAATTTGGTATGTCACTTTCGCACCAAAATTGTAGATCTGTTTCAATTTTGGTGTGAAAGTGACATACAGTCAATTTTTAATTAAAATTTTAAATTAATTTTCAATTAAAGTCAGAAAGTGACAATTCAGTACTCAAATTTTGGACGTCAGAGAAGACCATCTGTAGGTGAGAACGCTAACTGAAACACGCAACGAGGTAGACAGGTAAGATTTGGCATATGGTTTTACAACCAGAATTAAAATTCTGTAGCAAATGGTGGACAAAATTTTCCAAAGCGTTGACAGTCTGTCTATTCAAATGCACACGAACGCAATAACTCAAAAACACAACCAGATGGATAAATGAAACCCGCAATTTGATCTTGACACCAAAATCGTAAATCAGTATCAAATTTTGGATCTACTCGGTCGACAAGAGGATAAATATCAGATGTAGTATATCGAGGAAATATTCGAAGAAGTTGAAGGGAGAACTGTTTTTTCTTTTTCTTCCCACCCTGTAACGTTTTGGGAAATAGTTACATCTTAATAGGATAAGTTTAAAAATAACAGGGCGAAATGTTTCTATACATAAAATTAATTCATTTTATACTACAGTAACAAAATTTTACATTCCAAACGATAAAATTACACTAACTGTTCCATTAAACAAATATTTAAAAAAAAACATGTAATAGTTAGTCGCGAACCTTTAGTTTTCTGCCAAATTTAATCCTGCTCAACATTTCCACGTGCTGTAAACAATTTCAGTACTCAAACTGCTGACATCGTTTCCTTTTTTCAGCGTACGAATAAGTAAGTCACGGAAATGTAACGTTTATACTTCCATAACGAGCAGGTGTGCGATATAGTTGGCACAGTAAAGAATGCATTTTCCTCTCTGCAGTAGCGGCTGGAAGTTGTCCAATTTTTCTAAACGCATGAAATGCTTCCGATTTAGTGAAATTAAAAGCAGCAATCGCCCCCTTTTCACGGATGGTTACGCAATAGCATTCTGCCCTTCGTCTTCTAGTAAATTTTGTTGTAATAAATTCAAAATGGAAGATTTCAAGGTATTCTTTTTTCTTTAAGAATAAAAGACAAAAATGCGATTAAAGAACGGGAGAGAAAAAGGTATGCAAATCATTTTCTTGCGCATAACTGGCAACGCACGAGTACATAGTAATAATTAAAAATATTTTTATTTAGTATGAATGACAACGCGGATATTGAAGGGAAAAAAATCGAGCCTATATTCTGGAGCAGAACATTTTCTCATCGAAGAATTAGGTTCGAAACTTGATACATACACAAAATTTCGAAGATTTGATACATACGAAAATTCGAACAAAATTGCGAAGATAGTATGTCAAATTTCATTCATTCATCTAGCTCGCAGTGTCTTCGAGTTATGGAGTTTACACACACAAAGACAGACATAAATCCTAAAATGTTTTTTTTTCGGACTTGGGTCTAAAACATCCACCATTCAAAACCAATAAGTCGCATTTTTGGACGAATACAATACTTTCTCTCTGTGCATGAAACTCAAGTACAAATGACAGTTAACCCTCGATTTAACAGACATCGAAACAACGGACTACGGATTTAACGAATATACTTTGACTAATGTTCACGAGTTTCCCTCTTCCCCCCTTACTAATACACAGATGTACAGCGGCCCAAATGAGTAATTTACTATTGCAAATTGAATCAATCCAATCCTTACATAACAAATAACTTGTAATGTAGCAACCGATATTTGCAAAATGCAGCATAATTCTTTTTTCTGTTATCTTTTGCATAAACAGCTGTATTTCAAAACGTGCTTATTTACAATCGTTTTTGATTACATCACATCATCCAATTAGTACTAATTTACGAATAAGACGCTAGAAACAACTTTCCTTATTTTAAAAGGCATGAATCTTAACTGCAGTTAAAAGATACATAAATATATTAGAACCCAAGAAACTATTCCACTAAAATCCAGAAAGATTAAACGGACGTAACCACGACCTCGAATATCTTGGTCCTGCAGGCTTTTTTACAAACTAAGACAAGTGCAAACAAATCTGGATGAAAGAAATCTTTCTTTGCAATTAAATGGCATCGCCAAGAGAGAAAAAAAAGAGAATAAATATACCATCAACTTCACTCGAAACAACTCTAATTACTGTGGATTTAACAACGAGGCATATAAAATTCGACGATTAACATCATTCGATTGACTAACGATAAACACCAAAATGTTAAACAGGGTGAAAAAAGAAATAAAAACGAACGTTTCATCCTGTACCTCGATTGCTTTTAATCCCACTAAACAGCATCTTCCTTTACCTACGCAGAACCTGTTCAACGACGTCATCACCACGAAAAAGATTTCACCACCAGTCAACGTCCGACCATACAATTTTTTGGTCACTGCAAACCATTACATGTCATAAATATTGCACATTGCCAACAGTATCCGCCCTCTCTTCTTTAATGACAAGGCAGAACCGTCATTTTCTAACTACTTAAATTGCAGATGAAACTTCCTGTGTGATCTCTTTATTTTTTGTTTTTCCTTTTTCAATAGAGGCTCGGGAATGCAAAATGTCAAATGAAACTGAATCGCCAACCTTCCATTTATTAAAACACTGACTGAAGAACATCTTTGATAAGATTTTTCGAAGAACATTTGTACCTAATAACATGTCCTTGTAAATCCCAGGTTGGATGGCATAATTGCAGGATTGAAAGAAGAATTCTTAATAAATTTCGCCCACATTTACAATTAACCTCTTTTGATGCAAAACGAATTGGCAGCTTGTCTCATCATTTATGTATGGAGGACGGATCTTAACATGCGGATAAAGTAAGAATAACTTATAACTTTATATTATGCATCATTTAATACTGTGGAAATTGGCTAATTCAAAGCTGACGGGATCACAAAAATTTCGTTTATCCGAAATTTCGATTCAAGGAAAATTGGGTTTAAGAATAGCACAGCAAGAGAAAACGACAATATTTAAACTAAAAACGGTGTAAAGATCTATTTTTTTTTTAACATTTAAAAATTTTAATAAATAATACATAGTTAATATATAAAGAAGAAATAATTTTAATAAATAAAGTGACAATGGCATCAAAAGATACGCAAGATAGAAACCGAATGGCAGTTTTAACTTCTGTACAATAAAAATTCATAAAGAGAAATCAATATTGCAAAATTAACATCAAAAACCCCAGTCAAATTTTTTAAACAGTGAACGAACAACAGTGCAAATTGAACTTGGACTTAGTTTAGTCATATTTGCGTCCCGTTTTGCAGCAACGCGAGGGCTATTTTGGGAGAATCCAACATTGAACTAACCGGTTACGATACGTATCAATCCACTAAAGAAGGGGTTCCCAACCTTTATTCCTCTCGCGTACCCCTTGATTATCTTTATATTTTCGCGTACCCCTACTGTCATATCCTCCTCCCCTCCAACAACCATCCGTCTATGCAAAGAAGTTTTTATCAATAATGTTAAGGGCTTATGTTAGCTTAAGAGTCAAATGACTCGAATTAATAACTTTTGCTGGACTTACTAACTATATATATAGTTATAGTTAGCTATATATATTATAACTTTTGCTGGACTACTCTGTAATAATCAACTTTTCAAGTGGTATAGTTATTAACTTTTTCAATTCATTGTTTTCTTGTTTACGAAATTACCAACTTTGATTTCGCGTACCCCCAGGGGTACTCGTACCACAGGTTGGGAACCTCTGCATTAAAGGAAAGATGTAACGCTTTCGTATTTCCATTGATAATTTTTTACTGATCCATTAATAGTTTGACAATTTTGTAATCCAAATGCGCGAAGTTTCACTTTTACAAGCAAAAAAGGGCGAGATTTTTAGAATTGTTTTCAAACTATGGTTTTTTTAAATATGGCCTACGGCCTAAATATTTATAAAAATAAAACTTGACCGGTCCGCATCAAATAAATCGTTAAACTTCCTTATTCAACGCTATATTTCAGAATTATAACGAACGCAATTCATGATTAAACTCCAATAAAAATAAAATGGAAAAATAAAGAGTATCGAGGGGGATTTTTTTGCATTGCTAAATAGCCGAAAAAGGTAACTGTATGCACTGTTAGTCAGTACGTTCTCGATGGCAATAACATCATGATCTTAGAAATCGGAAACAAACTTCAAGCAGTGAAACCTTCGGTTGAATTCTGGTCTCCTTTAACAAATAGAAAGGCAGATACTCTTAACTCGACTACTTATACTAGATTTAGACATCGTCACTTGCTACTCGGAGAACGCGCCCCAATGTGCGCACAATTGCAATTGTACCATGTCTGTTTATCATATTCTGTCTGAATGCCCGAATTTTAATTCCCGACGTTTGAACTTTAAAACTACTACGATTTCCTTATCTGTGATATTTGGAAAGACTCCTCATGTTCATATTTCTGCCTTCTTGAAGGCAATTGGATTTTATTCTCTTATATAAACGTTTCTCAGTTTTGCTAAAACAATTTCCATCGTTTTCACACATGTGTAATATAATGCTTTTTATCTTAAAACAAACCTACTATTTTGTCTGGCGCTGTAAATTCAACATAATGGCTCTTGTGCCAAAAAAGCCAACCAACCGACAGTAATGTCAACCGAAAAATTCACGGAGGATTTTCGGTTGAATCGGGTCCCGAACTCGCTGTCTTCCGATCTTGAAATTGAAACTGCTACCAGCAACCGCTCCTTTTGTGTTTCGGACAACCAACAAATATCGAAAAAGTGGAAATCACATGATGGAAGTGCTTCCCTCACGTTTAGTATTATTTTTTAGGTTAGGTTATATTAACGTCCCGTTTTGAAGCAACACGAGGGCTATTTAGGGACGGACCTCGTAATTTTGAACCGCGGCCAGATGACGAGGATGACACCTGAGCTGGCACCCCCCTCCAAACTTCCGCGCCACACCAACGGGAGGACGTTTGGCCACTACGTATGATTTAGCGTGCAACAGGCCCCATACACGGCGGATCTTCAGTGGAATCGGGTTTCGAACCTGTGACCCTCCGGTCCCTAGGTCGAGACCTTACCACTAGGCCACCGCGGCCTCAGTATTTTTTAATTCCTCTTACAGCGAAATACATAGAGAGAAAGTACTGTAATCGTCTAAAAATTCGATCGCGATTTTGATGAATTTCATGCTTTAAGCCTCTCGTAGTACGAGCAAAACCAGTTTTGGAAGTATGTGTGTTTCTGTCTGTTTGCTTGCGTGCATGTGAGCACGATATCTCAATAAAGAAAAGAGCTAGACGTATGAAACCCAGTAGGGGTATTTACAGTACCGAATCCAATTTTGGACCAAATTCGTCAACGGGCCGAATGTCTGTGCCTATTCACATGTATGAACACGATGACTTAAAAAGGCAACTAACTGACCGGATAGAGGAAATTGAACATGTTATCCTTACACCAAAATTACAGGTCTGGTTTAAATGTAGGGTAAAACTGGGAAGAGGCACTTTTACAAATGCATACTTGCTTTTTTCGCTATGCACTACGAAGTTACGTTAAATTAGCGTGATACAGCAGTCGACACGGTAATACTCCCGATTATTTTTTAAATCTAGAGCAGGGGTTCCCAACCTTTTTCCCTTCGCGTACGCCCCTTGATTATTCTCTTTGTTTTCGCATACCCCTACTGTCATATCCACCCCACCCCCAACCATCCGTCTACGCCAGGGGTTCCCAACCTTTTTTCTCTCGCGTACCCCCTTAATTATTCTTTTTGTTTTCGCGTACCTCCTCACAATCATATCCAACCCCCACCCCATAGCCATCCGTCAATGCAAAGAAGTTTTTATCAATAATGTTACGGTTAATTTAAAAGTAAAATGACTCGAATTACAAAAATAGATAAATAAAATTGAAAGAAAAAAAAACTATTTTTGGAACGATGTTTGTTTCTCTGTGAACAAGGTAATTCATAAACGGTACTAGTTAGACAAATATCTTTGAAAAACAATTTTTTAGATAATTCAAAAACTATACCAGCTAGCCAAATAAAATTTTTAAAAAAATAATTAGTACCGTTTTTGAATTATCTTATTCACAGAGAGACGAACATAGTCCTTAAAATATATTTTTTCACTTGCATTTGTCTAACTAGTACCGTTTTTGAATTATCTTATTCAAGGAGAAACGAACATAGCCCTTAAAATAGATTTTTTTCAATTGTATTTGTCTAATTAGCACCGTTTTTTAATTATCTTGCTTATAGAGAGACGGACATAGTTCCAAAAATAGTTTTTTCCTGGATATTCATCAAAATTTCTAGGTCAAATTCTTTGACGATTACGATATCCTCTTCGTATCTTGGTAGGCGAAAAAGTAAAAAACCAATGCCGAGACTATCAGTTTAAACGCATGCAACAGAATCACAGAACTTATAAATTATGACCATCCAGCGAACCACATATATCTCACCCCAAAATTAATGCCTTCTTTTGATGGGTACACGAAAATTGAAAGAGAGAGCGAGACGGCGATTAACACTCCTAGTGAAGAAAAATTTAGAACCGCTCAGAGGATCTTTAGGGCTTTTTAATGGGATGGTTCCAAGAACAAGGTCGGTATTAAATATTCATAGAGCAATACTTGCCTCGGCGTTTAATTGCAATTAAGAACGAATCGGACACCTGTGCGTCTAAATTAGATTTCCAGGGATGGAGAGTTGCCAAAAAGTAGCGAATTCAACTCCTTTGATGAAGCGCTGAGTATCAAGTGGCAAGAAAAACAACAAGAGACCAGCTTGCATGCGGTAGCCGTTTCACTCATGCAAAATGCATAAATCAGCATGTTTGGCTCTGTTTTTGAGCTTTGGCAAATGAACGTTATAGGACTGTCATAAAAAGAATATTGGATACACAATATCATACAGAGTGGAATATGAAAATCTCATTTAACCCTCTGTACATGCTCGATGATCATATCGTATGAAGATTAATGCAATTATCTTTCACCCATTAAAGAACTTTTACGATTAACCTTAAGACAACGGGTGGATAAGACCGAAAAGTATCGAAACTACAGGAAAATATACAGCCTACAAACGATCTTCTTTCATAGCACAAGCACAGAGTTGGAGGAAGTGAAAAAAAATTAAGAATCAGAATACAAAGAAGATACAATTTTTATTACCGTTTGATATTGATAAATCAAAATTATGTTAACACGTTCGCGGATACCTAGCTTAAGCTATTTGCTGCGACACCTAAGCTGCTTGAATAGCATATCGTGTACAAAAATGTGCGGCGTTCGTCGCTTTGCGTTTTAGTTTGTCGCGAGCTTGGACGGGATATCACGCTTTGTCCCAGCAAGTAGAGCGGCATATGCCGCCTTTCCATGAAAGTGTTAATGAAAAGTGGAAACTGTCAAAACTCTTAATTTTTAGTTTGAGCAGGATCCTAGATGAGAAGGTTCGTCCATTTTCTCATTTTCTTTCGGTAGACACTATTCGGATGAGATAATTTTATTCACTTATTTACTGATATTGTGAAATGAAAGGTTATGTAAATGATTGATTGCATGGAGCATGAATGAGAAATACAAGTGGACAAATACCTAATAAAAATTTCCCTTGTAGCTTAACAATAATTCCCTTTCAGGAACAATAAATATTCCGGTTTAAATCAACATTTTTAGCAAGGGCTAGAATAATTATTAGGTTTCGAAGATTTTGGACCATAGAGTAAAAAAACATTACTGGTGTGATAATTTTATTCAGGAAAGTCTTATTTTCCCGTAGAATCTTGGACAAAATAAAACGGAATTCGCTTGACTCAGCTGCTTAAATGGACCCTATAATCGAAAAATTCGTTCAGTGCTGAAGTGTAAACAATGGATTTTCTTTAGTTAGCGGATGGCATCAGCTTTTTCGAATACGTCAGATTTTCGCTATTGCAACCAAATTTCGTCACATTCCACACAAATCCGAACATTTTGAATCTACCGACACTAGCTCGGACGTGAACTTGCTGTAGTCGGTGATAATTCTTGACAGTATGCTAGAAAGTCGCGAGCGACCACATAACAGGTGAATGACTTAATCCGTGTTTCAACGCATCTTGGAGATACCTAAACAGCTCCGTGAATCAATCAACTTTCCTTTCAAAAACAGAGTTTTATGACACAGGATATCGATTATTGGGATTAATAATCGATAGTTACCATATAATATAGGCTATTGGGGTTTAAAATTCGATTCTGTTTGAATATATATCTCACTTCTTAACACATTAGAATTATATTCAGGACTATATAACTAATGCAATAATGCACGGCACAGATTTCTACATAATGTCCTCCTGAATCATCACCGATTATTCTTGTAGTTGCAATTATTTTTTATTACCGATTTCAGTTACCTTTCATATAAAGAGTTTCATTACATAGAATATCGATTATTGGAATTTCAAACTAAATTCTGTTCGAATCTTTATTTTACTTCTAAACAACATCAGTTATATTCAGGACTATAAAGACGTCGCACGTGTCATGAATGATTATGCACACCGACTCGTCACCTCCATCTTTTGTGGAAAGGATCAGGATATTCAGGACTATATAACTGACGCAATAATGCACGGCACAGATTTGTCTATAATGTCACCCTGCATCCTCTCCGACTATAGTTACATTTTGCAACAGCTGTAATCTGGTCTGGCTCCTTGTGACAGGTCTCCTAGGAATCCTGTGCGCTCCTGCGTCATCTAGTTGTTTCTTTGGATCACAGTAGGGTTTCAACCTCAGGACGTGGACTATGTCTTTTTTACTTTGTCGTCTGCTATTCACTTCTATACTTTGTACTTCGTATGTTACGTCAGATAGGCGTCGAGTTATTCTATAAGGACCGAAGTAACGACTAAGGATTTGCTGCTACGCATAATGCGCGCAATCAAAACAAGTCGGGAGGACTAATGTACACACCACCTTATCAACCAATTTAGACCTCTCGGCTATTTACGAGCGAGTGAAATGATTACGAAAGAAAACTACGCACAAACGTAATCACTCTCAATGCTGCGGGGGCAAATTGACCACGCTCGGCCAAAGGCCCGTTAAGGCAGCTTTATTGCGATTGTCCACAAACGCATCTCCGAATACCTCTGTGAACACGAGAAATATTCTACTCAGTTGAGCTTGGCTAATAGCGCGAAAGCATTAAGGAAACGCTCTAAAAAGATCCTTCTCAAGGTTCTGTAGCATGAACCGTATCCATACCAGAACCCGCTTTTCCTTTAGCATCGTCAACAGAATGGAATTGAATGGCATATTCAGAAAGACTTATCCATCCCCCCAGAGGAAACAAAGTTGAAAAAGACTGCTTCTCTTTCTTCTACTTCTTTATTTTTTCAGGATTACTTTTAAGGACTCCATCGTCGCGCGGTTCACTTGGGGTCAAGTCAATTACAGAAGTAATTCGACGCGGAGTAACTTTTAAAATATCCCGAGTACATCAATAAAAAGGGTTCGGGGACATAAGTGGGATGTTATAAACGGGCCTTAGTCGCAGTTTTATCGTTGAAAAAGGTCAAATGTTGCTTTCTTTTTACGATGTGGTTGGACGTTGATTTTTAAATTTCTGGCCTTAAAGGTTGAAAAGACCTTGGGAGGTAATGGCAAGCTAATTCAGAAAGACGCCCAAAAGCAGTTAGAAGATCGTTAGGCAGAAGATTTCGTCACAATTTAAAGAATTGCATCGCTTGTTGCAAGGTGTCTTTCAATTTAATTTTCATGTACATTAGCATACAAATGCGTCAAAATTTGCAACTGTAGGGTAATAATATCTTGTAAATTATACTTCATGAAATACACACATACATATTTTCAATCTTAAATTGCGTTAATTTTTTTTCTGGTATAAAATATAAAGGCACTGTAAGAATCGTGAGTTTTACATTTAAAATGATAAAATCGTGAGCCTTAAGTGATATATATCTGACACAATGTCTATCATTAATATGTAATAAAATAATGACAGACCAAAAAAAGGGGGAAGAGAACACGAATCAAGCTCATAAAAAATACAAAAATGAAATTTTCCTTTAAGTGAAAGACATTAAAGACAGCGAAAAACATTAAATTATAATAAAAACCAAATCGTAACCCAAAAGTCCATATCTTATTGTATGGATTGTTCTGCTTCTATATTGATAATACAGTAACATCTCGACTTAACAGGACTAATTGGGTACCTATAAAACTGAAATTCGTTAGAAACGTGAAATGTGTCTGCTAAAAAAGAGGATATCCCAATTGAAACTGCATTGCAATGTGTAAGGTTCTAATGCAATATCATATCAATAGCCAACTGCCTATTAGACGGGTAAAAAAACAACAACAAAAAACCACTCAAGCTCCAGTTGCTTTACCATTGTCTATTCCTCTCTTAACTACAGAATTGGGCTACGTATCCAAATTCTGTCCGTTAAATACGATATCCGTTAAAGCGAGAGTTTACTGTAAGCTACATATCGAAACAATTTAAAAAAATCAAATCACTTATAAAAATATTCCAAATTTAACAACTGTTGTAGTGAAAACAAAGATAAGTTATTAGCAACTCTATGCACAACCTAAGCAAACACTGAAAACAACAAGATATACACAGGTGAAAGAATAAACAGCAAATTTAATTATTAAAATCTATATACTACAAAATTTAAAATGTGACCAATTCCATCCAAATGCTACCATGCATCATTAACCGAAATCAAATGAAGGTCTTCGGCCAAAAAATAGGATGCGAATCATTTGATGGAAATAATGCATTTAGAAATTTCAAACCTCGGATCGATATAACCTTAGGATTCGAGATCTACGTTGTGCAATACTGGATATGTAAATGAATGCAATACCATAAGATACAACAGATTACAAAGGATTGTCTAAGCAACTTGAAAATTTTATAACTATTCGCCACTATTTAAACAAGTTAAATAAGAAAATATTCAGCACAGGCGAAATATACGAGCTGTAATTGGGCGAATTTCAAGGGCTTTAAAAGTTTAGAATGATAATAATAAGAAGAAGAGTCCTGTAGAGTGATACAGTTCCAAGCTTCGGACGATGAAAGCCCCAAGTCAACAAAAATGTATACCAATATTCATCTTATAGGAGTAAGATGGACATAACTATTTAGCACCGATGTGATTGTCAAATATAGAAGTTAGTAGCCACTATTTACACAGAACACAGTCTATAAACGTAAACGCTATCGCTTCCGAAACTCTGGATGGTCTGAGCAAGCCAAAACTTTAAGAATAACATTAGTTCAATAGAGTTTCTACGGCGCAAGAGGCAGGTGTGATCCTACTGCGCCAAACACTTAAAAATAACGAAATGGGAACGGAATCATCAATTTTCTGCCCTTTCACAAAAACCATTGTGGAATAAAAATAAGATCTATAAGTAATTTATGCAGCCAGTTTGTGGAAACTGTAAAAATGTAAATATAAAAATAGTAAAGAAAATTAATGCAACACAGACTTTAATCTATATGTTAACGGCAATGTATGAAGCGCCGGCATTCTATAGAATGCCTGGTGTTTTTAGGCAAAGTATGAAATATGAGAATTATTATAAACTTTCCTTAGGCATTGTATACAGGGTGTACACAAATGAAGTGACACATTTCAAAAATTAATAATAATAAAAAAATGTTGGAACACGAAATTTTTCTTAAATCTCAAAAAGCTTTTTTTTTTTTCTTCAGATATTTAACAAGCCATTTCGGTGGTCTAGGGAGTCGTAAATTACTGGAAATCAAAAATTTGTTTAGAGAAATTATCTGAGAAAATATTAAAACTGGAAGAAAAATAAATGCACGTATTTGTAGATAATTTTACGCTCTTTAATTTGTTAATTCGCATGTAATATGAAAACTGAAGAGTTTTCGTGATATTCAAGAAAAACTAAAAAAAGAAACCAGAAAACACTCATCGGCTTCTGCTGATCGGTAGCCATTGCGTACGGAATTTTCTCGCTGTAACAAATTTAGAAAGGCGTAACGCCATGTTACCTATCTGAAAAAAAACTTTGAGATGCGCTCTTATTTTTAAAAAAAACCCGTAGTTCCAACATTTTTAGTTTTTTTTTATTATTAATTTTTGAAATGAGTCGCTTCATTTGTGTACACCCTGTATAATACCTAGGCATTCTATAGAATGACAAATGCTATTTAGGCCAATAAAAGATATCTATCGGATCTTGTTGTCAACATTTTTTCCAGTATATAAAACCATTACAGCTAATAAGCCAATGGCTCTCAGGAGAGTGGTAAAGTATTCCTTGCTCTTCTAACAAAGAAGGATACTTAGAACTGGGAAAACGAGTTAGTAATTTTCGACAACTTCGGAGCATAGTGATATTAAGAATTCACAAATTTAAAAACACAATTCAAGATATGAAAATAAAACAGGTAATGCATAGAGGTGTTTGACGCTAAAATTCGTTTAATGTCATTAATTATCATCAGAAACCAGATGAAACGGCCGCGTTGTAGAAAGCTGATATTTCAAAAGATCCCAGGCTAGTGGACGATATAAAAATCAACACGAGAATAAAATTAATTTCTTACATTTCTCCAGCTCTTCTGCATCTGCTCCCTCATCATCCGATTCTGTTCCAGAATCGTGGTCATCATCATTCTGCAAAGATAAAAATATTAGTAGAAGAATTTCACACAAGAAATTATAGTTACAATCTTCATTTTCTAATTTCAAAAGCAAGTATTGTTTAGCAACGGATTCGGAAACCCTCCGCGCTTTTGCGCATGCGCGGGACGGAGTTATTTTCATCAAAATAGGGGGAAAGTGAAGAATGGAAGGGTGATGTTTACATTTTACTGAGAGTGATCTAACAACGAACTCCGGAAATGCGCTCATATGACTCATTGCCTGACACGACACCCGTTTCCGGTGTAAAATCGTTCAAAGTGGTAGTCTCGGAATCCGTTGCTGAACAGTATTGGTTTAGAGTTTTTGGCAAACAAGCCAGTATTTTGACCACCCTGAGCCGAAATAGTATGTAAACTTGCACTTATCCGAAATAAATTCTATTTAACTGAAGGCAACGATTTAAATGAGTGTAAAAATCATCAAATAACGATGCTTTCAATGATTAGTTACAGTTGAGTCATAGTACAGTAAAGCACCGTTTATACGTCGTTTCATCACAGTCCCGATTTATTCGTAACCATTGTAATGACAAAATACTCCGTTTATACGACGCAAAGCTTCGGTTATACGTCGTTTTCTCACTTTCTAGAACTTGCAAATTTTTTACGTCGTTCATTACATCTCTGTTCCTATTAAGGGGAAACTTTTTCTTCTAGAAATCCACCTCCTTTTAAAGATTAATACACTCCATTGTAAAACTTCGAACTTATTTTGTCTGTCAAAATACTATTCTAAAAAGATCCAAAGAACTTAATTCGATTCATAATGCTGCATTTAATACTCACAGACAATCAGCACGTCAGACGACGATTCAAGATTTTTTTTTAACTAAAAGCTTACCTACATGCACATAAATCGTAAAAAAAATACTAAATATATAATTAGTATTCAAGATATGAAATAAAGTTATGATTTTCCTCACTTTTATGATAAATGTTTAGTTTTAAAATTTCATTGTTTCCAATATTATGTAATAATATATTAATACTATCTAACAATTTTTAAAAATTATTTTGAAATGAATTTGCATTAATAGAAGTAAATTAATAAGAATCGAAGTTTATTAAAATTTCGATTATAAGTCTTTTCATTTATACGTCGTTTTACGTCAATCCCTTTAAAAGACACATAAACGATGCTTTACTGTTATAAGTATTATCATAGTATGGTATAACAGCGTATTTACTAACATAGGTAAAGGAGTGAATTTAAACTACATCCAATACAAAAATCAATGGCAAAAGAGACCATGGCATAGTAATGAGGGACTGCATCCAAGTTGTACTTTTCTAACACTTCGCAGGCAATAAACTGTGAATACAGTCCAGAAAATAGCGAACTTTGAACGAGGGAGACCAATTTCAGTTGTGCGATAGACACATGTGTCAGCTGCAGTTGCGTACAATAACTGGATTTATCCGCTACTCATTCAAAATAGTGAAAAACACTAACCCCTGCAAAATGTTTCACAGAACGAAGTGCATATCGGCAACTGTTACTATGCGCGGAACGATTTGAAGGTTGCTTTGTCAACGCAACATTCGAAAATTGATAGTTATACAATCAAGAATGCAGTGCCAGAATGTGTGGTGTCCAAAGCAAAATTCAACCAACTTCAATTCGAAGCACAACAAACTCTTTACAAGGCAACAACCAATATTGGCAAAATGCAACATCAGAAATTTGTTTTTGCAATGCCTTTGCACAACAGCTAAATTTCTAAATGTGTACTTTAGAATAGGATTCCAACTGGATTACTGGCTCCAGTTTACCCTTGAGAAGGATAACAGTCTCTGATATATATCCATTCCATAATTTCAGAAGCAAAAAAATGTTCGCTCGCTGTGTCTACCAGCAATTATCATACCAATTTTATCCCAAAAATGGCGAGATCTATTAACTTTCCAACTGTAGAATTTTTTAAATCGCTATTTATGCAACATTTTCAAATAAGTCCATAAACTTTTGAAAGATATGAATTCTTATTTAAATCCAACGCTTTAATAGTTGCAATGTGATTCAACGCTAAAATAGAAGTAAACACGCTTGCCCGAGGAAAGCGCGGGATACAACAGGAATTAGACTAACTTCCGACTCGCGTAAATCGCGGAATAAGCAGCTGAAGAGTTCTGTAAAATACCATTTTACAGAATTCCAATTTCAATCCGATATACAGACGGGAGATGGAAACAGTAACTCTTTCTCACATATTTAAAGCGCAAGATGAAAATCTCAAACATTTCTATAAAAACTTATAGAAAATCACCAATGCACATAGTAAAACGCAATGTGCACACACATCTTCCCTTATTCAGATTTGTTCCAAGGACTGTGGTGCATGAGTATTTGCAAGTCATACATTACAGCATACTTCCTGTATGCCTTATGCAGCTGAACTATACGTGAATATCTGAATTATACATGAAGAAAATCTTCAGTAACAATCTCAAAGGAATTCCAGTGCGTTATTAAAGGGTGGCGTTAGGTTAAGTAACATCAGAATATTAAGAGCGGAGCGAGCAGTATTTAACGACCTCTTCCCAGGTTCACCGGAGATTAGTTTCAAGAATTGCAACGTACTCGACATAGCAAACTTTCTTTAATATGAAGCTTAGACCGTGCTATTGGCATTTTGAATACGGCTAAATCTTAGCTTAGGACAAATTTATGTCCTTTGCCTTTGAGTATATCCACAGTTGCCTCGAATCTCCACGAAATTTCAGATTCATTTTATTCTAATCGCTTACACATACCGTGTGGTTAGAATGAAAGTCTTGGGTATATTCCTTATAGGAAATCTACCTATTGCAATGGTTCCCATGACACGCGCGCGACTCCCGGAAAATTTCTGCAGATCTTCACCGATCATACTCTCAGGCCCCCCCCCCCCCTTATTCAAAAGTTATATACGTATGCAAGTATAACGCTTTAACGATTATTATCTTGTGAACACGATAACTAGAGTAATTTTGATGAGATTTTAAATGGCTTGGGATATGTCGTAAGGACGGAGAAAATCTTGACAGAGTTCGTAGTTGGGTTATTTAGCTCATAAGGGGCATCAATGGTGAGGGACTGAAATTTTCATTTCCCTACAAATACTCTCTTACGAATGAAATTCAAATTAGGCGAATTATCTATCGCCTTATCGTAACGGACAAGTTTATACTGAAAGTTTTTTGATAGCCAATTACTTAGAAGTTACGGGCCGAAAATTGGTTTTAAACCCTCCACTTCGACTGCCTTTTAATCTATGAATGCGACACAGTGTTGGAAAGCTCTCAGCAGTTGCATTCTCTTTCACCCTCATAGTTTCAACTCTTATGAATTTAAAGTACGAAATATTCGTTTCCTTATCTCTCGACAAAAGGAATCCACCTTCGCCTTCCGGTTTGCAGGCAGGAATTCTCTATTTACAGAATTATAGATGAAACCAGCGGCAGCGTTTTCTTCTCCACTTTCTCGTATATCTTTATACGTCTCATACTTACATACTCGAGTTTCATGTTTAGCTTCGTAGTTAAGAGAAGAAAATCGAGTATGCATTTGAACCTCTTCCCGATGACCGAATGGGTCCAAAATTTAACACAGATCTATCATTTTGGCGTGAAGACCACACGCCAAATTTCATTTATCTTGCAGGTTGTAATTCTGAATTATCGTGTTCACATACACAGTGTCTAACTGTTGACGGATTTAATCCATAATAAGACACATATTTACAATTTTGGTATCACGATTTCATGTTAAAATTCATCAAGCTGGCACGTTATGTTTATGAGTTATTGTGTTGACACAGTCAAGTCGTACAAGAGTGTATCGAAAAATAAGGTGAATTTGTCCCTAAAACTCAGAGTTTTCTGTGTAGCTAATTACTTTTTTTATAAGTTGCAGGTACCAAGGTGATAGAAATGTGACGGCTTGTACAAACTTCTATGACATCTCGTCTGGTGCATAGAGCAAATAAAAGATAGTGTGCATCGACTTGAACATTACTTCAAGGAGGAGGTGCGCGGTGTTCATGCTCTGGCGTTTGGATTCAGGTGTCCGAAGGGGTATTGGAGTTTCATCTCCCGTTATGATGAGATAGAGGAATGCATTTCCTTCGTCGGCATATCGTGTGAGGTGGGTCAGGGAAATGCCCATTCGGTGGTTGTTTTGGTCCTCACTCAGTTTTTTTGGTTCATATCGTGTGAGGTCGGTGGGCATTTCTTGTCCTCATTCAGAAGCCTTGGCACCCAGCGCGCACGCACTTTCGTTTCTGCGACATAACACTCTCTACGTAGACCTCCAACAACTCTCGATGAATATCACATGGTTTTTTCCCCTTGTCCCCCCCAAAAAAAAATCGAATGGCACAGCGCACCTCGTCCTTGGAGTAATGTTCAAGTCGATGCGCCGTCTTTGATTTGCTCTAAGCACCAGAAAAGATGACGTAGAAGTTTCTACAAGCCGTCACACTTCTATCATCTTGGTACCTGCAACATATTAAAAAAATTAATTAGCTACACAAAAAACTCTGAGTTTTGGGGACGAATTCACCTTATTTTTTGATACATCCTTGCAGATGGATTTCGTCCCGGAAGTGGTCAACAATTTTGATGTAAATACCACATACCGAATTTAACCGCCTTACTCGCTGCGTTTTGAACTGTGTTCCCAGACAGACATTGCACAAATGGTTGGTTTGCAATCGGGGAGGTCTGAAATCTAGAGATTCATCAAAATCTCAAGATCGAATTTTTTGACAATCACAATATTCCCTTTTCGTACTAATAAAGCGCCGCTTATACGTTTCTCATGTATACATTGCTTCATCATAATCCGGATTCATTCGTGACCATTGTAATGTTAAAGTACTTCGTTTATACGACGCAAAGGAAGCAAAGCTTCGGTTATGCGCCGTTTTCCCCTTTCTCAGATTCACAAACTTCCTGCCTTAGTCACTATTTCTCCATCTTATTATTTTAATTTTTAATTAAAGGTTTTAATTAAGTTTATGATTTTTTAATTAAACATTTACCTGCATGCACATAGATAGAAATGATAACGAAATAAGATATGTATAAACTCAATTAGTAATATTAATTATATTAGTACTCAAGATATGCAATAAAAGTTTAGTTTTAAAATTTAATATTATTGTTTTTAATACTATGTAGCAATATACTTGTACCATCTTTAAAAAAACTTTAAAATTAGTACTTATAAACCGAGTAGGATTAAATTTGTAATAATCAAAGTTGTTTATTAAAATTTCTATTATAAGTCGTTTTAAATGTCTCTTGCAAGAAGCATAAACGGTGATTTACTGTATTTCGCATACGAGAGAGTGGAAAAGAGCGACTACACGATAGCGAGCCTAATCTCGGTAGCACGCATTTCGGATTATATGGACACGAATAAAGCAAAACAGTTCCAAAAATAAACGACAAGGCGAACTGTCCTAGTATAAATATCTATCGATCTTTGTCGCGTAATAATTAAAAAATAAGAGTAGCATTGCATATTAATTACGATTTGTACTTCGTATGCGAGAACAAAGCAACCAATAATTGCCACAACACACCGAAATGTAAAATTTATTATAACCAAAAGTCGAGCTAACCCCGCCCTGCCTAGGCATCCGGGGTAAACTGAATGATGGTCGTCGAGATAGCAGTCGGAAACTGAGGGTGGAATTCTAATAGCTAACATTTCCCGCGGAAGGTACCTTCCGTCATCGGAGTGGAGGTAACTCAACCCCACACTACTTCCATGCCCATCAAGAAAACCGTGGGGGTATTATTGCACATAAAGAAAAAGCTCCACGGTAACCTTTCTTTTTTTCCCCTTATGCACTGCAATGTAGCTTTCTTGTGACTGCCGTCTTTTTTTTTACACATTTATTTAACTTGATTTGCTTCATATTCGTAAAAACGGAATTAAATATTCGATTTTCACTCTCTTCCTAAGGTGCTAGTGAAACGCCACTTTTGATGCTACCACCAGACGGTGTGATAAAAGGGTTGTTACCACTTGGCGATCTGGAGTGAACTTTGAACCTGTAACCCCACCCGGTCTTCGGGGAGAGCAGCGGCGGTAAAAGTAAGTTTTCTCTCGTTGACTCCAGCGAGTGAGGTCACCAAGCCCAGAGCCTGATGGAGGATCTCGGTAACAGACTGTTGCCTGATGGTTCTTTTACTTTGTTTCTTCTACTTGTTTGTGACAAATTTAATCTAGTAACTATTTAATCCGAGTTTATTAACGCGATGGATGTAGGTAGAAAGTTTGTGCACAGAATTTAGTTAAGAATTCATTAAATATAATTTTAAACTTAAGCCTGTTCATTGCGTAGCTCTACAGTTTGATGACTTCTCTCTCTTTTTAATGTAACTATACGATCAAGGTAACTATACCAAGGTGATGACGTTAGTGAAATTTATCAAATGTTAAGATGTCACCACTTCACTAGAGAGAGGTTCGAAATTCTGTAGATTTATATATTCACGATGACAATACACTATTTTAATATTTTCTGACCTTATCAGTTAATCATAAATTAAATCTTGATTTCGTTCCAGGAGTGTCACCTGGTAGCGATTTGAGAAACAATAGATATGAAGATTAAAAATTTAAATAATAATTAAATAAACAATAAAAACACTTCTGTTTTTTAGAACACTAATAAAAGTGTGCTCTTAAAAACGTTTTTTAATTATTTTTTTAAAATTTATTTCTTATCCTTTCACCTTTTCTTCCTCTGCAACGCTCTGAACGGGACAATTTATTTCTAACCAACCTCCATACTATTTAAAGAAATATTTTACATGATATATCCCTGCAAACATATTACGAAAAACCACGAAACTATTACGATTGCCTGTACACTTTACGATATTTTTTTTTAAATGAATAATTCAAAACCTAATTTTGTACAAATAAATGTGTTCGAAATACAACTGCACAAACTTTAAATTATCATTTCATATTTTTCCCCCTTTCTAAAGCACAGAATGTTGCAGGTGGAGTAACTTTTCGTTGACAGTTAAGTTATCTACCATTCAGAAAAGAATTGGTCACATTTTATAAAGAATCAAAAACGGTAAAACTATGGAATTAAATTTATGTTGGCAGACATACAAACACACTATTCATTAAAATCAAAGAAACAATCGATAAAATGTACTTTCAGCTCGAAAAAACTCTAAACACAAGGAACCGAACTTCCGCTTCAGTTTTAACCAAACATCCAAGAAAACAATGGAATACTGCAATTAAAGAAAAATTTCGATGGAAAGCAAACTATTATCTGGCAATTGATAGTAACACTAGACGACACATCGATTTATTTCAATAACTGCAACAAAAATAAGATCGGAATTATGGTTTCAATTGTTCAAGCATTTTAAGAGTTGTATCTATCTAAAATAGTGAAAGGCAACAAATAAGAACTCTCGGGAAATGTAAGAACACCTACTAAACATTATTAAAAGCATATTTTACCACAAGTGTTTAAGAAATAAACTGCACCAGAGCAAAACATTTCAATATACGCTAAATCCTCGACTTACGATCATCCGCACTTGCAACCACAAAAAATAAATTTCTAATTTTAAAATAAAAGTTAATTTGAATTTCTTTTTTTCAGTACGTACAATAGGATAGTATAATGTGTATTTTTCGCATAATATATCACAATTATACATAGAAAGATTGAGTTTTTGTGTCTTATGTACGCTTTTCATAACCCGTTTGAATGAAAATAGCGTTGAAAAACAAATCCGACTTACGACCTATCAGTCGCTACAGAACTCGGTCGTAAATCAAGAAAACCCTATAAAACATAATCTATACTTATAAAATGCAATGTTCGTGTGCGCCTGCGATGTCCATACTAATTTATCGCACTTACAGCCATCAAATTTGGCACACAGGTAGACGTAATGGTCACTCAATGCACCTCGAAGCCGGAATTTTAAAATTTAATCTAGCGAATTTTTTATTTAATATTTTATGTTGTTTTGGGTAATTTTTCTCACTCATTTCTCAATAGCGTGGCTTAGAATAATTGTACGAAAAAAACAGTTACACAATTGTACGAAAAAAACAGTTACACAATCGGAAGGAACAAACGATTTCCGTTCTAATGAAGTTTTGTTTCGTACGTCTAACGTAATTTATTGAATTTTGGAAATTTTTGAAAAATAGTCACTTTTATGGTCATTTTTAATAAAGATTTCTTCAAATTATCGCATCTGACGTTCTAACATCTCTATAATTTTCATTTTTTTTCAGCTTATAACTGGAACATTTCAGTCGGATTTAAAACAATAACAGTTAAAATACCTTTTTCGTTTTTTTTAAATTAATTTTTCCCTGATCAGTTCAAATAGTTTTTTTGCTAGCAAGATTTAAAAGCAAGAGTTTCTCCGGACGATTCCAGAATGCATTGTTGCAATTTCATTGGCTGGTGCTTGACCTTCCTCGCGGCAGGTGACGTCATATGCTTTCATTACAATCCGATTCCTTCCGGCAGGTGTCGTCATTACATTCGTGTCATCGTCATCTCAATAATATATACATTTCTGTTTTGATAAATGTCATTATCGCAAAGAAAAATAAGCGGGAAAATCAATAATGTGTATCTTTTGTTTTGATTTTGTTTTCAAAACTTTTTCGTGTCTGTGGGTATTTTTCCCCCCATTCCTGATTAAACGGGCAACGCCGTGCGTGTACTACTAGTTTCTACTAAAATAAATAAACTTGATAACAATGGCTAACGTTCCTTTTCAACGCGTCACTGTGATCTTCGAATTTTAGCTATGGGGCTGTAGCCCCCTCTCCTCGAACTAAGCCAGAATTCTTGATTTTATTTAAAATCATTGCATTGTTTGTACTTAATTACCCTTTTTAAAAAAATAACGAGTCAACATTGCCTTTTGGCTTGACAGGCTCGAAAATTTTCCTATTTTTTTGTCATTCCACTTGTATAGTTCAGCAACGGATTCCGAGACTACCACTTTTGGACGATTTTACACCGGAAAGGGGTGTCGGGCAATGAGTCATATGAGCACATTTCCGGAGCTCTTTGTTAGATCACGCTCAGTAAAATATAAACATCACCCTTCCATTCTTCACTTCCCCCCCATTTTGATGAAAATAACTCCGCCCAGCGCATGCGCAAAAGCGTGGAGGGTTTCCGAATCCGTTGCTATACAATACTGGTAGCGTTGACGCGGTCGGAGACATTTTTTGGCTAGTTATTTCATTGTATTTTTTATTAAATTATCGAAAGTATTGTATTGTTCTTTATGATCCTGATTGTCAGGTGAGTCAAGTCTTTAAAGTTAAAGTGTTTTGGTTTACATAAGCCATGAGGTTTGACATTCGTTACGACGAACGATATACAATTTTTATGACCTCAGCCCCCACCCCACCCAGATTCAAATCCTGGATTCACCACTGCCGGCGCACATATTGAAAAATCTTTGTAAATATGGCGCTGTCCTGTTTAGTTTGTATAGTGTGGTGGAAAAATCGAGTGTGAATTTTGAATTACCTTTTCCGAAGTTATCGAAGGAAGTCATCAAAATTACAAACTCTAAAAGCAATGATGACGAAATCAAAATGGAAAAGGTAATTTTGCATACTTTTAAAGATAATTTCAAAGTCTGATCTAACTTGATGACCTTAATTCTTTTTAATTAAAATATACTAATATTTAACAAAGTAAAAATGCTGTTTACAAAATTTTACAAGAAGAATCAAATATTTCTTGTACAAAACAGAAAAAAAAAACTATAGTCGTTAAATTTTATAATTTTAATAAATGTATAAACAAATAGTTACAATCTTATTAAAGTATCGATGCAGATAATTACACTAATAAACGTGTGATCAACAGATCACACACACACAAAAATACATTCTAGAACTTATGGATTAATATAAGCCCGCTTATTTAAAACTTCCGCATTATCCGATCTATATAAACTGGAACTTTTTATAACAAACATATATGCATTCGAGAGAAAAAGCAATAATTTCTTTTTCTCACAGATAATTTACTCGAAAGCTAAAAACAAATTTACTGTTTTCGCGACTAAACTAGAAGCAACACCATTGGTCCTGCAATGTACCAGGTGGTTAGAATTTAAGTAGACCCTATTCAGAGAAATAAATGAAAACTATCTCGGAGATATGCATTTTAGAATATGGAGAAACGAATAACGCAAGAAGTTCCAAATATGAACGATAAGAAAAGATAGGCGAACAATCCTTTGTATATACGTGATTCAATCGTTCTTATACAATTCAGTCATAGTCGTGATCAATATTAATAGGAGAACAAATATGCTAAAAATTAAAATGAGATTTGTGTTATTATAAAATATCCGATAAGAGTTCTAGGGTAAAAAATAATAAATAAAGGAGATTCGAACTTCTAGTCGAAACATCGTAGCATGATACTTTTTAGGCTTCAGATTCGTCCGTCTTTTTATTATTTTTTAAAAATTAATCTTAATTAGAGCAACGATAACGTGAACACACACAAAAAAATGTATTTGATATCGTTGCAGCGCGTGTCGGTATAAATGCAGTAACTAAAACAATGAAAAGCACCTTTGCATACTTATATTTTTAAAAAATTATTACAGAGAAAAAAACGAACTGAAATAAAATTGCCACCACTGAAAAACTAATTTTTTAAATTTTCAAGTGATGTAAAAATGGTTAAAATTTCGATTAATTTTTAATGAAAACTTTAATTAAAATATTAAAAACCCCTTATTTATCGAGCACCTACTACCGAAGAAGTAACTACGTGACAAATTTGGTAGCTCTACGTTCACCGGCCTGGCTCGTAGAACGTTTTTTGCATCATGCATACACGCATGCATGACAGCATTTTGCATTACAGATGTACATTATGTTAAGAAAAAGTATCAGGTAAGTTCAGGATCTGTTTCTTTTACTTATTTATTTTTGCGTCATTCGTTTCCCCTTGTTTGGAAATGCCTGCCACCGAGATTTGCCGTTCTTGACCCACCGTTACTCGCAATCATTTGCATCCTTAAATGGTCGCAATCAATAGCGAATCCGAGGGGAGGGGTTCTTTGGGGCTGCAGCCTCCCCCAGAGCTAAACCAAAATTCTTGATTTTTTTCAAATCACTATAGCAGTTAATTCTTAATCTCATTTTTTAAAAAAAATAAATAAGTAAATAATGTAGCAACATTGCTTTCTGGCTTTGACAGGCTCAAAACTTTTCCCTCTTTTATAGTCATTCTACTCGTACTTGAGTAAAGTAGTGTCCTTCGTTATTTTTATTATCAGGTGAGCAAAGTTAAAGGGATTTATTTGACTTGCATAAGGCATGAGGTCACCACGATGCAAACTTTTTATGACTTCAGTCCCCTCCAGACGAAAATCCTGGATTCGCCACTGGTCGCAATGCATCTCACGGATATAAAATCTATTCTTTGCTCATCCAATTTTGATGATTTTTCATTTATTACAAGTAAAGCACCGTTTATACGTTTCTCATTTATACGTCATTTCATCACAGTCCCGGTACATTCGTATCCATGGTAATGGTAAAGCTATTCGTTTTCCAACTTTCTAAAATTCGTAAATTTTCTACCTTAGTCATTAATTCTCCGTTCTTAGCTTTTCACAGAAAGCAGGGCGGATAACATGATGAAGAAGTTAGTCCACCTTCTATTAAAGATCAATGGACTCGATTTAAACACTACAAACTTATTTTATTTATCAGAAGAATAGTGAAAAATCAGTCAATGAACTTAATTCAATTCTTAATGCTGTGTGTAATACTTACAGACGGTCATTAAATATTTTTTTAATAAACGCCTACTTGCATGCCATAAATCGTATAAAATAAGAAATGTAGGGGAAATCGGGGCAAGTTTACACAAGGCTTATATTTCACATACCATTGGTCGGGGCATTACATGTCGTTTCAGAAGAAATGTCTCGGCCTCCATTAATACTCATGCAAGTTTGGAGTAAATCTTGAAAGCGGATCGTGAAAGTGGACAACTTTTTCTGATTTTTTACCATTTTAGTAAATTTTTACTCTTATTTATCGGCTTTAATAGAGCTCGTACTATTTCAATATTATAACTTATTATGGATTATCCTCTTAGGTTGTTCTTTTGTGGTTATTTTAAGCTATTTAGTTGATTATTTTTATTATGAATAAAGCTTATATGCTGAGTTATAACAAAAAAGTGGCTATGGGGCAAGTTTACACGCAGTGCATGGGGGCAGGTTTACACAGTGTGTAAACTTGCCCCATTGCCATTTTTTTTTTTAAATTATAACTGGCACAAGTGGCACTTGCATTACAAAGTCATTCCCAACACCTAAAGATGCGAGGCCATTTCAAAAAGCAGGGCCAAGGAAAAGAAGTAACAGAGGTAAGAAAAAAAGGCAAACATCAATTCTTACAGATACACTTGTAAAAAATGCTTTACAAATATAGAAGAAGAAATCAATAAAGAGGAAATTAGCATCAGCCCATCATACTAAGTCTCAGTCAGTGAGCTCCACTAGAACACGTTATAATAATGAAAAAAAAACAGTGTTGATAAAAAAAATAAGAAAAACCTTGTTCTGAAAGAAAATTTGGGAAATTTTGAGCGTAAAAAGAAACATAAAACCAAGAAAACTTTTGATTCTGATGATGAAAATTGTCTGTGTATTTACTGTTTAAATCCATACGAAGAATCAAGACCTGGCGAACAGTGGGTGCAATGCACCGAATGTAAGAGGTGGGCTCATGAGGACTGTATTACCAATGGCAATTCAAAATATTTTGTTCGAATAAATTGTCAGAGTGATTTTAAAAACTATTAGGATTCACTGTAATTGTTTATAATCTATTATGTACTCTTTGAAATAAACTAGGTTTCTTTGTATTTAATTTGTTGTATTTTAATCACTGTAAGCCTTCTATTTAATCATTTTTGATGGTGTGTGAACGTGCCCCTGTAAAGGGGCAAGTTTACACAGGTGACATCATGGTAAAGAAAATGGTATAATTACAAATAATAATTTAAAGTATTTAAAAATATACACTATATGCCTTAAGTCTAATTAATTGGTAATGAAAATGAAAGAAATACTTTAAAGCCTTAAAACAGAAAAATAAAAGTTTAAAAAGTGTATAAACCTGCCCGGTCTCCCCTACAATTAAATACTCAAAATTCACAACAAAAGGGCGGTTTTTCTCATTTTTATAATAAATGTTTAATTTTAAAACTTAATTATTGTTTCCAAAACTAGGTAGTAATATACTAGTACTATAATTTTAAAGTTTTTTTTAGATAACTTTTAAATGAATTTGCATTAGTAGCATTCAATTTGTAAAAAAAAGTTGTTTATTAAAATTTCGATTACACGTCTATTCATTTATACGTCGGTCCCTTGAAAGACATGTAAACGGTGCTTTATTGTACTCCTAATGAGAATGTAAATGAGTATTCTGTAAGAAAAATTAAAAGCGTAAAAAGCAGTTAATACAGTACAGCATCGATTATCCGAAACAGGGGTATTCGGATAATTGATTTTTTGGTTAATCGATCATTTACGAAAAAAAAAAATGCACGTGTCATAGGAACAGTATGAAACAAAGGAACAGCTATATTAAACACAAAACTGTATATAATTTGCATCATTCGTCTTACAAATACATACCTTGCATAAAGCAGTAGTACATTAAAGTAGGCGTACAGTTTAGGCTACGCCGGCTGGAAAGATTTCGATTAACCGATGTTTAGGTTGATCGGTATTCGGATAATCGATGCTCTACTGTAGATGCAGACTGCATGAGGATCTATTACATATTGCGACTAACGGAGGGTTAACCCTCTGACTGCTTATCTCGCGATTTCCGCGGGGTTGGAAGCAAGTCTATATTCTGCTGCATCCTGCGATTTTCGGAAGCTAATGAGTTTCCTTAGTATTTTTAAAACGTTGAGTCATTATACTAATAAATTTTGCATGTGAATAACAATTCTCTTCCTTTAACGGCATTTGAACATGTTTCCAAATGTTGCGTTTAAATGGTAATTTAAAAAATCCGGCAGTCAGAGGGTTAAACGGCCACTACTGGTATTTTTTTTTATCTACAGTGCTTTGAACAGGGATACTTTAATTCTAAAAATCCTGTACTAATATAATTTAGTAAACCCCATTTTTATTCGCGTTTTACGTCAAGCCCAATTATTCAGTCTTAACCAATTTTTTCTTCACTCATTCGGATTATACTAGATACGTTTCAAAATTACAAAGAATAATCGGATGCTTAAATACATTCGTTAGCTCGAATAGTTTACAATATAAATTTTGCTCCGTCCAGAATAAGATCGCTGATTTACTTCCATAGAAGATGAAATAATCAATCGCAAAGCCAGATTTCCCATAGGGCCAACCTAGGCCGTCGGGGGCGCATGTACAAAAAAATAACAACCAAATATTTACATATTTAAGAGTTATTTTCAAATGACCATATAAAATGATATTTTTAAAATTTATAATCGTTACATTAAACATATTGAGCAATACACTTTGTCTTCTGTGGATATTATTGTCTCTCAGCTTTGAACTTATTTGCACTGAAAGAGATTTTAAAAAATCTGTCTACTGTAACGACCCTTCAAATCTATTCACGGATAAAAGCGCGAACGAAGAAGTTCTGTTAGGTTTTTCAGACGATTTCAAGAAATGGAGTATTTTTATAGGCGTTATTGTTATGTTATTTCATAAGTAGTGTAATTTTGAATTAAAAATTAAATGCGATTCAAAGATTGTATTAAAATGTTTATGTTGCTGTTTCATGTCCCCCTGGCCCAAGATTAGACCAGGTCCATGACACCATGTCGCTCTAACAACTCCACAAGTCCTTTGCCCTCCCCACTCCACAGCTGCCTCGCAGAGGCGCCAATGCAGTCAATGATATGGGCAGGAGAAGCAAGACAGGAACAAGGGCAAGAAAAGTCTTTTCCTTATGGATGAATTTTAAGCTTTTAATGTGTCCACTACGCAACCTGGCCAATGCAGTCTGAGCGGATCTTGTGCCAACGGATTATATATTTCAAAAATAAAATATTGTATATTAAATTGAAAATTATATCTTTACTTTTTTGAGAGGGGAGGAGGCGTAGAATATATTTTGGCCTAGGGAATAGAAATGTATAAATCCGGCCGTGATCGATCGTTTGTATTAGAAATCGGACTCTTAAAAGGAAAACTTTTCACGCAATACTTTTCCCAGAGCGAAAGCAGAACCACAGAACTGCAATGCTCCGCAAATGAACTCTTCGGAAATCTGACTAGATGTCATACACCAACCAGTTTTGCTGCGCGTGTCCTCCCTTTCTCCGAATCGGGAGTACCTACCGGTGCCAGAAAAGTCTAGGTCAAGGTCATCGATCCTCCGCTGTAGCCTTATCGAAAAGGAAAACTGCTTTACATTTCAATGCTGCAACTCTCTGCTCTAGATGAAACCGATTTCTACTTTTATAGCTTTGATGTCCACTTTTTGAAATTTATTTCTAGATTGTGATGAAACAATAATAGCTGCTAACTGGTTATTCTAATGCAAATTGTAAGCGACCTTGATTACGCCTAAAACGCATTTATGAACAATAAGGAAGTCCCAGTTTATGTATTTTTTTAAATGTATGTAGCTAAATATAATAGCAACCGTATCATTAGAAAGATTTTTCGTGGTATACAACCGTATACTGATAGAGCATTAAGATTCAATAATGAAGATCTAAAATTACGATATTTCGTAACTTAATAATTCATAGGGCAGTTGGCTTTCTGGGCACAATTTAATTATAAAAAAACAGCAAATGGAAGAATAAAAAGGATATAAGCTATTCGCATGCGGCATAGATTCTCACAGGTTCGAATCCAGATGAAGCAGTGCCTATAAACCTTTTGTTTTGAGGCATTTTCGTCAATGTTTTTTAGGATTGAGATGTTCTTATAAAATCTTTTATCATTCATAGATTCTGTTTATTAATTAATGCGCATATAATTTTTTTGCTATGCAAGAACCGCAAATAAACGTTTTATTATATTTAGTTAATTGAAATTTAATTTTTCATTAACCGTTTAAATGCGGATGTGCTTTATAAACCAAATATATAAGAAGATACTCGCAGTTAAAGGGTTAAAAATTGAGAATGAACAATACATTATGTTTTATGACAAATATTTTAACAAAATGCATCCTAAATTCAGCAATATGCGCGTGTTTATCATTTTCCAAGTTTAATATCATGAAAATTAAAATGAAACGACAAGACTGGCTCATTTCATATTGCATTCTTGAAACTAAACATAATCGCTTTAGTCTAATAATATTCTATATCAGTGTGCACAGAATTTACACTAATAACCATATGCAACTGTTTGTACCAATGGCCATATCATTTGATACAATGCACTTGAGCAGACAAGAAATAGGTTAATTAACAATAACCAAGACATCAAAATATTCTATCAGTCAAGAGATCTAGCATTATTCCACAATCAAAGAATGCAAGATTTTATACAAAAAAACCATTGGCGAAAGAGTCGCCATCATTGAAACTGATATTTTGGTTAGTTAGTTCGCTGGAAAGTTTAGATGCACCCTCTAAAATATCATTTATTAGCTCTTCATTCGTTTTTTGCAGTATTTCTAATGATTAAATCTCCATACAGAAATGATATAAAAAAAAGCTTGCACGCTAATAATCGAAGAGCGAATTCAAGCAAATTCAAATGGTTCCGAGGCAACGCATCGAAACTGGCAGACGATTTCGATTTGTCAGTTTCAACCACATATTCTAAAATTTAAGAATTCTTAACACCTTCATCGATGTAATAAGTATAATAATTGGGGGGATCGATCAGTGAATCAACATTTGGAACTGTTCCCAAACAAGATCGACTTTAACCCTAACACAACTCCACAACATAAAATTCTTAAATTTTACTGAATTTCAAGAGGTAGCTGTCACGAAATATGTATTAGCGATTTTGCATCTTTTATCATCAAGTGTGTATTGAGAAAGCCTATTAAGCAACATTAAGTCCTTTGACAGATGCCCGGTTCAACATTTTGACAAGAAAAAGGCCATGGCCAGACCAGCTCATTCTGCAGCTACGTTGACTTTGAACCATCTTAAAACCAGAAGAGCAAGTTTTAAAAATGCAAGCTGGCTCCAATATCTAATATATCAACGAAAACAATGGCTATCTTAATATGCATCCTACCAAGGTCACAAGTTTAATCATGCTTTTTTTATGCAATTCGAAAGGTCTAATATGCGACGTGGATTTGAGATAAAAACTAAAGTACCTACATAAGTCAGCTTAATGCTTGCATACATGCAAATATGAAAAATATTACACTTTATTATTCTTGTTCTTGAAATTATTCTACTTTTCGTCAATTACGAACACTTATACATACTGAATTGCATGCGGTGGTACAAAAAATAATATGGTTGGTTAATTTAGTGAAGCTACGCCACTGCTTTTCCATGACAATTATCTTAAAATTAAACAGTAAGAGCTTAACAGTGGTGTATTGATTGATTAGGGAGTTTATGGAATTTCAGCTACAAAGGCTATTATCTCCTATTCAATCCGATTCAAACAACAAAGGAAAATTGTCATCAAAAGATGGACTAAACTATTGCCGATCTTATTCGAACAAAACAAAAAATTGCGCCCTACTTATCGCCTCCATCTTCTTTTTCTTTTCTGCAAGAAGAATTTCAGTTGGTTTACATCTGCATATAAACAGAGTTCCATTCACCAAGTATTAGTGGTACATTAACGGAAAAAAACTAAACATTAAGCAAACTAACAAACAAACTATACAAAGCAAACTAGCAGTAACGATCTTAAAAAGTACCGAAACAAATACACTGGTAGATTAATCAAATTTTAATTACAAGCGGAAAAAAACTTTTGAATTTGAAGCTTTTATTTAAATTCTTGGACACATATTGTTAAAATTTTATTTTTAAAACCAGCCATCTGCAGACAAATATGCTACGACGAAATCTTCTAATTTACGAGCATGCGATTGTGTAATTGAATTACCTTGTACTTCACAGGCAAAAGAAATTAGCTGTACGATCCGATTTCAAACAAGGCAAGGAATATCCTCCAGTGTTTTAGGACGGGAGCCAAATAATACAATCGGAGACAGCATTGCGCCGCGTCAAGGTCAAAATTTTGAACGCATTCTTTTTCGTTACAGGAACGATTGATTCTTATTCCTTTCCTGGTGATGGGTTTTTTTTGTTTATTCATTTATTTTCAAGCAAGTTTTAAAACAACTTTTTTGTTTGGCTTTCCGATTCTACTGCAAACTTCCGAAAATTACAGTGGTCAGCCAGTAAGCAATCAAATGAGAACTTACCATAAGCAAAAAATAAAACTACCTCAACTGATTGAGGTTTGGATATTAGAAGACTATCTAGATACCTTTTCATGTTCATGATAGTTTATGAAAGCAAAAGTTCAGGAAAGTTTATCATGTTCATGATAAAAGAATATTTGCATTCAATATGATAAGATAGGTACCCAACTTATTCTAAAATTCTGTATTAAGCATTATTATCACTAAATACAAATTCTACCTTTTGACAAATGAAACTGCAATAATTTTATTCTTTTAAAAAAACTACACAGGGCAACCAATAATATTGTGATCAGATGTACTATAAGTTTTTCAAAAGATTCTAATGTTTACTGCTCTAAACTTTATTAGATAGTAACAATAAACATAATTATATCTAGATAATAACTAAATATAAGTTACAAGCAACAGTGATGGAATTATAGATTAAAATAGGATCAAAACATGCAACATGTTTGATAACACAAATATGGGACTATAATAACTCTTAAGCATTTTATTTAATAAGATTAAAAGTAGTATATTTTTTGATAAATATTTAAATTTTCGAAATTAAAAAAAATATTTCAAAAGTTATTTTACTTAAAGCTAAACAAGTTTATAAATTTATAGTATATTGAAAAACTGCCATTAAAAGACTGGTTAAAGTGTTGAAACATTTTTAAAAAATTAAATATGATTATACAAATTAATATGAATTAAAAGTAGAAAATGTTAAATGAATTATACTGCAAAATCAAAAATTTAGATTGTTAAGATATATCAGATAAAAAATAACTTACAATCAAATTTCTTATAAAACATTTGATGCATTCGTATTGAAACTTCAATACAAATGCCCATTCAGATAAGAAAAATATATAAAGACTTTAAATTTTTAACATTGCATAAATTACAGTATAAAGAATTCAAATTGGATTGCTGAGATTATTTATAATAAAGGAACGTCAGAACTCATATTGGTATTTTTTTTTAAATATATATTTGAATATGGAAGTGGAGTTTAACACCTCAAATTCTATTTTATAATTTTTTTAAAGATAAAAATCTAAGAATCAAATGGCCAGAGTATTAAAAGCATTGACAGTAGTTTTTAAGAACTATTTAATGTATCACGGCAATAAAGCATATAACAAAAATTTTATACAAGAACATTATATCAAATCCGATACAACTCGGCCATTCTTTGAATCTAATATTACTTATGCAATATTTTCCCTAAAGCTTTTCCACTAAACAATTTAATTCTTTACAGCATTAAATTACAAGAACACTTCTAGCAACTGATTACAATCTTGAAAGATACAGCTATATGATACAGCTGTGATATAGGGACAAGTGAGCCACACAGAAAATAACAGCGAGTAGTTTGTTTTGCCTTTTAAAATAAAAAAAAAAAATAGGGGGCAAAAAAAATAGTATGAATTCTATTAATTAATAGTATAAAATAGTATACTATTAATAGTAATTAATAGAATAATATAGTATACTATTTCCCCTTCCTATGGAACTGTAATAGTTATACAATCTATTAATAGTAACATCACCTAACTTAATGAATTAATTCATAAAAAACAAAAATTCCTGCAGAACTTAAAATACATTTTTAAGCAATTTTTCCAAATTCATATACATAAATAATTTTTTTTCCGAAAGTGAATGAAGATATATCTCATACTTTTCTCAATAGCATGAGTGCAATCCAAAACTTTTCTATAAAATTCTCTTCTATATTTTGCTATCATTATAAAAACATAGAAGACTGAAAATTTAAATTTCTATTCCCATAGGAAGCACTGCATTAGATCAGACAAGGTTAGATATGAAAATATATTCGAGACAAGTAACGAACTAACTACATATCTTCAAAAACTTGTACAAAAGATAAAACTTGAAGAATGATCAACATAATAAACCTTTCAGATGTGCAGTTTTTATTAATGTATTATTGAAATTTCAAAAACAGGCCACATGTGGAATTATAAATAGTATTTCCAAAGTGCTCACGAGCTTAATAGAAAATACAGTTGCTTATGTTTATGGACAATTAACATTTTGAATTTTGCTACAAGTTTTATAATTTCCGTTTGAACACGAATTTAGTAGCTAGCATAATAAATTCCGCATGAAGGGATGAGAAATAAAAATTTTATTTTTAAATAACTAGCTTATTATTTAGAAAATATTGATAAACTCATAGTTTTCGAAAATTTAGATTTCGTCGTCATTCAGGCAGAAGTCACAAAGAAGTTTTTGACAGACTACTTCAGTTAATTAGAATTTGAAATTAACTATTTCATGATAGAAACCTTTTATCTAAATACCAGTAAATTAACCATAGGAGCTAAAAATCGAAAATAATTTTTACTATTTATCATAACGGCTCAAAACTAATGAAATTTAAATTCATTACGAAACTGTAGTTTTAGACTTAGTGACTTTTGCCTGGACGACGACAATATATCCTTTAGACATTCGAGTAAATAAAATAAAATCATTCATAAATACAAACAAGAAAAATACATTTCTTCATTATCATTTCAAGCAACGAAAAGCAGATTCTAATAATTTCATCCTTCATCATCTCAATTGCATCTTGTAAACATTTCACTCAAATATCAAATGATACGCTAAATTATAAAAATTTCTTTATGTTTCACATTAAATCAAATGTGGAAAGCTGATAAATCTTTTGACATATAAACAGCATTTCATATTAAGTGCATTCATATGCTATAACAAAAATACGTATAACATTTAAGATTAAAGAAGACAGACAGATGATTAGCAATTATGAGGTGATGAAAAGAAAATTCAAACTTTTCAGAATAGAATACTATATAAAAAAAAATTGAATTTGCTTTAAATAACAGTATTACATTTTTAGAAGTATTTCATACATAAAATATCAGTTTAAGATTTAGAAAATATATCTGTAAATAAAATTTATTAAAAAGCCCAGGAAATGTATCATTCAAGTTATTCTAATGAATTAACGCGATAAAAATTCTGATGTTTTATTAAGATTCTCTTGTAACATACACATAACGGAAAAACTGAACACACTATGAATGCACAGACAACACTAAATGGCTAAACTATGTTCTTAAATAGAACAGAAAAATCTAATTTAATATGACATATTGTCTGAATTTATATAAGAAAAGCATAATTGTATACATACATTGAAGCAATTTATCGATATCTTTTTTGAAACATAACAATGCAAAGAGGAATTATTTCAAATAATGATTAGCTTTAATAATCAAAAGCAACTAATTTTACAATATAAAAAAATGAATATAATAGTGAAAGTACAGAAATAAATTAATGAAATGATACTTCAGAAACAAACATTGCACTGAAATATAATTCTAATCATTCAAAATCCCATTCTATTCAGTTTAATTCCTAGATACATATTTAAATGTTTATAATAGACAGTTTTTAGGCAGAAAAGTCATTTAATAAGAGATGAGAAAAGCACTGGTATTAAATGGGATTTAGAAATATTACTACTCAGAATTCATAATGTTTAGAATTGTCTTTAAATCCAGAGCTTTCAAAAGAATAAGATTTAGAAAATATTTGAAAAATTGCTTTATAAAATGTGAAGTTTCACATTAAGGGTACAATAATTTCATTTTGAAAATTCTACAAAAGCAATATCAACATTCTTGCATCTCACAAGTCTTAAAACTTCATATTCAAAATGTTAAAACAAAATTAGTAGGCTTCAGATTTATTATTATCTAACTTAAAAAAATCACAGCTCAAAGTTATTTGTCAAATACTGCCAAAGTTAAGAAGTCAATTTTAGTCAAATTTCCATCCATCATCTGGCCATATGAAATATGACAAATATAGATTCATCACATTTATGTTTGGTAGAAAATTAAGGAATTATATAATCGCTATTGTGAAGGAAGTTTATTAACATAAAAAAATCTATAATGCAAAAAAATGATGCATTTCTGAAGTGAAATAATAGAATCCCTTTAAACCAAAACAAAAACTAACCTAACTTAAATGCAGAACTAGACTCAAGAAATTAATCAAAATACCTTAGACATGGGTGTTATATATAAATTGAGAACTTGCTTATACATCGATAATAATTCAGAGTTATAATTAATACATTAACAACAAGAAAAACTGAATTTACGGAATTAAAACCATAAGTACAATACGATCCCAACTACAGGGCCAATCTCGCAATTCTTAATAACAATGAATATTTATTTGAAAGAAAATTAATTCAAATTAAAATTCGAATTTCCATTAACAAAATGTTGCTATATGGAATCACCCAACGCAGAAATGAAAAAACAAGATTGCTAGCATCATAAATTAACGAATACCGGTTGCAAGTTCGACAACTCAAGTTTTTCATGCATTACAAATCGTTTTACTAATTTCTATTACAACAACCGCATTCGGTTCAATAAACAGTGAATAATTTATTAATTGCACCAGTTTTTGAAAAAAAATACATCAGAATCAGAGTCAGTTTTCTTTTCTGATTAATCGTACTACTGCACTAAATTCAAGAAAAATCCAGTACACGTACCTCTTGACATTGACAAGCCATGCCTTGAATCAAAACCATTCTAGATTACAACTGCAATACAAAATAATCCAGGAAATATGCAATATACAGGCAGACACCGTCTGTTTTCTAACAATTCGTAGGATGACGAGGAAGATTGTTTATACAATTGCCAACGGCTCCGTACAGGTTCGTGTACGGTATTCCGCTGCGAGAAATCGGTTGACCATAAACTCACGACTACCGAGTCCAGCCCCCCACTACAACCAACATCTGCGATTCCTGCAGTACTGTACCGATGGACGACCGAGTACCACAACTTATTTTTAATCAATCTGAATTAATAGTATACCTGTCCTGTCAGCCATGACAGCTAGCCTGCGCCGATGTAGCTGCTAAATGTGCGCGTGAACATGACCTATGCACCGGTAGAAACGCGAGGAGCGCTCTTAAAAAAACGAAAGAGGAGGGAAAAATTGGTATATAAATCAGATATATTTGTTTGTTTATTTTTTCATGAACTTACCTTTGACGGATACGAATTGGCTTCGTTCAATGATTGTGTTTTTAGCTTATGCGTCAGGTATCTGAGCATTTCACTAAAATAATTGTTTCGCCGGCCACGATTGTTTTAAGTCGAAAATGACTTAAAAGTAACCACAGGGCTACAACAAAGCGACGAACCGATTAATACTAGCTTTCATACTGATCTAGTTTTTAAAATCTCGCCATGTATCCTCCTTCATCCCATCTGCCGAAGGATACCACTGGGTTCTGCACTGGCAAAAAGGTAACAACTCAAACAAAAAGAGGCAGAAAATTCTCACAGTACTTCCAGCACCTCCATCTCCGTTCATGTACTGTATCCAACTCGCCGAGCGAGCGAGAGACCGCACAACAATATGAGCGGAAGGGAGGTAGAGGGCGCTGCGATCGACATCTCTGCAAGATATGTCCACTCCGAAACTGAAAGCGGATCAGCCGGTTACTGGAACCTGTATCTCTGTTAATAACCACCCCACACCTTATTTATTTAATACCTAAAACTATTATTAACCAAAAATTAATATACATTCGAATAAAGTCATAGAATCATCTGTAGTAGTATATATTGGAAGTGCAAAGTGAGGGTTTCCCCTCCGCAAGTGGGTTAGGCCCTGTGGCCTCTGATTGGCCAGATCTATTGACGTCACAGTAATCATCTAGCGCTCCTCTCAGCGAAAGATTTTCTCTTTTCTGTTCTACTCTTAAATCTTTCTCCGGCGAACTAAGTTGCAAAGGAGAGGAGGAAAGAGGAAACAGGATTCTCTCTCTTTAGAACCGCTTGGGGGGAAGATTAGGAAAAGATATGATTCGCGCCTCAGTGATTCCGTGTTTCGTCCGCCCCTGCGAAATAAAATCGTTTGCTAAAATTTGTATGTAGTTTCTTCGGTAAAATTTTCTCCACTGTATTAGAAGAGATATCTTAAATTAATCGGATATTATTGGCTAAAAGTATGAGTGTCGAATTTTGTATTCGTAAGTGATTCCATGAGCTCTGGTCGTTTGCTAAGCTTAAGTATAGTTTTGTAGGAAAAATTACGATTTCTATATTTGAAGAAATCTCTTTAAATAATTAAATAAGCAAGGAAATTACTGGCTTATAAAATAAGATTGCCGAATTATACTCGTTAGTAATTTTATGCGTTACGATAAATAAATTTCGTTTGTTAAGTTTAAATAGAGTTTCTTAGGGAAAAATAACTTAATGCTTTTCACAAGTTACTTAAATATGAAACTTTTTCGCATAAACTGTAGTGGAGACGAATTGTAATCGCATGAGAATCCTAAGATTTCGATGCCTGGTTTGGTGTTCGCCTGTTTGGGCTTGTTATGCGTTTTGCCTCAATCTTAAAAATCAAATTATGTCAAATTTACTCGAAAAAGGGTTTCTGAAAATTAAAAGGAATTCTGCCTAAAGTGTGGAAAGGAACAAAAAGTAGTAAATAATGCGTCGTAACTATACATCTGGATAAGTTCTCAAAATTTCTATTAATTGCATTATTTTTTTTTTTTATTCAAGCATGTTAGATGATTTTAGGGCGAAACAATTTTTTTTAATGTATTTTAGGTTTGTTTTCCGCAAGCCCATTCTTAATTTTAAATTCGTTCAAATCTCAAATGATTTCATCAAATAATTGGATAAAAGTCTTCCGATTCGGATATACTACTAATGTACGGTTGTATTCTTATTTGTTTGAGAGAAAACAAGAGATGCACGTTATAAATTTCTAGGGCTAAATAAAATAAATTTTACTGGATTCGAGAATTATTTACAGATATTTATAATGTTGAATCTATGACATACGTCGTTTAGTGCGAGTGGTTATCTTATTTCCTTCAGCATAATGCTGTTGCATGAAAATAACACTACAGATTTTATTGGAAGAAATTCGGTCGCAAAATTACATAACAAACGAGATTAATTTGAATTTGGGATCTGTTCCAGATAATTTTAACTAAAATCTCCGATACCTCCAAATTTCGTCCCAGAATTCAAGCAACTTCACCTGATTGATTTTCTAGAAAAGCGCAAGTACTCCTTTCTGAGGAAAATAAGACTTCGTCTGTTTTTGTTCTGAATACAAGTACCTTTAAAGTGATAACATTCGGCTTAAATTTTTGTTTGAGGGATTGATACAAAATAAAAACAAAGATAAAATTTGTAAATCGATCAATTTTTAAATGAAGACTATATAAATGTTCTTTGTGATTTCGATTATGTTTATATGTTTATTTAAACAACTATAAAATTTTACAGTTTTTCTTATTAGTCTATTTTAAATCTTTTGAGAAAAAACCTGAATGATTAAAATGTAATTTTACGTTAAGATTAAGAACTGCCCTCTTAATTAAAAGTGAGGAAAATATCTGGTAAGTCGTATATTTTTCAGTATGTAGTAGTCAGTAGTAGTTTTCAATGTTAAACTTTTTTACATGTGTTATTGATGATGATAATGTTAATATAAATGAGCTTTATTTCATTTTTACGTAATTCTATTTGAAATTTACCTAAAACAGAATGTTTTGTTATCGTTAGTATTGAATTAAATGATAGTAAATTATTGATTCCAAGTACGTTCAGATAGTATATGCTATATGCTTCATATTGTTTCTAAACAAAAAGTTCACAGCGAGCGAACAACGAATTCTAACTGTTCGAGAACAACAGTTAGAATTTGTTACATCAAACGGTTCAAACCCGACAGTTTGTGATGCTACTTAATAGCACGTTGTTATAAAATAATGTAACACTTTTTCTTTCCAAGTTTAGTTATAGATGGTGAGTAAACCGTATTACTTGAACGCTGCTGTGGCCTTAGGCAAACTCTCGGTTTCGGGGTTGGAGAGTCCCTATTTCGAGACCAGATGCCACTAAATGTCTGTCCACCATATATGCAGGGGGTCTAGTCCACATTAAATCCATCCAGAGTCTAACGGCCTCCAGCTTGTGTGGCGTGGAAGTTTGGAGAGGAAATGCTTACGGAGGTGCCATGTTGATATTGGATCGCGGTTCAGAATGACGAGATCTAAACCGAAAATGGCTCTTGCCTAACTTCAAAATGGTTCGTTATCCTAAAGAAATTGTGGTATTTAATGATTTTTCTTGTCATTCATTTTTATACAGAAAAAAATTTTCCTTTAAGTCTAACAAGTGATTTGCATCCATAAAGAATGCATTAATCACAAATAATAAATCCTTGTTGTATAAATTTACTAAGCAGCTACGCAAATCGAAACTTTATTTTATTTTATTTCACACTTAATAACCTTATTGTTTCTGAAGTATCTTCTGAATGAATTCACTTTCAACACACTAATAAAAAAAATTAAAATAATGTAAAATCATGTCTATTCTGATATTAAATAATATTTGACTTCCTGCTTACCAAAATGCATAAATTTCACTATTGTAAATCAAGCTATTAATTAATCCTAAAATAGCTGGATTATTAAATTTAAATTTAACACACTTTCTTAAATTATGATATTACGTATAATAGAAAAATGTGAATAATTTCGACAGCCTCAAGAATAAATTCATCAACACTGAGATAATTTAATTTTACACTGAGATAATATCTTCAAAATTATTTACCTATTGCAAACAGTTTATAAAAAAAGATCAACTGATTAAATATTTGCATTTGATTTAAATTCATTCTCATTAGATACTGAATCTTCGTTTATATTTGATTCAGTGATTTATAAATATAATAATTCTTAAATTAATTTCTTTTTGAAGTAGCTCATTTTTGAAAATCCAATATTTAAAAAAACTGGAATTTCATATTTCATATATAATTAATAACTCATTTCTGGGATAAATTGATAAATTTATTCAGTACGCAACAAAATATGTCAGTGTACTGAAAAATTATGTCGAAATATATCAAGTTAACTAAACTTTGATATTAATTTAATTCCAGTAATGAGATCAGACACGGGAGTTTTTTCTTTTATAATTTGAATGCATACACAAGAGCTGAAGTTTCGTTATATATTTACGTCCCATTTTGAAGCCACACAAGGGATATTTTGGGACGGACCTCGTAATTCTGAACCGTGGTCAGATGACAAGGACGACACCTAAACCGGCATCTTCCTCCCGAAGCTTCCGCACCACTCCAACGGCAGGACGTTTTACCCACGTCAGAGTTAGCATGCGCCAGGCCTACAAATTCGGCGGCTGTTTAATGGAATCGGGTTTCGAACCTGGATCCCATCGGCCCCGCAGCCGAGACCTTACTATTAGCTCACCGCGGCCCATAAAAGTCAACAACTACATCGCAAGGAAAAAATATTTGCGATAACATTCAACAGTGGCGTAGCTAAGAGGGAACGTGGGGCGGTTCGCCCCGGTTTGGCACTTGGAAAGAGGCGGAAAAATCAGACATGTAAGAAAACAGTTTTATAACTGAGAAGAGCAGCGTCACTAGTTCAATGATTGTATGCATAAAAAAATAACTATCGTGATTGATTCATATTTTTCGCCTTTTTTCGGTGTGAAAGAAAGCCTGGTGGTGAACGCGCGATTTCGTAGCCTGTCTGCAGAAATCGAGGGCGTCTAATGATGAAATGCGTTATCAAATAAAAAAAAGTTCCCTGGTATATATATATATTTTATTTTGAAGTTTATTTAACGCGTAAAGGGAAGGGCGGCATGTTGTAAGTTCAACCCGGGTGGCAAAAGTTGCAACTACGCCACTGACATTTAATAATTTTTTACTTCATCGAATATGAAGCACATAAAGGAAAAGTATTATAATAGTCAAAAATTTCAAGCTCGAAATTCCGATGAATACTCACATTTTAGATCTCTTTGAGTTCGGAAAAAAATATTATTTGAGATTCTATCTATATATTCGTGTCTGTGTGAATAAGATAACACAAAAATGTAACGAGCTAGATGGGTGAAATTTGGCATGCGGTCCTTCCTCTAGAATTGGGATCCACCGGTGGCATTTCAAATATGGGAATGAGAAGCCGCCTGAGAAGTAAACGGGTCTCGCGTTCTTGTTGGGTACATTAATGGTCGTGTGGCTCCTAGGGCCCATTTCCAATGACGGGTCGTGCCCTTGTAATGAGGAGTGGGGTCGTCGCATGTGCCGCTCGTAATGGGGTCTATTATGCGTTCGGCCACAGTGCCCTTGTTACTTGTCGCGGAGACATGCCAATCAGTATTACCCGGATGCTACGTCAGTGTGGGTTTGTCTGTTTAAGATTACTCCAAAATTGTAGATCTGTTCAAAATTTGGATCAAATCTGTCAAGGGGAAGAAGTACTTTTCTAAAACAAAAGTTCTCGACATTCTTCACATCGCAATGAAACTGCCCAAAAATGATCCACATTCACAAAGAGTTTTGATAATACGCGTTGTTATTTATATTGAATGAAAGTATTATATTAATTTTCAATCATCTTATTTAGTTTATTAGTTCATTACGAATTATTTTGTCTAAGGGCAGTGTGTTTTGGAAAGAGGGCACTTATTATTATACAGATAATCTTCTAAAATGGAGTGCTAACTCAAAAAATCACGTCTTCACATCATAACATAATCCTGATAGGAATGTAATGCATTATATGTGATTTTATGTTGCTTAAAATGAAAATAATTATGCTTAAGCGAATGCGTTAAAAGACGCATATGATTGTTTTATACTTGGAATTTCAAATAAACCGCTTTATTTTTCTTTTGAATCAACTGCTGTTACCTCATTACCTACTGTAATCATTATGAGCGGCATCTCGCTTGTTCCTTTTACATATCTGGGTAAGAATAATACTGAAATATTTGTAGTATTTAACATAATTACTACACAATTACTGCATAATTTTAAGTACTATATGCTAGTATGTAAAAAACAAACGTGTTTAAAAATAATTTTTGACGTAGACTTACGTCTCTCCATAGTGGTCTAATGGTGTGTCGGGAAAAGAAAAAATTATGGCGCTTTTCGCGGTATTTTTATACCCTTATAGCTCCGCAACCAAATAACATAGAGAGTTGGTTTTAGTTTCATTTAACAGAGAAAGGTGGACATTGAAGATTGCAAAAGAATTTTAGAATTTGGAATAACATTTTAGTCACAATCAAGCTGCAACAGTGGTGAAAATCACGAAAACTTTTGATGACGTCACAGCGACCGATGCGCTCGCGCGCACATCGGTTGTCAGCGGTATATTAACTGGATTTTAACAGATTAATAATTAATTCATTTCAGATTAATTAATTCATCCGATTAATTCCGATTAATTAACAGAGAAAGGTCATAAAACGTAGGTCATAGGTCACATAGTTACTTTAGACACAGAAAGTCACAGTTGAGTAATCGATTAATTAACTGTCCTTAATTAATTATTATTAACAATTGTTGATTTAATTGAACTGTCTTTTCCATCGATTAAATTGAGTTGAGTTGGTTTTAGTTTCATTTAATAGAGAAAGGTCATAGAGCATAGGTCTAAGTCACATAGAGCTACTTTAGTTACATAGAACAACTTTAAGTCACAGAAAGTCACAGTTGAGTAAGGTAAGTAAGTCTACGCCCCTCAGTGGCGAATCCAGGGGAGGTATGGGGCTGCAGCCCCCTCCCCCCCCTCCAGAGCTAAACCAGAATTCTTGATTTTATTTAAAATCACTAAAACTGTTTGTTCTTAATTTCCCTTTTTTAAAAAAATAATAAAAACGTGACAACATTGCTTTCTGGCTAGACAGGCTCGAAAATTTTCCTACTTTTCTAGTCATTCCACTTGTATTTGTAGCGTTGACGCGGTTGAAGACATTTTTTGGCTAGTTACTTCATTGTATTTTTTATTAAATTATCGAAAGTATTATAGTGTATTGTTTAGTAGTTCTTTATGATTCTTATTGTCAGTGAGTCAAGTCTGTAATGTTAAAGTGTTTTGGTTTATATAAGCCATGAGGTTTGACATTCGTCATGACGTTACGGAATTTTTATGACTTCCGCCCCCCCCCCTCCCCCAAACTCGAGTTCTGGATTCGCCACTGACGCCCCTGAATCCCAGCGGCCGTTTCGCAGACACAGCCTCCCGTCGAATTTTTTTTATCTATTATTCTTAGTTTTTTATTTAGTCTTACTAATTATTTAATGGGTCTTGGACAGAAACAAGATAGCATTAAAGAGAAAAATCCTTTCTAATTTATAATAACTTTCTGTTTTCACCACTAATGAGCCAATCAATTCTCTCGCGATGCATGTTTAAGGTGTCCCGCCGCTTTAATTTCGCGATCCATTGCGTGTTTTGGAAAGAGAAAAGGATTGTGACATAATAGTACAGGTTAAGACAACGCGCAGTTAGGTGCCAGATGACATGCACAGTTACTCTTGTCATTCAATGCTTGGGACTGTCAATCACCTTTATGACTCCATTGCAATAGTAATGACATCTAGAGTTCATTACGTGTGAAATACAGTTTATGCTTCCGTAGAATAAAAGAGACATTGATTAAAAAGCAGTTAGTAACTGTCAGATATATATCCCCAGATAACATTCAGATACAGATATGACTAAGGAGAGGTCTTAAGGTATTGCGCAGATTTAATTTTGGAATCCATTGCACTTTTTTCACAAGGAAAACGGAAGTAACATCACAGAACGTCGCAAGATAGTGTGTAGTTAGATGTTAAATGCTTCGGGTCACGTCCCTTTAAGCCAAAGTTTAATTACGAAAAGGTGAGTGAAGACAAAAATAAAAAAAAATCACTGATTTAACAGAAACGTAATTACTGAAACCAAAATAAGAAATTATATGTTCTGTTAAAGCGAAAATAAAATGACGTCCCTAAAAATGGTTAAATACATATAATTAACACAAAAGATATTTTGAAAATAATTATTTAAATTTTTAAAATTCATTGGAAAGGAGCGAAATCAACAAAATTCATTGATTTAACAGAAACGTAATTATTGAAACCAAAATAAG